>OW121846.1:106798056-107358536 GCA_933228895.1 Platycnemis pennipes | reverse complement strand
GTCGTGGAATTCTGATTCCCGGAACCTCTTTGGGTTGACGTTAGCCGGCTTTGGCAAAAGCCTCATCCGATATCGAGCCGGTCCATCATGGCCCAAAGTAATTGCAAGACACCGGAAAGCACACCTTTGTGGTCCTTTCCCGTTGGCCTGACGATGCTTTGGGAAAGCGAAGCCGGTTCTTGGTCATTAAAAAGGCATCGGAAAGCTAATTCGTGTCCAACGTTAATAGGATATGTTCCTTTCGAACTACCTGTCGCTTCTCACACCCCTTAACACACTTAATAATTCTTGGAAGGCATTCTCTCCACGGTGTTTCTTTTGTATGTTTGTCTCAGACACACATAAGCTAAACCCTGGTATTATGGACGTTTTATGGCATTACTTATAGTACGAGAATGACAAAATTACAAACATAAATCATGCAGAGGTTTTTTCTGCACTCGGAAACGACATTTTGTGCCTTCTGAGACATTGATTGGGGTAAATTATTTTAATCCGAATGATATTCACAGTTTAAAGCTCGCAGCAGTTGAGTTTACCACAAGTCGCACAAAATGCCGCTATGAAGTACCGTTAACTCATCAGTATTTCTATCTTCATAGATTTATCTACCTGGATTAGGGCGAATGAAAGATATACGACACCCTACCTAATGATTATCCATTTATAATTAAAATAATTTATATGAAATTAATGGAGAAACTTCTGTTTCCTCTTGCTCACCACCACTCTTTCCACAGTGTAAACGAATCTCCTTTGACTCTGTCTCGCACTATTACCCCTACTGTGTCCTCCACGGATCCAATACAACGGGTAATAACAGAAAATTGTCGCCAAGGTCGTACAACTACGTCAGCAGAGCACTAGGAATTTCATTGCACTCCATATGCAATGTCTACAGTAGGAAAAAGTGCAAGTAAGCTAGTTATCTAATACTTCAGCCAAAAATCTGATAGTCGCCCACAGGCAGGAAAAAATGCGGAAAAAGATAAATAGCGTCAGCGCAGACCACCATGGTATATCATAGAGACAAGGGGCGGCACACTCGGAGAAGAAGGGCAAGAAAGCAAATGGACGTCATCTCGCGTCACTCGCCGCGCTGCGAGGGGGGCAAGCATAATGTGCGCCACGGCCTACCAAGCCGCCCCCGCCGCCAGCTCCACCCCCCTCCCCCATATCTCCTCGCCCTAACGGCCGCTCACTTCCCACGGCCTATCACGCCATCTCACTCCCTGACAGCATCTCCCGCCCCACCCCCGCCGGCCCTGAAATCTGCGCGAGCACCCCTTCCCCCCCCCCCCCCCCCTGCTGGCCTCACCCTATCTCACGCGGGGGGCTCTGACAGCCAGCCATTCTCTACCCCGCGGTCGCCATACTCCACCAACCTCATCTCTACCCGCCACATGCGCCACCACAATCAACCACATCCCTCCGATCTACCTCACTACTCCCGCCCCCAATCCACGACTCTACCCTCCTCCCCCAACCCCCCCCCCCCACGCCCCCGTTCTCGCCCCAAATCCTCGCCCCCGTCCCACTTGCCTGCCCACGTCCCCGTTCTCACACGCCAACCGCTAGAGCTACTCCTCTCTCACCGCCTCCGACACCTCCTCCGTCTCAACCCCACACCCTCCCCCCTCATACTTTCCCTGACACCCCTCCCCCCCCACCTGCCCCGCCCCCCCACCAAACTTCCTACACACGCCAAAGTGCTGCGGGACAAGTGTGTACCGGGTTTCATGGAGAGGGGTGTTGGGTCCGGTGGCCGAGTGGTCCGAGCACATGCGCGGGGCGGCGAAAACCCGACCGCGGTGGCTTCTTCGGGCCGGGATTTGCGGCGGACGGACAGAAATTTGTGGAAGAAAACAGAGACACTGCTCCCATATCTCACCCCTCTGTTTAAAAATAGCCAAGTGTCTTTCCAAGAGGTATTATTTCCAGCCGAATTATCTCAACAATAATAATAATAATAATAAAAGGTCTTAATGGGGTCGTTTGCCATATTTTTTATTGCCGAATCTGATAGTTTGTAAAAGAAAAAGACCCGTATTTTTCCGTTTTTTGATCCGACAATTATTTCCCGAGTTATAAGCGGCGAAAAACTGATGTTTTTAACCCTTTCGGAAAAGTGGGCGTGGTGCAACCTCTGACGTATATCGACTTCGTCCCAATCACAACTGAGCCCGCGAAGCTACTTTGCCTTATCGCAATGGGGGGGGACACAGCTGACTCGGCCAATGGGAATGATTGCGACAGCATCTGTGCGAGCAGACCTTCCGAGAATCCCCCTCCACTCCCTTCCTCTCCCTGAAAGCAGTCAAGGACGGGAGGAAAATGACGTCAATGTTATCACAGCAGCATTTTCGGTGGGCGTCACCTTTTGCTTATTTTAATTTTTGAGTTATGAGTGAATGGTTGTGGTTAGAAGATTAATTTTTTCGCTAAAATTCTTTTTCGTTTCCATCTAACGATTTCGTGTACAAAATTTCGATTTCGGTTCCGAGTAAACGCCCCATTGGGGCGAGATTGAGACAAACTGTCCCTTCTGCCATCTAACCCCTTGTCAAAATAAATATATAAATTAGGGATGGGTCCGGTTCGGTTCTTCGGTTCTCGGTCCACCGGGTCTTGAGCTTCGAACCGGAACCGAGGCCCAAAAACAATCGGTACCAAAATAATTGGCGCGAAAACCAGTTTGAAACCTGCTCACACTCTGAAAGTGGAGACTTCACATTAAAACCTGGTGAAATAGTATACTTAGATGCTTCAAAGTTGCCGCAAATTATTCTAATTCAGTCATTAAAATTACTATACACAAAAACATAATGAAGTATTCTTTTTCAAGCAGGATGTCTCTGAAAATGAATATTGATTGCCGTATTTTACCATTGAGCAATGAAAAGTAAGTGAAGTAAGTAAATTAAGAACCGGAACCCAGAATTGGAACCGAGAACCGAAGTTAAGAACCCGAACCGGAACCGGAATCGAAAAAAAAGTGGAACCGACCCATCCCTAATATAAATCAAATAGTGGTCAATACCTAAAACAATTAGAATCTGAGTTTTTAAAAAATCAGTAAGAATACACTTATAGGAATTAAAGAATGATAAATTAATACAAAATAAATAATATATATACACAATATATCAATATTACATGTATAATAGTGTGCGAAAGAATTTACAATGTGGGAAAAACGTAAGGATTATTATGCTTACATCCTTTTCGCAAAAACCCACAGCAGGAAAACACCCACACAAGAAGGGGGGTGTGAAAACCTGCGAAATCCTACTGAGAGTAAAGCTAGTGTTAAAGAATAACTCAAATATAATAGCATGTACATAGGAAAATTAGTAGATAATAATAAAATTCAAGAAAAGAAAATTACAAAAGGTAAGGAGAAAAAAAGGAAAGGAAAAGAAATAGCTAAAAAAGGAATCAAGGAAAAATTATTAAACAAAAAAACATCAACATGGTGTTAAATCTGCGCTGTTTATCTTGCCATCCGAGTTCTAATCTATCATATGTATTGAGAGAGTGCCCGTGACTTGTGATGCTCATGTGCCCGTCTGCTGAACTTTGAGAAGTGTTTTATGTAGCGCCCTTTTAAAAGATGGAAGTGATGGAGAGTTTTCTTAAGGATAAGGGAAGTTTATTCCATTCACGACAATGAATGATTCATTGAAAATAGTTGTCCGGTGGAGAGGTATTACCAGCTTATGATTTCCTCGCGTATTGGATTCATGGATTTTTTTTCAGCTTCCTTGAATTCTTCAAAGAGGTAAGGAGGCGTTTTAGTGTTCAGAATTTGATAAAGAAGAGAGAGGGTGTGTCGTTGTCGTCTGTAACTAAGTTTTAACCAAGATGGTTCATTCATGTATTGGGTTATGTGATCTGATACCTGTAGATTGAAAATGAACCTGATGCATGAATTCAGAGAGCGCTGAAGTTTTAGTGACAGTTCTTGTGATAGATCTTGATAAACTGTATCGGCGTAGTCAAAGTGCCGGTAAAATTAACGCCGAAACCAGCTGTGCCTTAAGAGATGTGGGGATCATATGTTTCAATCTGAGAAGGGGAAATAATGATTTATTGACGGTTTTACAGATATTATTTACATGGTACGACCATGATGAGTTTTTCATCTACTAATATTCCCCAAATTTCTAACTGCCCTCGCAATAAGGCATTGGGTCACCATTTATTCGTAAGGGAGGAAGCTCATATTTTTTAATTGATGAAAGAATTCTCGGATATCCAATTATGATGGCTTGTGATTTGTCAGGATTAATTGTTAAGAAGTTGGCTTTGCTCCACAATTATTGATTAATACAAGATCATTATTGATGTTTTCCAAATCATTACGTAAGTAACAATGAGAGGAACGGAGAACCCAACGAGGCATTACACCACGTGTCCCTCATTCGGGGTGCCTAGAAACGGTCTCCCCGAACCGGACTTGAGAATCAATTAGGCTCCCCAAGAGGAATGGCATTATGACTCCCTCAGTTGAAAGACTCCAGCCCTTGAATTCCCATGAGCTCAGACTAAGACGTAGAGTTTTGACGTAGATTCAGCATAAATATTTTTAGTAATTTTTGTACAATCAACAATTCTTTAAACCCCCTAAATACTGCTAGGTTTGCGGGACTCTTTCCGGACCTAATCAAGAGTCGGCGGGTCGAATCCCACACGGGGATTCTCACTTTCCGAGGCATGGATGCTTTTAGTTCATACATTTGAGTGAAGGAGAGAGCTTCGTAGTCCTAAATCCACTGAAAAATTAACACGTTTGTTCCATATTTATTTACATGTCTTGCTACGTGGTAAAACTGGGAACATTTCACAACTAGACATTATAACACCAAATTAACAAAAGATATTTCCTTTCACTATAGGAAAAGGTGTTAAAGGAAAATCAAAAAAATTGGATGGTTAAATAGGTCTTATATTAATTGAAATCATGCAAATATAAAATCCTATATTATTTTGATATTAAGGCAAAAGATACAGTAGCTGGAGGCAGACCAATCCATTCGTAAACCATGCTGAGCAAGATAACTGATCGCTGTCTTCATTGCAGCAAGTGAACATATTTTGGCCACAGTCTCTGAAATGCTCAAAAACGCTTCCTGTTTTAGAGACCAAATTGGAACTCGGTAATTTTAACGGTAATACGACCTAAATAAAGAACACAGTAAGCTAATTTCAACGCGGCTGTGGTTAACTTCCATGTCTTCCGCGAAGATGATAAGGAAGTCTCTTCAAGGGCACAAAGGTCTTGAAACGCTTTCCGTACGAGATAGCTCCAAACATTTAACGAGATAAAGGAAAAATTACATACCTATATATACCATCCATAATAATCATCTGCTTATGCGCTGCGTGAAATTAATATTATGAAGTCTTATCAATTAGCAATTAAATTAGGGCGTCACAAATATCCATGCCCCAGGCAGAGAAAATCCTACGCGGGTAAGACACGACCTGCGATGAGGGATTCATCACACTACCACCAAAGCAGGAAAATTATTATGGAGTTATTTAAATGAATGGGAATATATTAGTTGCCTAATAAGGTTGTTTAGTAGCAGTGTAAGAATAGCGATTTGTAGAGTATATACGGCTGCTAATTTAGTACGCTACTATCGAGTCGACAATATTTGAATATTAAACACAACGATTTGCAGGAGGTACACTATTCATTCTGAGCAGTTGATACATAAAACTGAATTGCATAGCCTGGGACTATTAGGGCTGGACCCAAACTAATCCCATCACTGAATAAGTAGCACAAATATTGTGACACTCAGACATGAGAAACAAGCAAAACATTTAATGTTACGACATTACCAGTGAAATATTTAGAGGTATCCTGCCTTCTGGTAAACTCTTTTCGTTTACTCAAAATTATGGCTCCGCACAACCTTTTAAATTATAATAACCTATATTGTTAAAAAACATATATGTTACCATAGATTTGTGCATAACTATACGTAATATATTTAGACAATCATATAAATACACAATGTAACTAATGCATAATATACTGTGATTAAAATATTGTAAAGTGATTTGTAATCAAATTTATAGTAGAAATGCCAAGAAAATAAAAGATAATTGGTCAGTTGTAGCATATATTATTTTATCTCCTTAACGCACGTAAGATAAGAATGAAAATACGTATGAAGCACGTAAGATAGAAAATGAAAATTGTGTACAGTCGCATATCTCAATTTATTGCTGTTGGAAATAAATCATTGTTATAAAATTTCCCGATAGTTTAAAGAAATCCCTGGAATTTAGTTCAGTCCATTGTCTGGGTGCAATTATGATTACATTAACATAATATTGTATCCAGCACAACAATTAAACTCATCCTGCCTCCCAAAAAAGTATAATTTTTCTGCTTTGAAATGCATTATATTCAACGCAGCTATACTAATTTCCTATGCTAAATGTGATAGCTCCCCGAAATGTTTAAATTATCATCTCATCCCCTGCATCAAATCGTATTCCATGCAATTTTTCGCAGAAAGTGAACAAATGAACCCTTATTAAAATTGTAGATAGGAACCGTAGAATATCGAACACATAGGGTAGGAACGGAAATTCCTTGTAATTCCTTAAAAAACCCTTGGTCTCATCATGCCATAACTTTGCACGGAATATTTAGAATTCAAATGGACGGAGTTACATTTTTTGAATTCAGTGGAACCATTAAACAATTAATGGCGTGGCAGATGCGAGATCTCTCCAGTGAATGACAAACAGGCTGTCCAAGAGAGCAGCACCACGTTGTGACTATGCGTTGAATGATATAGTTTATGAGCACTCTTAATTAATATGCCACTCAGTTTTCAACCCAAAGGTTGGTTTGATAGTTGAGGATAGAGGTCATCCCGTACCAACCATTGGCGTTTGAAATTCAAACATTCAGGGAAGGGAGACCTGTTACTTTCCCTGGGATACCTGTGATTCATAAAGTACTGGCAAACGGAAAATCGCACCGCGAGAATTTTAGGTGGCGGCGCTTCACCCTGATTTAAACCCAAGACCTAGGTCTCTACCCACTAAGTAGCCCCGACACCCAATTAATACTTACTAACTCTATTCATAGTTTTTCATAAGATTTATACAGAGTATGAAGACTTTAATGTTCACTTATCCTATTTCCTGATCCACCAATGAAACTCAGAAAACGAAGTATATAATTCCTGACACCATCTAAACTTTTTTTTAAATTAACAGAACAGATTCATTGGTACACAGATCATTATACATTACTATACGCACATGATATATGATGCATCAATGTTAATACACACACATGTAGCTTATAAGAATAGCATTAAAATTATAAACTTTCGTCACTAGGTAGGTATTCATTAACCAAATAATTTAAATTTTACACTACAACATGGTAGATTGTGTAATTAGATTACAAGTTAATCTTGTAAATATGTACAATATAAGTCCTCCTGAGCCCCTGGCTCGTCAGGAGGTACTTGTATAGGCAAAAATAGTTAGGAAGAGGAACACACATTAGTTGATCAGGTAAAATTGATCATTTCGCTTACTATAAAGAAACTAAATTACACACTTGTTATCAGTTAAACATATATACAGAAAAATAACAATCCGTTTCATTGAATTATCATTGATTTTCAAGTAATAGTTTCTCACAATTTCTATTTAATTCTGAAATTGTGGTTATGTCTGGTGTACTAACAATTACATAGTTGAGTAATTTCGGTATCGTTACTCTTAGCATTCTATCTCCATAATTTGTGCATGTCTTTGGAATTTCATACAATTCTGTATGTCTTAACTTCATTGTACATTTTATGTCTTTTTAACCCTATATTTATTATTATAATAATTTGTTGTTATGCATATATATTCAAAAAGTTTGTTTATGGGCAATACACTTATGTCCTTATAGACCAGATTAATATCTGGTATCTCCACATAATCTCCTAAATTGTATTTACATCTATATATTGTTTTCACTATTCGATTTTGGGAGTTAATCAGAGATTTTTTACTTATGTTAGCAGTGTTGCCCCACACTGTCAGACCGTTTCTTTTCACTGATTCAACCAAATAATTACAAACATTTAATAAGATATCTGAAATAACATATTGTTTGATATGATACATTTGATAGGATATTTTTCTTAGCTTGTTATTAATTTTAAAAATATGTTCACCAAATTTAAAATTGCACTCAATTATTATGCCTAAATAATTGTATTTTTTAACTTGAATCATTTTACAACATCCATAATTTGCCTTTAGATAATGGTTATGCATACAATAATGATCATGTATTGCATAATAATAGATTTTCAAAGCACCGCAAATCACCGAAATGGAGATGGGAAAATTTGACTGTGAAAAATAATCCTCCGGCACCAAGATGTGATCGTCTTTTCCTTCATTCCACGCCGAATGCTTTAATCGGCTGGTGAAACGTAACGAGTTCCGAGTCGCTTTATTAAAAGGGTTTTATCACCCGAAGAACCAAGGCTGTATGAAAGATGTCGAGGGCAAAGAAAAACAATTAACAAGTTCAGTTGTAGACAAAAGCGAGATGAAGAACCTTATTCGCTGATTCGCTTGTTGCTTGAATACCTTTGCGTTCAAATATAGCATTTCGGCTTTCAAGTTTCACTCATGTTATAGCTTTCCTAGTAGACAGACTGACTTATGAAAACAACTATTGTTAGGACTTTCTCTAAACAAAGCATACTATTGTTTAATGATTGCTACTAAGATGGTGTGGTTATAGGCGTTTATAAGCATGAAAGCATGCAATTAATTACTATTTTTATGGTATGTTGCTAATCAGTATTCTATTAAGCTCTTCATTGCGAGCAAAGGAGTTTAATGATACGATTGCTATTTATTAATCACCCACATTTGAGTACAAATATATGCTATTTTCCATGCAACATCAGTGATGATGAATCAATGAAGCTCAAGAAATCCGTTTGCCAAAAAAAGAAATCTCAAAGGAAACAATAAATATATGGATTCCACCTCGAACCACAAATGGAGGCGAAAAGATAAACACGCAACGCTCGAAATGAACAATGGAAGAATAAAGATAATCATGGTGTGAAATACATTTACTCGAGTGCAGAGAAAAACACTCAGAAGGGAGAAGTACAAGTGAAGAATACGAGTTCCCTTTTGCAGGTACCCCTAGTTCTCGGCGGAGCGACCTGGATCTTCGTCATCTGCCTCAAGATCCCCGAGAGATTTCAAATTCATTCGAATTATTGTGAGAATCCACGGCACGACAATCCGTCCGTCTTCATCACTGAACTGATTTAGTAATGAACAATTAAGCGGGCTAATCTCGTTCCATCGGTTCCTCTACAGTTGAGTCATGGGTGTGACTCCATGTAGCAAGAAGAAACTTTCTAGTATTATTAATAATTAGAAAGGAAAGCAGACATGGATCAGCGCTATAAATAGTTAATGCTAAGTAGAAGGATAGACGCACAACGCGAGAATGCAAATAAATTAAGGCAGGACGTCAAAGTGAATTTGCTTTGCCATTTTTGGAACCATTTTCGTCCACATAAGACGGAAACTCATTCCAAGCCATTTTAGCCATAAAAATCCGGAACATTATGCAAACATGGGAAGAAATAAAATGCAATCGAAGCTACTAGAAGGCTTAAAATGACATCTTATGCGGTGACCCACTTCGTGTAAGCTGAACTGCTGGTAAAGTGTAACTTGACGTGTGCCTACGAGAAGAGCGAAACCATTGATTAGGATTTACCCGATAAACATAGCTATCAAACGAGATAAGTTTATTCATATAAGCGATCTGAGAACGAGCTGTACTGACAGAAGGATCTTCGTATTATAATAACATATTTTTTAAATAACGCCAGAAATATCAATTTCAAGAAACGATCAGTGAGCGGCATAATCCGCCTTGGTGTCCGTAGGATTCTGAATCACGTTTGAATATGGGTTAAGCTCATCCCAGATATATTCTATGGGAAAATATACGTTTCACCATTCACTTTATATAATGATATTCATGATAAAACTTCCAGCTAAGAGAAATCACGTATCAAAGTCATTAAACATGCAATGAAAAAAAATTCCCATCTGACAGAGACACCTGCAAACATTGATGCTTAAACAATAAACTCTAGCTAATAAGCACAAAAAATGAAATGTATGCACATTGACTCTTTGAGGTGAATCAAAATTCTGTCATTGTAAATTAGTATCTGTTTCAATGAATGACAAAAAGCTTTCTGAAGAATGAAAAACTGGACTATTTTCCCATATAGCAGGAAACGGGAAGCTGTTTGGGTCAGTTAATTCATTGCTGCAAGTTAATATATGCAAATGAGAAAAATAGATTCATTAAGATTTCAAGTACTATTCGTAAAATCAAATTACAAAGTGTTTGTAAACAAAACATAAGAAAAATGAAGAGTAATGCAATATATCTGGCATAGAGTGTACAAGCCATCTATTATTTCAGATGCAGGACAATTGTAAGCATTAATAAGCACGGGGTATGAAATATTTTACAAACTAAAAAATTCAGGCAGAAAAAATTTTTAACCCAGCCGCTAAGCAAACGAGCTCATAGAGACGTGTTTGTGACTATTTCGCCAAATGGAAGGAGAGCATTTGTGGACAGGCTTCAACAAGGGTTAATGACGATCCTGAGCTAGCAATTTTCCACACAATACCGTGGAAAAATACACAGTTCCAATGGAATTAAATAATTTGATTATACATTTAATTACGCTATGACTGAAATGTGTTATTATTGCCAAGCGATGTGACGGCAAACAAAAAATTACCAATGGAACATTTTTTCACTGTTGAAAGAGGCGATGTTAGAATTTTAAAATTTCATTCACCTCGACGGCTGTATGGCGATGCAATTCAATAATACGTTTATCATTTCATTTGTCCTCGTTCATCTTTTCCATACTCATTAAAATTAATGGAAGATTTAACCCATTTAACCTATACCCATTAATCGTGCATGATGGTGCTGAAAAATTAATGCATGTTATAATAACTAATTAATATCAAACAGAGAAATATAAGGAGCTCAAATTATTTTAGCCGACTGGCTCCTATATCTCATTGTTTAGAAATCTAAACGATACAGGGAAACAACCAATCCAACACGGGTGATAGAATTTTGCTTACTCTGCACTATTTAAGGCTATTTAATTACCACTCAACACTCAATTATTCTTTTTCCAAAAATTATACTTTTGGTACTCATATATAAGCTATCCAAGAAGTGTAAGAATCGACAACCAAACAAATCATGGTACGCAGTTTAAAAAAAACCGAAATATTTATTAAAAAAACTGCATATTTCTGCACATTATATCTCTTCCACAGAATTCAGAAGGTATCGAACATGGTATAGGCGATATCGAACAAGGTATAAGCGATAATGGATGACAGAGCAAGAGGTAACGGAAAACGATACTGACAATTTAGCGTAATGAAAGGATCTAGGCACGTCCACCTCAAACAACTGCTCTGAGCAGAGTCTCTTATTCCCGCTCTTATTCCTGCGATGCAAGTCCCTGACGATCCAAGTAGACTTAATGCATTACCAGTTACGACGCCATCCATGGCACTCTTGGACAAACAGACTTCGTGGCCCTCACCCCATCCCTCGCCATCCTCCCCTCTCTCGCCTCTCAGTACAAAAAAGAAGAGATTACGGATGCATTGAGAACAAAGTTGGCACAAACAAAGCCGCAACAGAATTCGAAGGGAATACATTCCACGCAAATATTTTTAAAGGCGCGCTTCCTTCTGGGGGATGTTCCGGTGCGTCCACGGTCGAAACCCTCGCTCTGCCTCGATGCACTGCCCTCAGATTGCACCATCTACTGTATTTGTGAACTGTAGCGTCAACATGAAATTGCATGCCATCCTTGAGCTCAAAATTGAATTTGTGCACTCATTAAGGGAGAATGTACCACGCTTTCGCCGTCACGATGGTGAAGCGTGCATTTTTTTCCCCCTGCCCGTGCACAGCCATAAGCACGTCACGTCCTAGACTAATAAATATCCCGTCTTCCGTCTACCCCCTCCCTCGCCGCAACCCGTCTGCCTCCCCCTCGCTTTCTTAGTGGCCTCGCCCTCCCCTCTCCTCCCACCACCTTCTCCAGCACGGCCGCAACGCCTTCACCTGTCCCACCCTGCACCCTCCATGTCCCTGCACCTCACTCCCCCACCCGGACCCTCTTCAGCTTTCCCACCATATCAACCGGCACTCTCTTCAGCATCGCCTCTCGCACTCTCCTGTTTATTTATTCGCCCCCTCCATACACACGTCATACCGCACTTCCCATTCAGCCACTACCCCCCACCCCCACTACCCCCCACCGACCCCGCCACCCCCTCCCTCCCTCCGGTCTCTCACCGGCATCCGACAATTTTGACGACTCTTCTCCGCTCCCCCCCACCTCCCCTTCCCCCGCCTCCCCCTCCCGCCCGTCCCACCTCCCCTCCTTTCTCATCTACGTCTCATCGAGGAACAATGTCTGCCCGGAATAATTACCGAGCCCGTTTAGAGGGTGGACAAAAGCCGTCTACTTTAAAGGTGGTGGTGGTGCAGCTTCTGGGTTGGCCACCGGGGTGAGGGCACACAAAAGACCTCCCCCCCACGCCTTCACAACCCGACTACGCCTCTCCTCCCGCCTCGCCTCCTTTAAGCCGGCCTTCCTCCGCGAGGCCTTCCACTCCAATTCAATCGGAAACACCGATAGCGGTCCTCGTTCATTCTGACGCGTGCATAAATGCTGTCTCCTAATTTGCGCCGGCTCGAGAAGTGGGAGGGCGCGGGAGGTTGAGGCCGGAGCAGCAACATTCCAAAACGTGTGAGCTGCGCTGGAAAAGGTTAATCGCATTTTATTCCTCCGGTTGCTTTAATTGCTCCCTAGATAATCGCCGTGGCGCAACTTATTATGTAGAGGTTTTAAGCAGCAGTTATATGGATACGTCGGCGGTTGAGGCAATTTTACCCTACCCGTAATCGTGTCTTATTTTCTTCAAGCCGACAACTTTAACCTGTAGGCCTCCGTGTCCCTCGCTAACCAGTGGCCGCAATTCTGAATACCTGCAGCCTTAAAGAGTGCGTGGCTTTCATTATTCACACCCTGAGGTGGTTACTGAGTAATATCGATAATCAACCTCACTTAACCTGTAACAAAACATTTAAAACTCTGGCCCAACTTAAAAGACATCGAAACATCTTGCCCATCAGAATTCGACAGAAAATGGTCACTACACTAATACACCCATATTTTGATTACTGCTGTGCAGTATAGGTACAATGACCCTAGCGAGAAACCAAACCATAGACTGCAGACAACCATGAATGCATGTGTTCGGTTTATCTACAACATCCCTAAATATAATCACATTAGTATACATTACGAGAAAGCAAAATTACTCAAAGCTACGACAAGAAGAACATGCTTCATTGCAAATTTGACCCGTAAAATACTAATTACGAAAACACCCCAATATCTATACACAGGATTTACGTTCTCAGGATAAATCAAACAAAGAGTTCCACGCGCCCCGCTTGACAACCTACACTTACCACAACACCGAACTACTTCTTACAGTAATTCATTTCTGGTACATGCATATGGAATACAATACCATTGGAAATTAGATTCGCACCTAACGGGAAATTCAAAGAACAATTGTACTTATATTTGTTAAGTGAGGAGAAATGGTGTAAGAAATTTTTTACATTGGCATATTACCAAGTGTTAGATAAAATATCTCCAAAATGTGTAAACTTAAAATTTGCACCCAGGAAGTAATACTTGTGGAGGTTGGTGCGATGGAGGTAGGTGACGAGGATTGTTATTTTTTTGGTACCCCGGCCAACCATTCACTCATTATTTCATATATGCCACTATTTATTTCTGTAATGGTCTTCTGTACTGTTTGGAAATATAACTGTGTAATTTTTTAACAGGGAGAGTGCATTTATTTCATAACTGAAACATACGTTGAACCTAGAGTCCGAAGGACTAGGTTCTTGAAATAAATACTAATCTATTCTAACCTAGGGCATGCTGAAGAAAAAATCTACCGTCATGATGGAATCCGGACATAAGTGGAAGAGCCTACATAAAAAATTTTTCTTCATTGTTCCATGTTAAGAGTTAAGGCGTGGTAACTAATTATTCTCTAGCATCTTTTTAGTACTTTAAATTGAGGCAAATGTGACACGTGCACTCCTAAAATAGCTGGAAACAAATTCCAGCCATTTTTTTTCAATTTTCTGCCAGCAACACTATGGGAAAAAAGAGAGGATTTAGCCATAACACCACAGCTGAAGCCCTCGATGACCGGTAAATGCATTTACTAGATTTTTGCACTTATATCAGCTGCAGCTACACCAATGACACATGCGAATCCACGCATTCCACATCAAGAATTATAATGACCATACCCTCTGCTGAAAAGAAAACAGCATCTTCAGGGACTCATGAAAGCTTAATTTTTCGACTCAAAAACTACCGTTTCTACCAGGTAAGCCTTGTTTATGTACCACGGCATGAATTTCATTGTTGGGGCCTAGTATTCACTTTTTATTACTATGCCAACAAGAGCCGTGTTTTTTTATGATTAAAACTAACAAAACAGGCGATCGATATTGTTTTCCGTTCCCAAGAGAAAGAAAAATGTAATTCGAAGAAATGCCTCCACTCATTTGCTTGACCTCGTTATTTCCTGTGAGATATGAATGAATGCCCTGAAATGACGCTCCAATGCCTAAGATTTTATAGTATCTTTGGTCTTTGGTCTCGGCCAAACATAACATTCTTGCCCGAAGTGGGATTCGAGCCCGCAGCATTCGGGTAGTCAGGCGGGCGTATTGCCGACTCTTACGTCGAACGGGAAATAAGTATGAGGCCAAGCCAAGAGAAAGCTAGGATTTATTTAGACAGAACTAGAGAAAGCTGACGAGAAGACAAAAGAGCGCTCTTACTTTTCACTTGTTATGCCCCACTTAAAATATGCAGCCATTTTATGAGATCCTAATGAATTAGGTTTAATCACAGAAGTAGACAGTGTGAAGCGTAGAGCGGCTAGATTTGTGGAAACATGTTACGATAGGTTTAGCAGTATATCAAAATTAAGAGAAAAGAGCATACACAGAGAGAGAGAGAGAGAGCAATGCCTTTATAACCAGTAATCACTTCATTACCATGTAGATATTTACCATTTTGTTGCACATTACTCTCATATCTAATATGTGACCATGCAGTAATAATATGTCCTAGTTGCAAGTAAGCAGTTTGATGATCCTCACCCCCCTGCCACACACCCTCGCAGCGTTCCGCAGTGTATTACGTAGATGTATCCTCAGGAAGAAACTTTTCTAATTTGGATGCACGAAGCAAGGTCACCTACATGGTTATGGCTAAATTATTATAATCTGATAAAAACAAACCCTTCCCAGATACCCTATGACTTTGTCGCAAACATAAAAACGCGTATGCTCGCTCCCTCGAGTCTACCAATGAGAAACATGAGAGCCCAATAACGGATAACGAACAGAAAATCTATCACGAGTGAAAGGATAAATGGAGTTAAGATCTTCAGATTGAAATCAAATGAATTTGTTTAGAAGCCAATTTCGGATCTCATAGTTTCCGACGTAGTTATTTTGACGATTACTTCCGTCGCCAGTGAATCTAAATATTTTTATGCAGTAATCAATGAGAACCAATGTATATATTTTTGAAACGGAACAATTTGACAATAGGACGCTTTTTTGTGATGAAAACCAACTAAAATACTGCAGTCATGCGTTGCATTCCAAATGAAGACGATAGGCTTCCAACACAACTGCCTTTGGATCGACAATTACTATAGCGGCACTTTAGCTTCCTGAAATGCTTAAGTGTCATTGAAGGAAGAAGCCCAAGAAGTGCATTAGCTGTTTCCCGTATCGCCTTTTGGAAGCTTTCTTTTCCTCTCGTTCTGGCCCAAGTGATTCCATCGATTGCTCGCGACATTCCCAAAGAAATAAAAATAATGACTACCTCGTCGTAAGCAGTACGCATGCTCGTCACGTAACGATGGGATTTTACATTATACTTTAAATGAAAATACTTTATGAATCTAAGGCAATAGCAGTGTAAAAGGCGAATGTGAAGAAGGTTAAAAGGTTTCCTCAGGCAAAGATATCTCATAAGTAAACGGCAGGAAGGAAGTGGTAAATGAACCATTAAATAGTAAATAAAAAAAGCGTTTCCTTAAATGCGGGAGAAGTAACTTTACCACCAAAAACTAAAATACATGGAAATTCTCTATAAATTGAAAAAAATGGCGTCAAAATTATGTGACACCAAATCACTGTACATTGTGCAAGGCACATTTCTCATAAAGAGTTAAGCGAATTCTAAATTGAAGTTAACCAATGGGAAATGAAAGCCTCTTTTGCCTGCTAAAAACGTTTTAGGGCTATATGTATTTTAAGCAAAGAAATGAAGTTTTGGGATTCTTCTTAGCCTATTGCAAAACTCAGGGAACTGTGCGAGCATAAAGGCCCGTGGATGCATGAGAATTTACTTCTAAATGAAACTCGTACAACAAAGCCTAAAGGCAGCATACTAAATACCTACGTATGGAATTTTCAACTGCAAACTTATGTTCGACGTCCATAGCAGAGGCACCTGCTTCAAGTTCAGATGAGAACATGACCTCTACGTGGGCATAACTGTGCATGTATTCTATTAGCAACATGATGAACGTAAAGACAAAGCCTTCCTAAGCCAGAATATACCTTGGTCAGAATATTCCCTTTGTCTTAGATTACAAATTAAGTAACTCTTTACAAATGAAAAAACCTTCACAAACTTCCTGGCATCAAAGAACTAATGCATATGGGGATCTGTTTATTTAGTAATACAATAACAAATGAATGACCTTTGATAAAAACGTCCAAAAAACTGAAAACGTAAAACGTTAAGCACACCATATAGTTTATTTTACGCTCTTACGTTCCTAGAACGTAAGATGAACAGTAGTGAGAGTAGTCTTAGGGTTTAGGGGATCCAAAAGATTAGGTAAATTCATAGGTAATATCCTATCCAACATTAATCACAGCATCCACACCCTAGGCGAGATTAAAACCCTTGGGTTACCGGGCCGGCGCAATACCAACCTGGCTACTGCGACCGGAAACTTATTATTAACTTCACAGCGATTCGGTAACAGTACTGGGGAAAATGGACACGTAGACATAACAGCATTCTTACCTGTTTACTCCTGCAGTCTACTGAAAGCTAGACGTACACTCAATGCATGCTCACCAAATTGAAATAAATGGGGCAAAATTACTCAAAGTATTTTCAATTATTCATATGAGCATTCCTCTTTGTGCAGTAGTTTTAAACGATTCCTAAATATTGCTTACTGTAATTATTCCTAAGTTGGGCCCCATAAGGAGAAACTACAACGCGGTTCTGGATTTGAACACTATTAACTCCTTGAAATTTAATACCCTAAAATGGAAACACGATACATTTTAATTTGCCGTGCTTGATTCGTAATCCCCCACTTTTTAGGGGATTAGGCCGTCCTAGAGAGAAAATCCGATTTACAGTGGAATTGAACCCAAGCAAATAATATATTTGCAGAAAGAAATCGCTCTGTTCACTTCCACAAAATAAGATTACAAATTTAAATTCTTAATTCTTTCTTATATGTTTTGCACAGAATACATAAGGCTTCCGTTTAATCTAATCATCTCAAGCTTAATTTATATGAAATAATTATAAAAAACAATTACGACTGCATACCTGCAATGAATGATCCAATTGTAATGACGTATTACTGTATTTTATCCGTTTTGTATACCCATATTCCTCTTTCAAGAGCAAAATGAAAAGCCTAATGAATTACGTCAGAAACACACTTAGGAACGTTTTAAAGTCCATTTTTCAGTCATAATTAAGCATACAGATATTGATATTGAAAAACTACAATTAACATCAAGCAAGTTCTAAAGTGAATTAACATTTATGGATGCGTGAGTATATTGGAAACGTCCTCTCTAGGAATTCTAGTAAATATACATAAACTTGAACTGACCGCAAGTTAAAATAAAAATAAAACATATTGATTAATATTCTTGATCCTCTAATTTCAATATAAAGTCAATTATGCACAGAATGGAGTGGTTTTAAATTTTGTTTCGTTAATACTTTTTCCATGCCTCTATAAAACAGCAACAAGGGTATTAAAGGGATACATATTAGATATTATTTACATTGTTTCTAAATTTAATTAATAAAATCAACCTGAGATTATTTTTTCATATTTTGCATTTACATTCACGTACGTCATTAAACACATGAAATATAGATAAGTTAAAGTTTCTCTGTTTTTTTTCCACGAATTTAATTATTGATGTATTCACATGGTGTGCCCACTCTTCCATGAGAAAATTTATTGTATCTCGTGCGATCGAGTTTTACTCCTGTATCGCCATTCATCACGTGTTATGCGTATCCTCGATTTTTTTAGTGTTTGGACCTCTTTTGAAAGGACGTTTTCGGAGAGAGCTTTAATTGAAAATACACAGTTAGCCTTCCCTTTATGTCACCGCGGTAACTGATTTTTTTGCCTCCATGGTTTTGCTTTAGAGATCGGTACACCATGGGCGACTGAAATGTAAAAATTATTTTTTCTCGTCAAAACAATAAAAGTGACCATGTAGCAAAAAAATACAATCTCATTTACCATGCGTCATGGTAATAAGTATTGAGTTCGTAATAGTATCATCATCGCGTTTAACACCAAAACGTTTATACATTCAGTGTTACATGAAATCGAGCAGCTCATATGATCCCTTGCAGTTTCGCGGCTGTTAGAAAATATTTCAAGTCGAAGTGTTATAAATAGACCTCCGGATTCCAAAGATATACTCACAAAATATATGCTACGCTGAATTGAAGAATAACAGCAATGCAGTTGAAACACCATCGTTCACGATGAATACAAGTTTGCAAAATACTCTAGTATAAAATTGATCTTGTGCATAGAAAAAATCGAAGACATAAGAAGAAAGAGTGAGAATAAGAATGAAGATAAAATTTTGAATCAGATGTGTGAAGAACATGGTATGTTTAGTGCATTCTAAAAGCATATGGCCAATTCTTTGCAGCTGCCCCTGTCTCTGCATTTTATTTATATCACAGCTGTAAAATATCCGCCTGATCCATCAAAAATGACGCCCAAGGTCAAATTGCAAGAACGTAAGACGAAGTTACAACAATATCAGGTTGTGACATGAAGCTATCTCAGATATCTTTTTAATTTTATTATTAATCAATTAAATTCCACATTTCAAGTAGTATATTCAATTCAGCTCGTGTTTTGTGCTGAAAATGCAAGACTCATTGTCCACAAGATGGGCCTTAGATTACGTCTAAACCAAATGAATGGAATTTAAGAACTTTGCATGAGAGAACGGATTAAAATGTGTCAAGCCAAATGTATTCCTTAATAACCATTCAATCACTGTGAGGCAAAAGCAAAGTAGAGATTTTCGAACAAAAGATTAGGTCAGTTGAAGAGGTTATTAGGAGAAGGCGAGCAACAGCTCCGATCCATGCGAGCAGCAGGGTCAAGGCGGTATTATTCAGGGAACGGAGAAAGAGTTGAAGATAAACTGGTCGCTTACAGCACCCCTCTACGCATGGAGGACACCATTGGGTCCAATGGTTAACGAGCGCCGGAGATTGAATTCGACCTCGAAGAGCTCTCGTTACTGAACTCATATACCGGGATACCACCGGAAATCGTCTCCAAGCATTACCAATCATGTCTATGCCCTCAGAATGAAAGCAAGAACTTTAGCCATCAAACTAACCTGGTCCTCAAAAGAAAATCCAAAGAGTAGATTACGAAGCTAATTCAATGTATGAGTATCAAATCCTTTTTCTGCATCAACGGCGGCTTTTCTTCGTTATGACATGACAAAAAAATGAACAGTCAGGACGCAAATACAGGTATGATATTCAACCGAAGGGTTTCGCCGCGTCTTTCATTGCCCGCTTCCATTTTCTCGGTGCTGCTGAGGGTGTCAGCGTTGGTTGGCAACGGTTTCTCCAGTCATTCCAGGAGGCGTTTTCAGATCGAAGATGATTTCAGCTTCGACCCGAAGTCGCCTCCTGGAATGACTGGAGAAACAATTGCCAACCACCGCTTTCCCGTGCAGGAGCACCAGAAAAATGGAAGAGGAGAGTAAAAATAAGACATCATGCAAAAAAGGTAGCACGTTTTACAAAAAGGAACTCCTGAAGCACAGAATGCAAGTATAGCTCGGGAAATAAACGTTTCATGATGGGAATCTCAGGAGACCGTTGTGCACCACGTTGAACGTGCATGATGAATTCTAATGAATTCAAATTGTTTACGTTTGAGGCTGACATTCCAAATATATTTCTGCTCTCGCATGAAAGGCAAAGAGAAGTGCCACATAAAAAGAACCAACTTTCGGGTGGAAAGGATTCCTTCCCCTTGCAAAATCCACGAGCACAACGCATACAAAGTTTAAGACTTTCCAAGGAAACAGGTCTCTTTACCATCCCTATGTTTCTTATGCCCGCGGCTCTGCGACTTGTGACTCGCTGGTTAACATGCACATCTGCATGTTAACCTTATAAATTGTAATGTCATTACAGTATATTTTAATTATTCTGAGGACAGGAGCCTTTAGAATGAATTTTAATGCATACCAAACTTGAAATTTTTAGTTCAATTAAGTAAATACATCTAGCGTGAGTTAATTATTTGAGAATGGAATGATAATCTGATATTCTGAACACTCTCCTACAGTTGAAAATTTCGTACACAGAGTAGATTATTACGTTGAAAGTTAAAAAATTCTTTCGCATAATTTCCATTGTATAAAAGAGGAAATTATTATTCCTTGCTGGTCTCTCTTTTGAGACTCCCACATCACGTAGGAAAAATTTCGAGGACTTCCAAGAGGGAAAGAACATCAACTGTTTTATTAAAAAACTCATTCACGAATTTTTCACACGTTACATGGGAGCATTAAGAGTCCATGTCTGACTAATACTATAATACCTTACGCTCTATAGATTCTTTTAAAATAACAAATTAGATTTTGCGCAGTCTCAAGTATTTTCTTCCAGCGTAGCAACATGTATGTTTCAAAGAATTCGTCAAGAAATTGCTTTTAATTTTCCTTACCTATACAATTAAATCAATTCCTCATATATAACACAGAAAGTAATCTACGGACATTTTAAAAGTATTACAGTACTATAAGTGATATACTAAAATGTGATTCCTGTGAGTAAAATTTGTAGAAAATCAACTGAAATGAAGCGTGTGAGGACAAATATTTCTATTAAACTCCAGCGACAGTGTTTTTTCTATGTTCAACTGGAGACAATTGTTTCATAAGAATGTACGTCAGTATTGCTGTGTGTGTATTTTGAAGGTGATCCCAACAACAGGCAAATGCCTTAGGGTTCACCTAAAGCTCCAAGTTCTTATTACGTTATTTTCTGTTATTGTTCATAAGATGCTGGAGCAATAAACACATATCATTATTATAAAGCTTCCGCTAATTTTATTTAATTAGTTCGTAGAAATATTTTATGATACCATTTTGATAAGAAAAATAAACTTTAACTTCAACATGATGATTTATTATCAGTACAAAATTGAAAAGACCAGTTCACGAGATTATTTTATGCTTGAGAGGCCGCGTCAAAACAACAAGGACTAGAGCCAACTGTTGGTCATTCTATTTAATGCAGAATGAAGATTTCCGCGGTAATACTACTCCGTAGGTAGTAGTGCTTGAATCACTTCTTTAAGTTCCACCACTATTGGAGACACACGATAAAAGAAACGCCGATGCGAAAAATGACGAACGGTAGGGACAGGTATTGAATTATTTTCAGATGAAATGTTATAAACGTAAGATGTTTTTTGTAGTACCTCAGCCTTCCATAAAAACGATGACTCTCATTTAAGAAAATCAACTCTCATAGACGCACCGATCAAAGAAGAATGAGCAAATTCATGCGGTTTTGGAATTTCTTTCACGGTGCCCTAAATGTCAAGGTCAAATCGTTTCATCCACTCCTGATCTCAAAACTCCTCCCCATGCACTGAATAGATTACAACCTAGCAATCACTGGGCCGACAAGGTTTGCACCCTGAATCTTCGGTATGTTTTATACCCGTAACCGAGAGCATGAACGCACAATTAAAATGTCGAAATGTTCATCCCATTCGCCAACTTAGACAACACTGAATGTGCCATACGATAATGATTTTAAGGTGGCTCTTTCTCAAACAAGACATGCGCGCAATATATATAGTAATACTACCACGAGACCTGAGATCCACGTTCAACAGAAGGTACTGAACATCGTCCAGTAATAACCTTAATAGTGACGGAATAGGACGCATCGGTTAAAGATATCCTTCACACAATAGTTTTCGGAAATTTTATATGTATATTCAGCTACAAATAAGCATCCTGAGAGTAAACGCAGGTATCCCTAAGAAAGAAACTCCTTCGGTATATATCCCGGGCAAGAGCCTTTCTGGACACCCCCATCTGAAATCCTCGCGATTCGATTTTCTGAGTGTCAGAACTTCGTAGGAAATTGTAGGTGGCTCAGGGAAAGGAACTGGCCCCCCTACCCTGAAAGTGGGAATTTCACACGCCAAAGGCTTAGTACGGGGTGAGCTCTACCCTCACCTATCAAACACCAACCTTCGGGTTGTACACAATCCTTCAGTCCGTTCGGGATATAATGACAAACAACGCTAGTGATAGTACTAGTGGCTCTTTATACTCTCGTCAAGATAATTCTTCACTCACGGTTAACTGTTTTGATTATGAAAAGCGTAAAACACACTTGATTCATCATGACTGCTCCGTCTGTAAAGGCCGCTTTACACGATGCAATTTTTTGTACAATTTCTTGTACAAACTCTTGTATGAGGAAATTGTACCGTGTAAAGAGGCAAATCGTACGAACGCTTGTGCGATTGTCTGAATGACTGGACGGGAAATAGAACCTGTTCTAATTACATTCAGACAAACATAAAATTTCGTTCAGTTTATACAAGCGTTTGTACAAGAAATTGCACAAAAAATTGTATCGTGTAAAGCGGCCTTAAGAGCATACTCATGGCTTCATTCATTCCACACTGTGTATAGAAGCAGTTGCGTGCATTACACAGCAGATGAATCACAAGCATATGATCACTCACACTCACAAGATTTTAAACCACAGTGATGGAGGGCTAACATGTAAGGTTCCAGCGAAACATGAAAGCGATAGTAATCACCATTGAACCGGAAAGCGTCGCAGAAACTCCAGCGCGATGGAAACGCCGTCAACTCAGCAAAGACGTCGCGGTTGGAACCCGAAAAAGACATCCCGCCGAACTTGCTTATCGCTGAATCGTCGATTTTGAAGCCAATAAATTGTCTCAGTATACACTGAAATTTTACGGCATAGTTCGCACGAATCATACGTGCTCTAAAGTTTAAGCGAATCTCCCCGGAGTTTGCCTTCACGGAGGAATTAGTTCAACTAAACTAAAGCATTGCGTGTGGAACAGATATCTACATCTACGCAATACCCTGCAAGTGACTGCGAGGATGTGTTCACCAAACATGCACTATTGACATGCAAACCGGCTACTACATGAAAACATGCTAGGCAATAGTGCACACGCAGCTAGATGGTTATTATCTACTTATCTATTGTTTATATATATATATTTTTTGCTGTTTTTGTTTGTGTGATGAACAATGCAATTATGCCTTTTGTTGTTCCTTGCACAGTATATATTGTTTTCTTTTTTTCTGATTTCTCTTTTTACAGATAATGTTTTCATACCAATATTTATTTATTAATATTGTTTATAATTGTATATACTCTGTATAAATATAACATGGTCGAACAGATGGTAGCCCCAAAACAGGTGCACCTTAGGGGCTATCAAAATGCTTCATTTTTTCTAATGTTATACATTTGTAATGATTTACTTTGGAAGCAATTAAGTTCATTTATTATTTATTACTTTAGAGAGTACTACATTTTGTGATCCAGATTCCTCAATTGTCTTGCATTCGATAGGCTGACATTTCATCACTTCTCTATTGGAACAACACATGAGACACATTCACAAATGAGACATTGTGTCTGACAATATAAGGTAAATCATAAACATAAGCAGGTAAGAATGATGATCACTGAAATACGGAAAATGACAGTAGGGAAGTTTTTATTAATAAAACCATAATTCTACAAATAGGAAATTGTGATTAATTTTTTATGGACGAAAGCGTGTGGTACAAGGTTCATAGCATGGTAATATGTGTCTCAGAAATAGGATTCGGTAAAAGAAGGGAACTAAACCATTTGCCTCATTAGAAAATTGACAGTGGAATCAGTGTCCCCATTGTATTCTGGTGGCAGGGCGACTAATTAATACTAAGCAAACTTACAAACACACTCAGTGCGGGAGCCGGGAAAGTTAGCATTTTCTCTCACCCAGAGGGCCCGGGTTCGAATCCCGGGCCTGTAAGATATTTTTCATCGGTAAACCGGCCCCTACTTGAGTGCTTAGTGGAAAATATTAGAGTTCAGTACCCTCTGTCAGATGGAACGTTAAGCCGTGATTCTCTTGGCGCCTTTCGTTAAGATTAGGGTGATGTCGACGCCGGGTTTCTCTCCACCATTCCTCCTAGCCCATCCATTCCCATCCGCGCGGACCCTTTCCCGCGGACGCCCACCCTTTCTATCCGGTCTGAAGCGCGTATTACTGCGGAAAAGCGCTTGAAAACACAGATGGTAACTCAAAGCAAAGCTAAACACATTCAGCCTGTCCCTTTCATCTACAACAACGTTACTCTGCTGGTCGCCGCAAGGACTTGCGGTAGGGGTTGACAGGTCACCCGCGAAGAGGAAATTTTGCTGAATAAACTTAATAATGATATATTTTTGAAATAATTATTATTTGTTTGCACTGTAGTCGCGTATTGTGTGTGAAAAACGCACGTACGAGGGATAAGGCATGGCAAGCGTGCGTAAAAATCTCACATAATATTAATACCAACTTTGCAATAGCACCCGATGTCAGGAAGTGAACGAGGATCAGCAGGTGATTGCAATGGGGTCGTTTACCATATTTTTTTTATTGCCGAATCTGATAGAGTTTGTAAAATAAAAGGACCCGTATTTTTCCGTTTTCCGATCCGACAATTATTTCCCGAGTTATAACCGGCGAAAAACTGATGTTTTTAACCCTTTCGGAAAAGTGGGCGTGGTGCAACCTCTGACGTATATCGACTTCGTCCAATCACAACTGAGCCCGCGAAGCTACGTCGCCTAATCGCAAAGGGGGGGACACAGCTGACTCGGCCAATGGGAGCGATTTCGACAGCATCTGTGCGAGCAGACCTTCCGAGAACCCCCCTCCACTCCCTTCCCCCTCCCCTGAAAGCAGTCAAGGACGGGAGGAAAATGACGTCAATGTTATCACAGCAGCATTTTCGGTGGGTGTCACCTTTTGCTTATTTTAATTTTTGATTTATGAGTGAATGGTTGTGGTTAGAAGATTAATTTTTTCACTAAAATTCGTTTTTCGTTTCCATCTAACGATTTCGTGTACAAAATTAGGATTTCGGTTCCGAGTAAACGCCCCCATTCAATTGACCTTGGGCATCGAACTAATCTCCGTCAAATATACCTTCTCCATCATTAACATGACATGGCATGTATGGCACAAGTCACGGCTCACAATCATTACTTCCGACTGCCACTTTATTTTCATTCAAATATATTAGTCCCAGCATGGAAGGCCTTAAAAAACGTTTCCCTAACTACGCAAACTACGGAATAAACCGATATAAGTTGATTTATTATTAAAAAACAGATGAAATACGTGAAAATTATGAACTAAGAGCAATAAGTGATCGAAGTGTTCCTGAATAATCATAATAACTATCAATATTTCACGTGTACATCTTTTTCTTTCCCTGTAAGCAGGTATAGGACTTTTCCATTTTTCAAAAGATATTTGTGGAAGAGGAGAAAAGCATTCCTTGAAAAATGGGCTTTCAAGTAGGAGGAACGAGAAAGAAATTTCGCTCTAACTACAGCTGGATGAATGCTAGTATTTGAAAGAGCAGCATCTGCCACATATTGAATAGACCAAGAGGAGAGTAGGTAGTGTAAAAGGTAATGGGAAAGGGAATGTCAATCAGAAATGCATGACTACGATTGAGATCACATTAGCGAGTCATCCAGTCTGAGACTTCGGATACATAAAACATATCTTCAGTTTTGGGGATAGTGCAATATTATTCATTTTTCTCCAGTCCACTCAACAAACTCTAATGTAAAGCGAGCTCATGCATGAAAACGAAGCATAAACCGACCCAGGCACATCTGCTGTCCTAGTGTATCTCTGACGAGAATTATCCTTGAAAAATACACTTGTTTAAATGATGTGCCAACCGTCGACAGCAGAGAAAAATAACGAATAAACAATCCGAAAAAGTTGGATATGTAAAATAAATCGCTGAGGATTCCCGGAAAAACGCACACATGCCGCTGTGAGGATCACAAATCAGGAGCAGGGAGATTCCGGGAAAGCCGGGACGTCTGCTCGTTGCCCTGCGTTAGTGCAACGTTAAGCGGGGGTGGGTTAGCGGAGTTGGGGTGAAGTCTCGGCGTAAGGAAAGGGAGGCAGGAGTGATGTTGGGTGACGGTGGGAAGGGTGGCAGGGGAAGGGGGAGAGGGTAGGGGGGAGAGGGAGGGGGAATAGGGGAAGGGGATGGGGATAGTTAGCGGGGAATTGGTGGCGTTTCTCGGTGGAAAAGAGTGGGGGGAGGAGGGGGAGGGAAGGGAGGAGCTGTGCTTCATGACTCGCAGAGGAGAGCGCTTTGATGGGGAGCTTGGGGTGGTTCGTGACGCGGGCGGGGTGAAAGGAAGTTTTTGTGTGGGAGGAGGAGTTAGTGCCGAAGACGGGGCTGTTTCTGGGACGGTAGGGGTCTGAGATGGAGGAGAACTTGGGGCCCGGTGAAGGAAGCGTACATCCGATACGCAGGGGAGGGGTGTAGCAGCATCGACGGGCTTGCGGGTTGAGAGCGGCCAAAGGAGTGAGCAGGTCTGTTGTGTGAAAGTGCGGCTCTGTGGGGCGGGCTGCGGAAATGTTTGTTGTGCCACGTGTTGGAGAGGGCGGTTGGCGCGCTGAGGGAGAGCCTGAGAACGGGAAGGCACGTGTGGAGCCTTCCAGGGGAGGGATTAAAAATGCCCATTTCGGGCGCAGGGAAGACATTCGTGAAGAAAGGCGCCCCCGAACACTAAATACAAAGCATTATTTCCAGCGTTAATGTTCCTTGAAGGAACGAGACTAGCTTTGGCTGCACAGAAATGCTTCCCTTGCCTCATTTCTTTTATTTATACACGTGCGCTCAACTTAAACGTTAAAATTAGATTATGATGGGTCGCGAGAGGAAATGTTGTTTTGGCGGAAAGAGGGTTCCTGGAAGGTGCGATATTGGAAATTGATCTGTTCAAGTTTTAATGGGCAGGGGCCTCGCGTGGGAGAGTCGGGAGGGAGGCAGGAAACGTGTGGAAGTGGGAGGGGGCGTATGATGCACGGCGCGGCCGAGCGCGGGGTGTGGGGGGGGGCCGGGGCGGGGGAATGGGGCGAAAAGGCGGGGCGAGGTGGCCCGGGGCGTGGCTTGGCCCACACGGGGGGGCGGGGCGTGCCTCCCGCCCGCAAGGGGGCGATTGGGGGGGGGGGGGGGGGTATGGGGGGGGAGTCGCGTGCATTCGTGAGTCCGCGGGACGCACGCGGCTTGTGCACGTTCATTTGCGAGGGCGCAGCGGACGGCGAAGGCGGTGACGGAGCGTGCGTCGCGGGCAGCGGAACAAAAGTACAAGGTAAGGGCTCCGCTCCCGAATGTCTTGCCCTTTCGCGGCCCTCCGAATCCTTGCGTCTTTTAATTGGTCCGACGGAAGTTTGTCCGTCGTCATTTGCATGTGAAAGGAGCGAGCGACGGTAAAGTTTTTCCCAATTTCTTTCCTCTTAATTCTAGATCTTGTGGCTCATTAATGGGTCACTTAAATTTTTATCACATTTGCGCTGAAATTCAAGCGGTGGGTTGTTTTCCCGCATTAAGATCTGTGAGTCGGCACTACGATGGATTTCAGTCAGATGCAATAATTTTATTGACTTTTTATCGTCAACGAATAATTATGTTTCCTTTGCCTATATCATCATAAGTATTGACGACCGCAAAATAGAGGCTCTCTTCTTTTCACAGGAGTCGCTGGAAACAGCAAATGGGCAACGAAAGCACCTGTATTGCTATACGCGATATATCAGCATCTGCCAGCTCCTTTGTTCGGGTTTGAAGCTCATCGCTCTGGCGGCTCAAAGGGAGGCGGCAGCTCTCGAGGGAAGTCAACGCCCATGTCCAATGGGGAAAGGTAGTATGTAGAATGAAGAACTTAGTGGCCATAGAGTTGGATTCTCATGAACAGATACATTGCTACACTCAGTGATCTCGTTCTCGTTCTGATTAACATCTTGCTTTGGCTATGCGTGCCATTTAAACGCTCTGTACTTCTATCATTCGAATGTCTGTTGTTCCCTTCACTCTTTCCCATCTCCTCGTGATTCACACTTCTTCTTGAGATGAGTGAATTAGTCCTTTTGTCGCCACACTTGGGCAATGGGTGATATGAACCTCCGCCAGTTTCACAGGAAATTGACTCTCGCTCGGACGTGTAATGTAATGGTTAAGCACGCCGGTCCGAATAATTTGGAGGTCCGTGGCTCAATTCCAGGCAGAGTCAAACTTTTTTCTGTTGCGATCTGGTTCAATTCCATCTTCACCACTTTCTTCATGTTCGTCCTTTTTTAAGTGTTGCCCATCAATTTTCAGTATCCTATCCTTGGTATACACCACACCTTCAATACTTCATCACACACAAATATATATGAATGTACCAATAATTTATATATATACATATATATTTGTATAAATGTTCACCGGAAATTCGCAGTGCGAGACACAAATAGCAATAAAGCTGGTCACAGGCGTGACAAAAGTGTATAAAAGCACATAAAAAAAGAGACACAAAAATATTTTCCCGATATTTCGGTGGCCACTGCCACCTTTCTCAAAGGAGAGGAGAGAACTCTTCTCTCCTCTCCTTTGAGAAAGGTGGCAGTGGCCACCGAAATATCGGTAAAATATTTTTGTGAGTGTCTCTTTTTTATGTGCTTTTATACACTTTTGTCACGCCTGTGACCAGCTTTATTGCTATATATTTATATATGTATATATAAATATACCAAGGATAGAATAAGGAATAGGGATAGGTAACACATAAAAGGACGAACGCAAGGAAGTTGGTGAAGATGGAATCAAACCAGATCACAACAGAAAAAAGTTTGACTCAGCCGGGAATTGAACCACGGACCTCCAAATATATATATGTAGCAATATTTGGAACATAGCATAATGATAAATTGCTCTCACGCAACACTTACCTTTTCCATTCCTCCCATTCACTTTCCCTTCCCTCAATTGCCTTCATCACGTCATCATGTCTCAACATATGGGCTATTTACTAATCCCTTAGACTTATTTTCTTAGGTCTTATTTTCTAAGTTTCCAATAGACTTCCCTTTTCTTCCCCTCTTCTCAAGACTTCTTCTTTTGTCACCCATTAGATTCATTTTATCTTCATCACTGCTATAACACTACACTTGGAATGCTTCCCGCCTTGACTTCTCTGCTCTCCATGCCTCACAGCCATTAAGAAACATGCTCCAGATGTAAGTTCACGCACCATGGATCACTCACTCAGTGATTCAACCCAAAGGTTGGTTTTGATAGGTGAGAGTAGAGCTCACCCCGTACTAAGCCAATGGCGTGTGAAATTCACACATATTGGGTAGGTGAGCCAGTTCCTTTCCCTGGGCCACCTGCGATTTCCTACGAAGTTCTGACGCTCAGAAAATCGAATCACCAGGATTCTAGATGGGGGTGTCCAGAAAGGCTCTTGCCCGGGATTTAACCTGGGATATTCCGGTCAGTAGCTCAGTGCTCTACCCACTAGGCCACCACGACAATTAATTAGTGGGTAGGATATTTGGAAAGGGATAGGGAAAACAAAAGAACGAACCTTCATTTGTTGGGGAAGGTGGCCATGAGACATATTTGATTTTAGAAAATCGGTGTGAACAGGAATTCAAAACAAGGTTTTCCAGCTTTCCGGGCTGACACGCTAGCATGAATAGCTACCTAAGTTGAAATATCCCACAGTGTTTAGACGCTCGAGTATTGGGCGGCATATTGTTTTGTACCCAAATTTGATATTTACCAGCTTTTCCTAAGTATCCTTAAAAGCAAGACAGAGAATTATATTATCCTGGCTACCTCAATTTCGGCATTTGAGGATGATATCCATGCATCCATCATTATGGACTATATCCATCTTGTCCGGCAACAACAGTTTTTATTCTCAAATTATGAAAACTTCGGATAATAGTTGGATATATTCATTGATACCAGATTGATGTAACGAATAATCAAGTTAGCATATAGGAAAATAACAAACATTTTGATAGCCTATGTCTGACGGAGAAAACCTTTGCCAACACAAATGGTTTTCTTTCACTTAACATTTCTTTCCTCGAGAAAATCATTTTACATCTAATCACAATAATTGAGATTGATCTGATACTGACCCCAATATATCCCATATCCTTCTCGTACCCTTGAACACATTTGGAACTCGAACACAGACATCAATGACCGAAAATATTTAAGCAAAACAGGGGCCCGAATATGTCTAGCGGTAGCGTCAGCCGTAGGAAGATATAAATATTACAAAAAAGTAATGAGCCTTGGATTTGCAAAGACTACATAAAAACTGTCTTCTTAATGATAATGCATGATGCTTGAACGTCGATTTGCCAAATGTGACAGTTCAACTTCCACTGTAGAGAACACCGGAGGCCTAATGCGATGAAGTAGCAATGTAGTTTGACGTATGAAGAGATGTCATCAATATAGAAATACGAGAGTATCCGCTGACTCAAAAAACTCTACAGTTTCACAGCTACAGATTTCCAGATGCCAATGGACAGTTTTCAAAGAGTCGAAAAATTGCTGCCGCAAGAAATGGAAGTTACACTGAAGTACCGATTACATTTGATCGTAAGAGGTCAATAAATGTAGGCAGAACATTATTTTCCATCTGAAGTGGGGATTTGATAGCTCATGATACAGCGGAGTTAATCCTAAAATAATGAGCTTTTGCTGCCGCTTACGATACGCTTACACTTTACGCATATATTACCAAGACGTTCCTTTATCAAAGTGCATTGAACAAAAAGTCAGCTGATATTAATTGCCTCTATGTTTTAGCTTCGATATGTGATATAGATAGCATTGATAAAAATGCTGTGACATAAAGTTCCTAGTTATACATTGTTGTTTCTACATATGAAATTTATTTAAATTCACTATGTATCACTCAAAAAGTATTTCCTAAATCACTTTATAGATTTAGGAAGCAGCTGGAAACTCCAGCAGGCCAAAAATGTGGATATTTTATAAAACTTTGAGAACAAATATGACCTATGGATAAATGATTGATATGCTGAGTGATGCTCTTGGATAGATATCTACACTCCTGTATTTTCTTTCAATGACATTTATCTGCGATCCTAGGAGATTTTCGGTTTTTACATTTACATTTCCACTAAATGTTTTAAACACATAATTCTGATACACACAAGAAACTAGAATATATTTGCAGTTACCATACACCACATGAAAAAATGTTTGGTGGGGTGATGATGCAGATTGTAGAGCGGTGGCCATTGCTCGAGGAAAGGAATATCGTCTGAGGGTTTAACTGACGTAAATATTGAGTAAAAAGATGGATGAAAAGCCACTGAAAATAATCGATCCGTAAAATCGATAGGAGGAATGGTCGGGAAAAAACTGAATTGAATATATTGAAAGGAAATCAATCAGGGATTGGAAATATGATGAAGAAATAAATTTGAAGTAATGGCTCGAAGCTAAAAAAACAATTAATAAATAATACAATACAAACGATACAAACGATAAAACCTTAGTACCACTGGTGCATATGTACCGTAAAGCAGGTTCTCGTGTTAAATTCGAAAAAAGGTATCAGAAATGCTTCTTATATTTAGCATCCTATTGCATTTTGAAGCTATAAATGCCCTCGCTGTAAAGCTCTTACGGAAATCTTCAACTTTTCCGCCGAACATAGTTTTTTTGAATCGAACAGACACCTGGTAGCAGGCACGTAGCCAGGGAGGGGGGCCTTGTGGTGCTTCAGTCCCCCCCGAAATTTTTTCCCAATAATTTTGTTGTTCCGATTTTAACAGTGAACTTCACCACTGAGAAGAGATAAGTATGGACACTGTAAAAGTAAATATCAAGCATTGAAAATTAAGGCAAGAGATTTGTAACAAGTCGGCACCGAATGGGCAAGGCTGATTTGTTTCAAGTTTTGCAAGACTTAGCCCCCCCCCCCCTCCCACCCCCCGAAGTAAATTTCTGGCTACGTGCCTGCCTGGTAGCGAGTTGCTGAGGAGTTCGAATTAATGCATTTTACTTCCTTCTTTCCCGAGACGGCATCCGGCGCGGGTGACGGGTCGCCAAACACGGCACAGCTATGGCGGAGCTCTGATGCACTTGTGATGCGAGCGAGTCACGGCGTCTCCCGCACCGGGTGACGAGGGGAAAAACAGCAGCTGCCATATTGAAGACTCTACCGAGGATAGGTGTCGAAAGGTGAGCTCAAATTCTCACTCTACGTGCGCGCTTTATTGCACTGATATCAAATGGAGCAGCCAATGTCTAAAACAGGAAAATAGGCAATTTGATTCCATCAAAGCTTCCTCCACATCTGGCCTTTTCCTTCGTTATTAAAATATAACTGAAACTGAAATATCATCGGAGCTGAAACAACTTTCAACTCATTACTGACTATTACGAAAGGGATGAAACATTCCATTCAGCATTGGCCAACGTAAAGAAAGGCTCTTTTATTGTAATGTTATTGAATTTGCAAATATAACAGGTTTTTATTCTCCAATATTATTTTTTAAATTACTTCGGTGATTGAACATCCTGTTAGGACATGGATGCCTATCATTTTTCAAGTCACAACCTTCGGGCAAACACTCACGATAGGTTAACTCGCAATACTCAAGTTACCGGTTAGGAATTGTTCCTCAAAAGTTCAGATCATAAATTTTCAATCTTTTATTTATTTAATTATAAGAGACTTTGACACAATTATCTTTCCAGAAAACTCTGAATGAACCCTATCTATCTTCACGATTAATATACATTTAACGCTGAAAAAATTTGATCTATATGAAGTGAGTATTACATCCATGCATTCGTCTACGTCTACACCAACGCGATACCCTGCAAGCCACCGCGAGAGTGTGTGGCAGGGGGTGAAGATCACCAAACATGCACTATTGACATGCAACTAGGCTAGGCTAGGCTGGAAACATGCTACATAATAGCGTAACATCCACTAGGTTGTTAGTGACATTGAAACAAATAAATGCATTGTATACATGCATCAGAAAGTAATAACCGCCTCCATAATGAAGGTTTTTACAGCATGCTAGGAGGTGTGTTTAACACAAGAAACGTCCTCAAAATTCATGAAAAATCTATGCTTCGGGTGACAATAATATTCCTGTGAATGCTATATTTCTCTGTTTCAAGGAAACCTTGTTCCTTCTATAAATAAATGACACCAATTAGGTATTAAAAAGTAAGCTTCTTCTATTTGCCGATGACGCAGTAGTGCACGGGAAAATTCTAAGCCCATACGATAAAGAATCTTTGAATGATGACCTAGAATCAATTGAAAACTGGTGTGATACATGGCAGTTGGAATTAAATTTGAAAAAATGCCTAGTAATGAATTTTTGGAAAAAGAATAGTTCTCCTCCTAAGCACTTACTACAAAAGTAATCCTGAATTAACAAACGTGGAATCCATGAAATATCTTGGAATAAGAAGATGGAGAACTGGGCAAATATGATGATCATGCTGACTCCTTTGTAATAAAAGATTTTATGCGGAGAAGTGCAAAGTATCATCACTTCATGTCCAACAATGGAGTTCCACAATATATCAGCCATTCATTTCATGGTGATCATGTACCGGAAATCAGCTGCTTTCCCCTTGTTAGACCTCATTTGGGAAACACTGCCCCTATGGGATCCCTACGAAATAGGCTTAAATAATTAACTGGAGCGTGTGAAGCGAAGATCGGCAAGATTTGTAAAGGGATGGTATGTTAGCTATATAAGCGTATCAGTTCTATTAAATGAGCTAAAATGGGAATCGTTATCAGAACTTAGGATGAAGCTTAGGCTTAATTCTTAACATAATTCCAAGACAGTATTTCCCCTGATGACGTTAAAATATTTTGCGAACTCCTACTTATTCTGGTAGATTGGACCATGATCATAAAATAAGAGAAACTGATTGTCCAACTGACAGATTCCAATTGTTCTTATTTCCTCCGACAAAAACGGATATGAACAGCTGTAAATATAAATAGTATAAATACAATTGTATCAATGGATAGCATAGGTAGTTGTATACTGTTATAAAACTAATCTAACCCAACTAACAGCATGTTATTGCATGAGTGCTTTGCCTTTTTGATCTTTCTTTTAAATTCTTAAGTTAAGACTGGAATATAATTACTAATCCTTTTTACGCACGATATGTAATGCATGTTTGTTTTGAATCCACACTCTGCCACACATCTTTATGGTGGCTTGCAGGGTGATATGCTCCACACACCCTCGCGGTGGCTCGTAGGGTATTACGTAGTAGGGGATGTAGATGTATGTTTTTTAAAAATACTTTCAAATAATGTTTTTCAATATAACTTCATGTCAATGGTTTTTTTTTATCTGCAGCATAAGAAATTGACGAAAAGAAAAGAAAACTAAGCTATTTGATTTTTTTATCCTGGGTGATTTGAGGTAATTCTGTGGCATGCAACCAATGGGGTGGGGGCTGTAATTTTCCCTTTCCCCAGTGCACCATGCGCGCTACAGGCCACTGATTATGGCTGTCAAAGAGCAAGGGAAATGACCCTTGATACTCAAGCACCAGCGAGCGCCCCGAACTCGATTCCATACATTATCGCCGATATCTACTTCCGTGGCATCCGAAGGGCTTTTACAGTGCCGCCCACGCATAATAATCAATAGAAATTCGGCCTGTTAAACGAGGGAGCCACTAGGGTACCTGAAACCGCTTCTCTCTGTCCACCCTTCGCGTTCCAGAGAATTTCCCAGAATTCTCTCCGCCAGTGTCTCGTATCTGCTCGCACATCTACCACGCAGGATAAGGTCTCGGATCGTTGAACCCAAACAAAATGAGATTAACACCACCGAAATCGTTACAGACAGATACGTTCAGGCTTGAAATGCTTTCTTCCCCTTCCTTTTTTCCGGTGATAAATGGAGGAGGAGGGTAGTCCAGCACATGCTCAAACAAAATCAAGAGCGAATGTTTCCTCCCCGTCCACATCCTCACGTTGCTAAGCGGCAATCGTCCACCTCTGGCCCTCCAACGCTCGTCGCTCATGGCCCGCGGAAGCTCCTCAGCAACAGCGAACGATAGATACCAAAGCACCGCCACCCGAGCCTCCACGTAAACCTGTCTGGAGCGTAGGCTCTCTCCCTCTGACGGTCAGTCAGGGAACTTCCACGGCGCAACCGGCTCCACCTACCGCCAACCGCTCATCTCGCGCACATGTGTCTTCAATTTTTGTCTCTCGGAACCCTTGTGTCCATCAAAAACTAAGTTTATCTCGACCATCAAGGCCCGCGACCCACACCACTACTGCTCAAACGCTCCCAGGAGCGGCGTGAATGACATTTGCGGTCCGACACCTTTACGAGTGTGTTCTTTACGTTCGAAGCAAAAAATGTCCTCCGACTGCCGGCCGGCTCGGCGTTGGATGGGTCATTCACGCACCCGGCCTCGCCGCCGTCCGTATAAACCGACGGCGAGTAGCTCTTCGGGACGCCTTGACCGAATTTGATCGAGTTTCCCTGAGAGGAGCTCGCTTCTGATGAACCCATAGTCCGATAGAGACCCGGCCCAACATATCGGATAAACTGCATTAGAGAGACCGTCTCCGGATTGCGGGGATATGTCATAAGTCTTTAAGATGCTGATGCCGAAAGGTAAAATTTAGAATTAGCTATCACCCAGTAAAATGCTTTGACAAAACTAATGGTGGTAGAATTATATTATAAATCGTTTCTTTATATTCTGATATGTCCTAAATAAATGTTGAAAGTCGTTAGCACATCGACAGAACTGTAACAAGAACATAATCATGATGGAGAAAATAATAATAGAGCATTATTTTTAAATACATTTCGGCATAAATAGTTTCAATATTTCAAAAAAATACATTAAAATATTAGCGCTGTCTTTAAAAGACAGGTCTAGAACAGATTTTTCCTGCTTTGATGAAAAATTCCATAGAATATTGAAAATAATTGCCGCATCGTAAATATAACAATATAGCTAAATTAAAACTTATAAAAGGCAAAAAAAAACAAGCGAGGTATGCGCTAAAATAAGGTTGCCGTTAAAGATAATGAGATCCACAGGAAAAATGCGAATACCTATGTAGATTGGGATATTCAAGAAGAATTTCATACGCATGTGCATACTTTTGATAAATTAATTTTTCTTTTTGAGATTTTTAAAGAAACGTTAGCAGCTGAACCTGAGGTAGTAATTAGTTGACAATTTCCATTCCATATAATCTCACAATTTAGAAAAATAATTTGAATAAGGAACAGCAACGAAATCCCAACGATAAATGGTCTCTGTTTCTAATTCAATATGCATTATGATTGATGCTAATTTTAATGGATGCTGAATATGAGGAGCTCTTTCGTTATCTAAGATTCAATCATGGCAAAATAAACTTCATTAAACTTATCTTGGAATCCAAACTGAATACATATCTTCAACTGCCGTTAACCTTGGTGGTGAGTGATTTTAGACTTTTATAATTTCACAAAAGCTGCAAAATAAATATTTCCCATTACATTTAGTATTCATTTTCTTCGTTGATGCGTGGTTAGGTATCGGATTAAAAAAGGAATATTGAAACTATTATCAACCACTTGATGTTTTCCACAATAAAAAAGATTAGAGAGATAGATTGTCGTAGCGATTGATTTAAAATGCCATATTTCCGGCATACTATAGGAGAGCATGATAGGTAACATAGCTAAGGGATAGGTACGTAAAAACTTGTTAGAGGAGTTAGTAATATATTTGTCTATAATATTTAGAGAAAGCCCTTCTCCTAGCCATCTGATTGCATATGACTCTAATAACTAAATTGTTTCCATGAAGTAGTATTAGCGTAGCTCATTGTTTAAAGTAAGTAGCGCATGTTTGGTGATCTTCATCCCACACGCTGCCATACACCCTAGCGGTGCCTCACAGGGTATTACTTAGGTTCTGATAGATGATCTTGAGTATGTGCCAAGTGCGGCGCAAGCATTTCTCCAAATTCTGACAGAAATACCACCGGCTTGTTAAATGGATTAAAAATTTATGATACATGAGCGTAGGATAATAGGTATTTCAATGGTGCAATATAGCTTGTTGCTCTATAAATATCTCCTGTCTCGGATATTGACCCTGTTTTAAAACATTAGTAACATGTATCTTCCAGTCCAAGATTGCTTTACGCAATTTGAATGATTGTTGGATTTGAATGCAATCGGAACTCACATTTTCTGAATGCCTTTGCTTTTTCCAGTTAATCAGAGGATTCAAGATGATGCATATGGAAAATCCTTGGACCAGAATAGAAGAAAATTTCAATTCAGCAAGTTGAATCTACTAATGATCTAATATCCGCTGTGTGGGAACACAGATTTACTCGGAATGGATATTTTTTTGGAATAGTTGAATTGTTACATTCATGGACCTCATCCAATGCTTTTGAGAGTGGGAGCTCCTTTGTACTCTGGCGACGAGAATTCTTTCGAACGATGGCCATAACCCTTTCACGTGGGGTTCCCTTTCGAATCGGTTTTTTCCGTTAGTCATGAATGGATTTAAGCTTCCAGCAGTGATATCTTCATATATCGATTCTCATTCCACAGTGTGATTAGGACGCGAAGTAGTTTCTTGGAAAGATATGAAAATATATCTTCAAGTCACGTTTTCACACCCATTTGTGTAACATGACGTTAACATGGGTAAAAACCGTTAACTTCGGCGGCCAACCTCCGTAAATGTGGGTTAAGCATGTAACATGGAAGTGCTATCTAAAAGATAACGCAGAAATAATGAAAAAAACTCAGAGTGATAATGAAAGACCTCGCTCTTTTTTTTATGAATTTTGAACATAATGACATCAATTTCAGTCATTGAGTCATACGATACGAATTACACTTTCAAAAGTTAAGCCACGAGATTCCTAGGATCTAACGACAATTACAGGTTTTTTACCAGTACGCGCTAATTCAAAGCACTTTTTACACGCTTTTTCCATATGCATCATCATTCAGCAGTCCTCCTTTGAATAAAAACGTTATCACATTTTATGTGGCGGACTATACATTCCAGACATTTTTTCATTTTCCGTTGATAAATTGTCAAAATATTTAAATTAGTTAAAATTGTCGAATTAAAGACATCCTCGTAAAATATATAATGATGAGTGTTTATGTGTACATGAAGCACTTTAATGTTCCCATATAGTCAGGTTCAAGTATCCTTCCAATGATGATCTTCTTTAGCAGAATTCATTTCCCCCTAACCTCGTTCTGCAACTTCCCTTTCCCTACCATACCATAGGCATGTTCGTTTCTTTATTTTTCCCATTCATCTTTTTCATCCTTTTCCCAACCAATATCTCAAAATATACTGGTTCCTCTTTCATCTATGTATCTCCTCAAAGCCCAGGATCCGGCACCATACAACCCTACGCTCCTGCAGGAGTTTACTAGTGTTAAGGCTTCAACTGAATGTTCTTATTATACTTCTCTCCTACGAATAAATCCCACCTTATTATGAAGTTTTCCTTCCATTATAATTCACATTGAGGTACAGTACTACTTAATTAAAAAATCGTGTTAGTTATGCTTCCCTCAGGCACGTTCCATTGAGTGATCAGTATCTACGAGGAATTAATAATGATTGTTTATGAACTATGCTTTTGTTAAAATGCATTAATTTATAATAAGGGATAGGTAGGGGAAATATTATAGAGTATTCTGTAGTTCATGATGCATGTATTAACCCCTCAAATACTATAGATACTAACAATCTAGTTGCATGAGACCCTTTAGTTGCTTGCTTGCATGTTAGTAGTGCATGCTTGGTGATCTTCACCCCCTGCCACACTCCCTCGCGGTGGCTTGCAGGGTATCGTGTAGATGTAGATGTAGATAATTCCCATTAGGCAAGTAAGGATGCAGTGAACAGGAGTTTGTGGTTTTTAGAACAATTTCAGGTGCGCCACAGCCTAATATTAGTCTATCAATGTTTCCTATCATGATATGCTATAATTTGCGAAGAAAATGGCATTTAATGAATTCTGTTGGTACGATAGTCCAACTCCAGTCTCATATTCCCCTGATCGAATAACTCAAAATACTTTCGTGCTCAGAATACATTCATAACGTCATCGGCAAAGAAATCAGCTTCGAATTTCCCTAATGCACTCGGACTAAATTTCAATTTGAGGACGATTCCCAACTAATTCTTCATGCAAGCTTATGACACACAATCGCAACAACCTTTCAAAAATTCGTCAATTTTTCACTGTGAACGTTCATATTCATTAATCAACGTCTTATGGGTTTCATCTCCTAGCGACGTATTCTGAATGAGGCCTGGCAAGGGATAATTATAAGCATCTTTCTCCTAATTCTTCACTACATAAACCCTTAGCCCTATAGACAATCCCTAATGGAAGGTTCGCCAATCTACTTCTTCGTTCTCCACGGTAAAAAGCTCTACGATGACGACATGGCAATAAATAGAACTCGAGATTTGCAGGACGTTGGATACTTGCACCAAATTGATAACATAAATTAATAAACATAAGCTAAGAAAAAATGTTAAGCTTGGTTTTCTCATGTGAAAGTAACCCAAGGTCTAAAAGCCCGTTTAAGGGTGCTTCATCCCTAATCACGCACAACAAAGCAAAATAATTCAAAACTATTAAATCTTCTCTAAGCATGTCAACCTTCTTCAAGTATTTGGCATAATGGCCCTGGTGGTAATTTGAATGGTTATAATATTCATACCATAGGGGTGTCTCACAGTGAAATATGTAGATATGAGTGAGCCATCCTACTGAATTACCTTCCAATTCGATGAGCACTATTCAGAAGTAGTACACAACAAAGAACAAAATGCAGGATAAAAGAATCTGCTCGTCAGTCAACACTCTGTCAACGTTGCTTTCACTTAGCCAAATGAATTTTCATTCGACAATAACTTTGTGGGGAAATAGGAATATATTAAAATAAGTTGATTAATCTGTAATTTGTTTCGTCGAAACCAACACAGTTCCCTGCCAGCCATCGCAATGGTGTGTGCTCGGAGGTGGAGCATCACCAATCATCTACATCTACCTACATAGTACCCTACAAGCCACTATAAAGGTATGTGGCAGGGGGTGAATTCTCACCAAACATGCACTACATATCATGCATAAAAAATGATTAGTATTTATACACTGTTCTAAACTTCACTATTTAAAAAAAAATAAAAATAGCAAAGCAAACATTCGAAAACATGCTGTTAGTTGGGTTAGCTTCAAGTCCTTATACCAACATGCAGCTACCAATGTTATCCATTGCCACACTCGTACTGGATATATTTACCGTTATTCATATCCCTAATAGTACGAGGAAAAAAGGACATTTTGAATCTCTCAGTTCGGCAATCAATTTCTCTAATTCTGTGATCATGGTCCAGTCTACCATAGTAAGTTGGGGTCCGCAAAATATTTTTAACATCATCACTGAAAATATGATCTTGGAATTTGTTTAAAAGATTAAGTCTAAATTTCAACCTGCGATCTGACAATGATTCCCAATTTAATTCATTTAATAGACTGGTAACGCTAATAAGGTTATCGCACCATCCCTTTACTAATATTGCCGATCTTCGCTGCACACGTTCAAGTTCATTATTTATAACGATTTCGTAGGGATCCCATACACTGGCAGCATATTCCAAATGAGGTCTAACAAGGGAAAAGTAGCTGATTGAGTAGCTGCAAAAGGTCGTCCTCTGCGGTGCTTCTTACGACATTCTCTGACATTGTGCCCAACTTTGTGGCAATAATAACTCACTACTCACATGCATCATAGTCAAGAATTAAAAAAATGTTTTCATTACTACTATAATGGGTCTGATAAATTATCTATGCTGCGTGTAATTCACATAATAATTAAGTTTTTCACATGTATTACCGCCACTGAAAATCTATCACCTTCTGGGTTGGACTCGCATGTACAAATAAAGTTTCAGAGTTTTACTTCAGCACCGGAAAAACTAAGGCTAGCGAAGAAATTCTCGTCGCAAATGGAAACTGAACAACCAGGGCATTGCAGGATGCTGACTGCAGTAGAATCGGAAGCAAATGCAAATTGATATCGGGAGTTTTATGAACACTCATGAGGCAGCAGGAGGCCGTCCTCTGCGGTGCTTCTTACGACATTCCCTGACATTTTGCCCAACTTTGTGACAGTAGAACACACTGCTTGCCTACGAACGGCAGGAGGAGCATAATAGGACACACCGTGAAAGGTGTTAGCATAATCAGCGGCATCCATTAATGCATTTGACGCACGACAAATGACTACGCCTAATTCTTCGAAACTAGAAGGCGTGGTGGGCGTCTTGATTGCCGAAATAGTGTTGGGATTTAACCCTTGAAATATTAAATGGACAATCCGGCTTGAAGAATAGCCTAATCCTAACGCACACACAGTGTTTCTTATGGAAGACAAATCACGCGGTGTTTCGAGAGGGAACTGAAACCTTTTGACCTTGGAAGCAATAAGACGAACCAATTCACGATCACTCACAATTTTATTCCAAAGTTTTCCCGTTATCTGGGCCCAAGAAAAATTTTGACTTAACACAGAAAGCCAGAAACGATGCCAACAGGACAGCTTACGAATAACCAAACTCAACAACGTTGATAAAGGAACTAGCGAGAGAAAGACTAATGGAGTCGTTTACCATATTTTTTTGCCGAATCTACTAGAGTTTGTAAAATAAAAGGACCCGCATTTTTCCGTTTTTTGATCCGACAATTATTTCTCGAGTTATAAGCGGCGAAAAACTGATGTTTTTAACCCTTTCGGAAAAGTGGGCGTGGTGCAACCTCTGACGTATATCGACTTCGTCGTATCAGAACTGAGCCCGCGAAGCTACTTTGCCTTATCGCAATGGGGGACACACAGCTGACTCGGCCAATGGGAGCGATTGCGACAGCATCTGTGCGAGCAGACCTTCCGAGAATCCCCCTTCACTCCCTTCCCCTCCCCTGAAAGCAGTCAAGGGCGGGAGGAAAATGACGTCAATGTTATCACAGCAGCTTTTTCGGTGGGCGTCACCTTTTGCTTATGGTAATTTTTGATTTATGAGTGAATGCTTGTGGTTAGAAGATTAATTTTTTCACTAAAATTCTCTTTTCGTTTACATCTAAAGATTTCGAATACAAAATTGCGATTTCGGTTCCGAGTAAACGCCCCCATTCCGTCAGATTCGAAGGCTAAGTCTAAGGTAAGGCTAAATCACATTAACCCACCACTGTGTAACCTGAAAACGTGTCGAACGTACTCCAGGATTTTCCTCTCTTTGGCGCTCACGAGTGCGACGGAAACGAGTTATCCTGAGCCTTGACAGCAACGTTCGACATCTTCAGGTGCTTTGCACAAACTTAAGCCAAAGTATGCGTGCATGAGCATGAGGGAGAGAAAGGGTGAAGAGGTGGGGGTGGGGCGGAGCGGGGCGGGTGAGTGACGGAGGGTGGGGGGGAGGGGTCGGGCCCCTGGGGGTCGAGGAGAAAAAAGGGACTTGGAGCGTGGAATCCCTCCGGGCACAGTTCCCGTCGAGGCGAAGGGTCCGAAGGGATTTCTTGGGCATTCAAATAACTCCTGCCACGCCATTAACGGGCGTAAACTTAAGCTCCCAACATACAGTGAGTTCTCATCGCCTGGCGAAAGCAACTCTACGGTAACGGAAACTAGATGCTTGTACGTGCCCGGTACTCTCAACTCAACGAAGGGTACATGCGTTTCGATTTTCCATCTACATCTACACGATACACTGCAAGCCACCGCGAGGGTGTGTGGCAGGGGGTGAAGATCACCAAGCATGCACTACTAACATGCAACCTAGCAACTATATTGTCTCATGCAACTTGATTTTTAGTATCTATAGTATTTAAGGGGTTAATACATGCATCATTCAATACGGAATACTCTCAAATATTTCCCCTACCTATCCCTTTCCTATGCTGCCTATTCTGTTCTCTTATAGTACGGGGGAAAAATGCCATTTTGAATCTATCGGTACGACAATCTATCTCTCTAATCCTATTTATCTGGTCGAATCTAGCGTAATACGCTGGTTTTTTTAATATGTGCCTAACATCTTCAGTAGAGCTATCCGATTGAAATTTCTCTAATAGACTCAATCTGTACTTCAACCTACGCTCTGACAATGATTCCCGCCCTAATTATTTTATTAATTCTGAAACGTTACTCAACCTATCGTAACACCTTTTAACGAACCTAGCTACTCTACGCCGCACGCTGTCTAGTTCTCTGATCACCCCTAATTCATTGGGGTTGATCTGTGAATCATTTTTATGCTCCAACGCCATTCTAACCTCGGTACAAATAGGCTGCTAGCAAGAGCCTAGCCTAGAGCGGCTAGGTTCGTTAAAGTGTGTTACTATAGGTGAGTAGCGTTATTATTATCTTTTATAAACGATTTGGGTACCGTAGTTAGTAGTAAGCTTAGACTTTTTGCGGACGATGCGGTAGTGTATAGGGGTATATCAAAAGAATAAGACAGGAAATCGCTTAGCAAGGATTTAGATGCAATTCAGGAGTGGTGCGATAAATGGCAGTTAGAACTTAACCTAAAAAAGTGTGTACCTATCAATTTTTGGAGGAGGAATAATTCGATAGAGCGTACCTATAAAATTAGTGACACGAAGATCGAAAACATTGAAACCATAAGATATTTAGGTGTAACAATCACTAAGGATTTATCGCGGGGAAGACACATAAGGGAAATATGCGGCCGAGCGAAGAGAAAGCTAGGATTTATAAAAAGAGTACTAGGGAAATGTGATTTAGGTGTAACAATCACTAAGGATTTATCGTGGGGAAGACACATAAGGGAAATATGCGGCCGAGCGAAAAGAAAGCTAGGATTTATAAAAAGAGTACTAGGGAAATGTGATGAGAAGACAAAAGAGCGATGTTACTTTTCACTAGTTAGGCCCCACCTTGAGTATGCAGCCAGTGTATGGGATCCTAATGAATTAGGTATGATCAGAGAACTAGACAGTGTGCAGCGTAGAGCAGCTAGGTTCGTTAAAAGATGTTACGATAGGTTGAGTAGCGTTTCAGAATTAATAAAAGAATTAGGGTGGGAATCATTATCAAGGCGTAGGTTAAAGTACAGAATAAAGCTATTACAGAAATTTCAATCGGATAGCTTTACTGAAGATGTTAGGCATATATTAAAAACACCAGCGTATTATCCTACATTCGACAAGATAAATAAGATTAGAGAGATATATTGTCGTACCGATAGATTCAAAATGGCATTTTTCCCCCGTAATATAAGAGAACAGAATAGGCAGCATAGGAAAGGGATAGGTAGGGGAAATATTTGAGAGTATTCTGTAGTGCATGGTGCATGTATTAACCCCTCAAATACTATAGATATTAACAATCTAGTTGCATGAAACACTTAAGTTGCTTGTTTGCATGTTAGTAGTGCATGCTTGGTGATCTTCACCCCCAGCCACACACCCTCGCGGGGGCTTGCAGGGTATCGTATGGATGTAGTTGTAATAAGCATGTACTTAATTCTCCACATGAACCTAAAATTTTCAATACAACGTAAGATAGGCTACTGATAGTATTTGAAACACAAACTGGATTTCATTTACATCTACGTAATACCCTCCGAGCCGCAGCGAGGGTGTGTGGCATGGGGTGAAGATCACCAAACATGCACCATTTCCAGTTAAGCGCAGAGTTGAATGATATCACAATCCGCAGTGAATGAGTGGGTAGAGAAACATTTCAGTGGCTAAAGCTTGAGAAAATTACATGAAACATCTAATTTATGCTCATTTTTCTAAATGATTTTAAGCAAAACACTTTAAGTAACCCATACAAACAAATCATAAAATCCATATGGAATTATATCCTAAAGCTCCCTTCTACTCGCAGCGACTTTCGGTTTCCCTATATGAAACCTCAACAAGAAAGACATTTCCAACAGCTATGCAAGAGTAATTTATATAAGAGTTTATTGCATGTATTGCCATGTCATTCTTCTCTATGACACAAAAAATTATCGATGTTTGGTGTCATCCAGTCAACACTCGATTACGATGGTCGAGTGAAAACATTCATCTAAAAGGAAAATTACATTAGATGCTCAATGTTTCCCTTTGTTCATATAAGACGGCATAATTTTCCCATTCGCACCCTTCGAGAGGCACTAAAACGGTCATAAAGGGTTCATATCACTGCGTATATCTCATGGAACAGATCGCCCAATCTATTTATCTTTCCGTAGACAGAAAAAAGTGGGTCAGTGAGCTAATTTTTCAATGGCCTAAAGATAATATTCTACTAAATGAATCGCCGTGGCAAAAAAAACTATTATAACATTTCTCTACTGCCTTGTTTGCCTATATCATACGCCATTAATTATGGCAATCTCAGAATATTTTTCCACGGAAAACCTGGTCAATAATACGTGGCCATAATTTTATTTTCAAAATTTCTGCTTCCCATTTTGGTGATTTATTTTAGAAAAGACATTGATGCCTCATTCCATTTTTTTCAGTATTAACTAAATATAAAAAAGGACTAAAATACGACGGAGAGACATGGGCCCATAGAGCACTATGCAATGCGACACTTCTTAATTCCATCCTCACCAGTCCTCCCATTGATCTTCCATGCTACCACTATTTTTGCTCAAGCACATACCTACTCGTTGGGATCACGCCGTCAGTATTTGTTCACTCCTTATCCTACGTGTTTACTTGATGGAATCCCTACAGTTGGGCATAAATGCTTTCAGGTTGGCTTGATTGCAAAAGGTAAACCCAAATTCGTCTTTAGGGACAAAATTTGCGGTATTTCAGGTAACGTTTTTCATGAAAGTTTCTCCATTCGGGTGTGGGCTCTTTGATGTGTTTCAAAGGAAGAGTGACGGCAGTGAAGTAGGCATCTTTGGTTCCGAACTAGCAAATCCCAAATTAACTCCTTCCTGAATGGATTTTTGCTCGTAACTTAGAATGTAGTGCTGGGTTCCTGCTCAAACTTATCCGCCGTGTAAGACCCACTCAAAGGTCTTTGCGAAATTGACTGAAACGCTGAAAGTTTATGAGGAAAGGGATGGCTGGGATGGGGAATCGATCGCGGTGAGGTTAGCCTGCGTCACTTTTCACGCAATGTGGGGAAGCTGAGGCAAATTGCTTCGCATATGTGATTAAAAACGCAAAAAAAAGCAGCGCAGCGAAGTTTTTTCCCGAGACCAATACGCATAGGTAGTTGATTTTTTTCATTTTATTCCGTCGCTCATTTTCTCTAAGGTTTGATTTCGACAAGCACCTTCTGCCCAATCTCGCTATTCTCGAGAAGCAAAAATAAGCATTCAAATAGCATACGAAAAGAGCGGTGTTTCTGGCACATCGAACTCATTCGCCAGCATGTTTTTGCAAACTGAAAGTCAGGGGTTTCTTTATCTTCCCGAGAATAGTGAACTCGAAGGTTTTGTGGCAGGGAAATACCCGGGTGGACCCGAGGCAGCGCCATTAGGTATCCTGGCAACCTCCTGTGGTCCTTTCCCAACCGACCGAGTCTCCAGAGGAACGGAATGACGATTGAATAGAGAATGAATAGGGGCGATCAGTGGACGGAGGAAGAGTTAAAAAAAAGGGGCTGAGAAGGCGAGCAGGCAAAGGGAGAGAGAGTCGGAACCAGGTAGCCACAGGGTTAACGGAGTGCATATGACTGAGTCCTTTAGTCGGAGAAAGGCCGTAGATAAAAGCGGGCAGTTAAATGTAAAACAGGGAGGAAGATCCCTATATTCTGACCTGAGGGAGTTTCGTTCCTCCCAGCAGAGGTGTAACTTTCCATGAGAGGAAAGTCATATCTGATGGTCCTCAAAACGGAAATGTTTTTAAAAATGAAATTAAATTCTGTAAAATTTTAATAATTATCTTTAACTCAACTTGATCTCGTTGGCTTCACAAAAGGGACAAAATAGACTCTCTGAGTAAAAATATAGGGCCTTTGGACCCTAGGAACCACTGCCGACCCAGAGGAGTCATCCACCGTCCTGAGGACATGGCCAATGGCAAAAGGAGAGCGAAGTAGACGAACATTGAGGTCATGATCACGTTGGAAATAACACCTTTATCTTCGTGCCTATCTGAATTCATGTTTGAACAACTGAGGAAATTTAATTTTCTAATAATCTCCATTGGTCGGAAAGGGTAACGGTTCATGGAATTTGCAGAAAAGAATGTCACCACATTGTGATTTTTTTTTTCGTCATGCTTCAACCTTTCTTATGGTTTCATGACCTCGCTAGTAAATTTCATTCAAGGTTTTAAACTCAATATTACCGAAACAGGAGTAAAGAGCTCTCCATTTGAGTAATGAATTCGTGTGTGGGGTTCCATTCACAACGTGAAAATAATTATTCAATGTATTATTAGGTCATTACATAATAAAGATGAGGGCTCCTCTTTCCCCACAACTTCCAGTACTCCCACTACTGCATGACCCTTGAGGCAAATGTAGCCAGGAAGTGACAAATACCATTGAATGAGCGGTAAGTCGCTCCATTGGGTCCACCCCTGTACGTCACACTAAAACGCTCACCCACATTTTCTTAGGTAAAGAATACCATATTTTCACTTGCAATGTTTCATTTTTGCTTAATTGAATAGTTCTGAATTTCATTTAAACGAAGAATACATTGCTACTTAAAAAATGCACACGTAAAACACAGCATATGTTGTTCATTGCTCACAATAGACGAGTTCACATTTTAAATTTGGAGTAAATCGCTAATCTCTCAAAATGTCTGTTAAATAATATAAATCATAAATAGATCTAACGCTATTGACGAAATTAAAGTTTACAGCATAACATCTACGTCATCTAAGTAATGCCCTGCGAGCCACCACTAGGGTATGTGGCAGGGGGCGAAGATAACCAAACATGCACTATTGACTAGGATATTTAATGGAGACATGCTAGATAATTACGTCTAATTATAAAAAGTCCCGTCATTCGATTCTTCACCAAGTTATCCACAGTGCCTCATCAGAGTGAAAACGATATTATAAGCCGTCAGTTACGGCGATATCAATCGTCGATATACAGGTACTTAATTGGGAAACGACAAGGTCTCCAAGTGCTCAGTGGGACGTGCTTATAGCTGCAACTAAGGTTGATCTATCAAACTTCACTGCTTCACCGTCCTTAAATCCCATAGCTGGTGACACGGATGCATTTCAAAGCCTTGTCACCATGCAGATCGTTAAACTTTCATTATTCACACCATTTCATATAAAGATTAACTGTAGATTTTACCCAAAATATTTCACGAGACCGGTTTCATCGAATATACATGTGTGAAATGTAAAAAGTTTAGTTTTTTTTATGAAACATGAAGTTTCACAAAATCGAGCCCAGGACTATCGACGGGGACCGTTGAGACTGTCTACATTTTGCGACCAAACAGAATTCTTACAGTAAATATAACTTTGTGGGTTCCCTATAACCTTCCAAACCAAACCCATCATATAGGGTCAATTTATGATGAATAATTTAAATTGCTAAGATTAATTTTCATCCCCATTACTCTTTAATCCTCAAATTTTATTTCACACCCTGAAACTTCTCTCTAAAAAAGGGAAGTTTAAACATTGTGCTGTGTTTTAAACGTATCCAATTGGGATCAGTTTTCAGACGAGTCTATAACGCAATCACCTTCTCTCTTCTTTCAGGAATAATGTATACTTCTCCTAGAATGATCCTCATAGAATACGCATTGATCACCGCACTGGTAAACGACAGCAGAATCCCTTTACTGCTCAAATAAGAGAAATTGGAAGTGGCAGCAGGAACGAGAAAGGGACCGGAATGAACAAACCGACACGGAAGGAAGAGAACGGCTAAGCGGTAAAAAATGAACTATCTGGAAAAATGTAGTCTTTCTTTGATTAAATTGGAATGTGAAATATTGAAAACTTCAACTGTCCATTGATTCTAAATGAATATGGATATAGCATTAAAGTGATACACATTAAGGAATTGAGTAATACTCAAGGAATTGATTATTACGAGAACGAATCCATTATCAAATCGAAAATAGAATGCAAATTGTATGAATACAAATAATTTGAGCATTCTGCTGAGCAAAACTGTTCCCTCAAATTATTTAATACCAAAAGGGTAAGAAACTCTAACGATGGAAATAACTTCTTGAAGCAGTAATAAAAGACTTCCTAGCCTCCCCTTCTGATTCGGCATGCATTATTGCCTGAGAGAGAAAACGTGATGTTAAAGTTGAGGTCTTTCAATCCAAATTTCGAAGTTCAAAAGAAGTATTTATTCACCAGCCTGCAAAATTATGAATCCTTAAGAAGAAATTTTTTCCAAGTCTAATGGAGAGATATTAAAGCTGATGTTTTGAAGGATGTCATGAAATTCATGAAGACAAAAACTACTGCGGTGCCGTCTCTTAAACGCCATGGTTATCAAAGAGTGGTCCTTTAAGATCTTAGTCTCAAGTGGCATAACAGAGTTGTAATATATATACACAGAAAATTTATAATGAAGCTCATATTAGGCACTTATACATATCTCACTGACATGTTGAAAATGCTCACAATTTAATGGTAGGATACTACTAAATAGCCGATGTCACCGATGAGAAAATACTTCAAACATTATAAAGGCATTATATTATAAACATTTATATTATACTTAAAATCCAGCAGACATAAAAAAGAGTACTGCAGTAATCCTTCACATTTTTATGGCAATAACTCTACCCAGGATATTAAATAGAGCTTTAGGAGCATGAACTATGTTTCATAGCAGTTCACATATGTTTCATGAATTTCTGAAGCAATTTCTTCAAAATAACCCAACCAGATGAATTAGTTTCATGAAAGAGGATACACATAGAAATGAGAAACTGAAAATTACGAGTCAGGAGAAATAAATAGCAAAAATAAACTAAAAAATAAGTACAGCTTTCTGTTTCGGGAAACATGAAGGCTGAAATCGATTATAAAAGATGGTGCAGCAACTCAGAATCCCCTCAAAATGCGAGGACCTAACATAATATACGATACATGGCACCAATGAGTAAGATCAGCCTTGTAGTACCAGTCAATTTTTTTCATCGGTGAAAAGTCTTTGAAAACGAATTATGACTCTAGCCCAGTTCCAGTCAAAAGAAAAAATACAAACTTATGAGCCATCAAATTAAAAATTGCGTCAGTACACTTACAAGGGAACCTAACACGACTATGATATAAATTTCTTTACAGTCATAAAAGTTATCAATTTTCAAGTAAAGAAAAGAAAAATAAACAACCAGGTAGTTTGAGTAGCAGCTGCTTCGGTATGTTAAGAAAAAGTATTTTCATTCTAAATTACCCGGAATTCAAAGGTATTACCATCTATCAAGCAATTAATAGAGCCATAATTACTTGAATTAAGGAAAATTAAGTCCTCTTTTCAAACGGCGGCTGGGTGGAGATAGCCGTTTTAATGTGACGTCCAAGCACTAAATTTGGGTAAGAAATGTCGGAAACCTTTAGGAACACATGCCGAAGTGCACAAAAAATTGTACTGCGGCTATAAACACCTGGGATGTTTCAATTTTACCTGCCTTGAACTTAAAGAGTGACTGTGGGTTTGCTTATGCTGTGCCCCCCCACCGTTCAGGGGTCCGTGGGTCGTAAAAAGGAAGGGACCGTGTAGAACTACCTTCCGCGGCGGTCAGGGCCAACCGAATGAAAAACACCCCAAAACATAATCCAGCACATTTCTCGTCCCACAGGATTGTGAGGGGAAGGGGCTGGGAGGCGATCGCTGTGGGCTGAGCACCTGCTGGCCGAACTCCTCCGGCGCTGCGCAAGCAAGTTAATGCTTCGCTGCTGATATTTCCATCAGATGCGGCTACTTTTACGAGCATTAACAATCACCAAAATGAAAATGAGACGATTTTAGCATCGAATATGGATAATATTAACCCCACGATCCATCCCATCTTTCTCCTCTCTCCACAAATCCAGTTTTTTTCGGTAAATATATGGTGCAAGAGTCTAAACACTGAATCGCTTTTATCATTTCATCCACAGTGACGCCGTAGCAAACTACGCTAGGGGCATTATTAATGACACATTTACGCAATTGATAAAATCCGTTAATTTAACATTCAAGAGCCTCACTAGCTATATAATTAATAACGCACAGTGGGAACGTTCATTATTAATTTTGCTTTTCTCTCAGGAAGCGAATAATTTTTAAACATATATCGATGCACATTATAACTATCACTAGAAAAGAATACTTCAATCTTTCACGATTTTCCTCTTAATGTACGGTAGATAAAACACATCAATAACTTATCTCAGGGAGAATGAAATAGGCGAATTGACTCCGACAATCAATAAATTCAATCTTTGGTAAGGCCATACGATGCCAAGCCATTATTTTCCTTTGGTAACATGACCCACCTCCGCCACCAGACCAACCGCCATAACTGGCGGTTCGTTAAGAAAGGAAGGTTCAAGAGAAAACAAATGTAATTGGATCACGTTATGGATGGACATTATGTATTCTAAACAGTATACGATGTTTGAAATAAACAAGAGTGCGCTTTATTTTGTTTCAGGAAAGAAGATGAGGTGGAAACCAACGCGATGAAGACGCTAAGCTGAAAATAGAGAATCACTATGAATTACGGTGATTGGTAGATGGCTGAATAACTATTCTAGGCATGGATTCTATCAGAGAAAGGAGCTTTGCTTCAGAGAAAATCCCTTCAGGAAAAAATAATAAGGTGAACATAAAAGTAATAATGAAAGTATACAACAAGAACACAGGACGGTTTCTCGTTATATATATTCTCCTTTGGGAGAATATATGCCTGCCTAGCCAAAGCAGTTCTACTCCTATCATAAGATATGGCATCATCATCATCTTGTCCTTTAGTTCCTTAATACTTTTTCCATCTTCGTCCAAGATGCTACACAAGTTCTAAGACGACTCGTTCTAGCCTATGAGTTCCTAATTCAATGCTAAATTTTGCCTTCTTCTTTCTCAAAATTTTCATAATTTTAGTTTTATGCTGACCAATTTGACTAATTTCCATCCCAAGTTTATCAAACTGCATTTTAAAGTTTCTAAGGTATCTGCATTGCTAGAGATTTCCTGCTTATTCCCAACTGGTCATCTGCAAACCTAAATGACTTAAATACCATTCTACCCTCTTCTTGTGCTCATCAAGTTTCTCCCACACCTTTTTCATCATTTCCTCTGCATATATTTTGAATACTAGTCCCGATCCCGACGTAGTTTCTAGGTATGAAGCATGTTTTAACTAATCTATGCATCCTAATGAAATAGAGATAAATATTATTATAGAAAGCCTTTCTCACCAATAACTCCGTTACCATGTAGATACTAATCAACTACTCTTTTGCCTAACACGTTTTCACGAAGTAGTAGCATTGTAACTGTTAATTGCGTGTTAGTAATGCATGTATGGTGATATTCACCCCCTACCACAAACCCTCGCGGTGGCTCGCAGTCTATTACGTGGATGTTGATGTAGTCTTGCCAAAGTGGATTCTCCCTCTGCTGTCCCTACTGAAGCACTCCCCTCAAAGCATAGGTTGCCGATATGACGCCTATCTCACCAGTTTACTCCAAGATTTTTCGACGTTTTCATCAGCGTTTTCCAGTCTACTCTACCTACGCCTTATCAAAGACAAATCAAGATTTAGACTAAAGCCATTCATACACTACTGACATATAACTAAGGGCTACGAGCCATAGTCCATTGAGCCAGTGTATAGCCACGCTGCAATGCTCGCAGTCCGAGTAAGTTGAAGCAGAATATTACATGGCTGTTCAAAGTCTACAAATCCAGCAATAACATTGTAATTGCACTCAAATATACCTTTATACTACCGTTCTCATTAATGCTATAACATCACCAGTTCCACTCCCTTTCATAACACCAATCTGATCTTCCCATAAGAGTTCATTTTACCTTTTTTCATGCTTCCTATTTATTAACCAGTGAACATCCATTTCAGTAAGCGGGATTAAGCTAATCGCCCTATAGTCCTCTCAAACATCAGTTTTCTTCTTTTTAGGGATCTACAAAATTTTATGAAATCCTAAAGCGGAATTCTTACTTCATATCCCGTACTAATTCGTCCATAAAATCTTTGTCTCTCAGTTTTCCCTGGGCTCTTTCGAATTTCCAATGGGATGTTAACTCTCTGCTGCTTTACTCATTTTCATTTTACGTTGCACTTTTTTCATGTCGCAAATCAATATTCGTGGTCCCCGTTACCTATTTACGTCAACTTCGTTTTTGTAGATCAAACCGTCCAGACATATGATCTCCATCATATACTTCCCCCTGCATTCTCTCCGCCGAGCTTCAATATCTTTTGGATCGAGAAATAAATTCTTTGGAATACGCTGCCAGTATATGGGATCCTTTCGATATTGCCTTAAATGATGAACTGGGGCCCAAGTCTTGAATCTATCGTTACGCTATAACGAATGAAATTTGTCGTTATGATAACGTCATTCGTTTCAAGTTATTTGTGTATCCACGTCGATAGAAAAATAACGAAAACGTCAATATTTATTCGGTGAGTAACGAAAGATTGAAGACTCGGGCCACTGGAGTGTGTGCTGCGAAGATCGGCACGATTTGTAAAGGGTCGTTATGATAACTATATTAGTGTAGCCAGTCTGTTAGATGAACTAAATTAGGAATCATTGTCAAACCGTAGGTTGAAATTTAGAATCGATCTCTTAAATAAATTCCAAGATAATACAATCACTAATGGCATTCAAAACATTTTACAAACTCCCAACTTATTAAGGTAGACTGGACCATGATCATAAAATTAGGGACATTGATTGCCGAACTGACAGATTCAGATTGCCCTTCTTTCCTCGTGTAATAGGCATAATAGCAGCTGTAAATATATCCAATAGTGTAAAAACAAGTGTGTGAATCGATATCTAATGATCGATAGCTATACTACCCATCTTTATCTATGGATTTAATCGATAGATAATGATAGATAGTATAGGTATGATGTTATGAAGACTTTAAGCTAACCCAACTCATCATGATATTGCATGCTGGCTTTGAAATTTTTATCTTTTTTTAAATTGTGAAGTATAAACTCGAATATAGTTACTAATCCTTTTTATGCAAGATATGTTATGCATGTTTGGTGTGATTCACCCCCTGCCACACACCTTTATGATTGCTTGCAGGGTAATGTGCAGATGCAGATAAATTCCTTGGCTTGTCCTTAATTGATGGATTTTATTTCCTGCCATACTGGCTCAAAGCATTGTGGCTTGAGGATAGAGTGGCCCTATTTTTTCTCTCTCCCTCTCTGCAACATTTCCATTTCACACATTGCCTCTCTTGCCTCATTTTCCTCACACCTGGGTTTTTATTCCATTTCTTGTACTTTGTAGGCATTCATTCCATCTACCTCAATTCCACATTCTTCCTCTTTCGTCACGATTCCATCTTCTTTGTCATTTCCGAAATTATCCGTATCATTCTAATAATTCTCCAACTTTTTCCTATTTCTTAGCCTACCACCTTCATTAAACTTTTTTTAGTTCATTCCAGATTTCCTCTAAACCGTCTTTTTCTTTGTTCTCTCATAAAGGGTCACCGTCAAACTTTTGGTAATCCCTCTTGTCAACCCCATTTAAGGCTCCTATATTCTACCCTCACTCTCCGTTTTCTTCCTTTTTCCCTTTGATACCAACATCGCACTGCAGAAAACTGCATTATTACTAAGTTGGGTCGGATTCTACGTTATTTCTCGGGAAACTGTGCTAATTATTGCCGCTATTTCAATATGTTTGTACACTTAGTCATATGACCTTACCATGTAGTGTAATTGTGTGTTAATTACCTGTGTACCCACAATAGTTGGGATTAACGATTTAAAAAAATTACGATTAAAATTAATCGTAGAAAATGTAGTTAACTATTTATGTTAACCATTACTTTTTAGAGGAGTTAACTTTCAACCTGTTATCGTTAAAATTACATATTAACTGATGCAAAATTAACTTCAGTTAATTTTTTTCCTTAATTTTTGGCGAATGTCTATCTGTTCGAATTTGGGCGCAAAGCTTGTCCAAAAGACAAAGGGGAAAATAAAATGGTATCTAAGAATGCAATAAAGTTGTATTACAGTTGTGCAAGAATTAAATGAATAGGCCAATAGACCCAGACGAATACATCCAAACAAAACCGCTGGGGAATGACCGCCAAAATTTAGGAACGCACTCTTAGACGAGATTACTGGAAGACCACGTCCCTGAGGGCACGAATGCCTTGCTTGGCGAGATCGCGTCAGCAATACTACATAGTTGAACACGAGGAAGGGGGTCACCAAAAAACCTATGACGCGTTACGAGGGGGATGGGTTTATTCAAAGTTACGCATCTGTCACAATGCGACATCGCGTCGTTAAACATTAGAGTTGAACGCGAGAAAGGGTGGGCATGGGTGTGCAGGCACATCCCCAGCATCTACTTTAACATAATATAAATACGCCATTTCCACTGCAATGTTACAATTGTGAAGGGATACATAACATCGCATATATTTCAACCCTCTTGCGTGTTAAATAGCAGCCTCACGGCAACGTTCTTCAAGCCAGCAGTCAGAAATGTGAGGAGAGGAGGGAATAAACGGGATAGACACAACCACAAATTAAAACAATATGTTTGAATTGAAAGTCACATGTGTATAGACGGTGTAACCTGTCCGAGGAGGGGGGTTAAGGGCAAATACTTTCCAATAAAGGGGAGGGAGGGTATAAAAATAGAGAGCATTCGTAGCGATGTTGAGTTGTGACTATGACTTGTGTTTGAGGGCAATCCCTACACTGCTTCCTTCTACGAAGAGCGGACCTCCACCTTTTTCGAGGGGCGGACCTTAACCTCCAACGGAAGGCAGATAAATTTCGTAGTCCTTTAGTTATTGCTATTTAGTTAATTAAATATTAGATCAGCTTATACTTTTAAAATTCCTTTGTTGTGTCCCGGTATTCCAAATATTTTTAAACAAATTGATACAGATGGGAAAAACCACAATGTCAGTTTTCAGTGTTTGCTGTGTTTGGCAAAGCAAAAAACTATCAAGGCCCCCGCAGCCTCAGCATCCAATTAGCCAAAGTAACTCAAAAAGGAACTTTTGACGTAAGTTACTTTTTTAACTTTAACTTTATTCGGTTTCTTTGTCAGAAAAGTAACTTTTAACTTTAACTGGTTACTTTTTAAAGAGATTAATTTTAACTTTAACCAGTTAATTTTTTTGGTAACTTTCCCAACTTTGGTACCGACATCTTTTTTGGTGAGATAATCAGGTGCTTGTATTAATTGATTCATTCCGCCTTCAAAGCACTAGTTTTTGCCGCGATCATTTCACAATCCCAACCCGTTCGCCCCCGCCTCATTCCAATCTCTACCTTCACCAACCACAGCATCCTAACCTACACTTAACCGGAAACTAAAAATTTTCCTCTGAGAACATATGTTTTCATTTCATCTAGCTGTTAATTTACGCCATTCACTTATTCCACCGCTTGTCCAATCATCTGCACGTAAAGCTGTATCATGACGACGTAGGTTGGATCTGCCTTGATTTCCAATTGTAGTAACCCTCACTTGTTCAGGGTTCATTATTCTGTTTAAATTACATTCCGGAGTATATAATGAGATCCAGGAATTTACAAAGGATTGAGTCCCTTCCTCATCTCTTGGTCAAGGGATTATCAGTCATCAGGTAATGTAGTAACTCAAAGGTGGTTGTCATTGTCTGAGTAACATGGTAGCTATCAGCAACGGGGCAATAAGCCTCCCGGAGTGAAAAACCTTCAATCATCCAAAATGTAACATATATATCTTAGCTATGAGTGAATACAGCTACACAGCAGCCATAACTAATTAGGCCACACATAGGTTTCGAAAAGCTTATATTAAATTCTAAAACGGATAAAATTCTCTCAAGAGGTTTGAGATCAAATACATCTACATCTATCTACATCTACATAATACCCTGCAAGCCACCATAAAGGTGTGTGGCAGGGGGTGAACTCTCACCAAACCTGCACTACATATCATGCATAAAAAATGATTAGTATTTATACACTGTTCTAAACTTCACTATTTAAAAAAAAGATAAAAATAGCAAAGCAAACATTCAAAAACATGCTGTTAGTTGGGTTAGCTTCAAGTCCTTATACCAACATGCAGCTACCAATGTTATCCGTTGCTACACTCGTACTGGATATATTTACCGTTATTCATATCCCTAATACCGTGAACTGAGAGTAAAAATGATAGATGTATTGAAAATAAGCATTGCAAGTGAGTTTGTTTTTGACAAATAAATGAAAATGTTTTTGGGAAAAAAACAGTTTTTCTCTTTCTAAGACCGGCAGGTTAGCGGAGGTAGCCCAGAGGCGATGGCCATAGAGCAGCAGTGCTGGTTTTCTGCGTATTCTTCAACGGGGATCGTCCTAAAGTCGAAATTTTTAGTATGGAAGGATAGGATTGTAGTATGGAAAGGATGTATCATGTACGTTCATGTATAATGATGTTACGAATTCTTTTGCCCAGCATTCAGCGTCTTTATTTGTGCCAGGGCTCTCTGATTTCAAGATTAATTTATCACGAGGAAATTTATCTCTTACAATATTTGACCTAGAATCCCTTTGCTACGATGCCTATCGTTCTCTCTTATGGTATGTATGGTGTCTGTTTTGTGTCGTTCATTTTTGTTTGTTGTGTCATTGTTCCTGGTGTGGATGCACTCCCTGCCACACACCCTCGAGGTGGCTTGCAGGGTATGTTGTAGATATAGATACATGTGTAATGTCAAAATCTAGTGCCTTGAACCTCGGTAAAATTGCCGTGTGAATTACCGATGCTGGGTAGCGTTGTGGTCTGCGCAGTGGCCCGGATAGCCTAAGGCCCATGGTTCGATTCCCGGTCCAGGTGAATTTTTTCACGTGGCAATTAATGTTATGCAATTATGTTCATCCCCTCGGCATGCAAAATAATGTACCCCAGGCACGTACTTTTCATGGTGGCCCAGCCTTCTTATCATGCGCTTTGGAGAAGGAATGCGTCCCAAGGCTTATAGTCATTTCTATAATAACTCAAGGATCTCTGAAAATTTAGTGTTTTCTTGGTATTCATTCTTGTCACTGTCTTTTATTTTATTCACCTGCGCCGACTATTAAGTAGCATCACGCCAAGCAAATCACCCAGTCCCGACCATAATCACTCCCAAATGTATGAACGCAGCATTTTTATAGCACATTATATAGAATAAAATTCACATTAAAAAAACATTTCACGGTACCCAAAGACTGGAAGGAGTTAATAGGCATTATTCCTATTCAAACGTTGCGATGGAGAAGAACGAGACTCTTGTACACCAAACTATTAGTTAGGTCATCTAGGTAATAGGAAATAGGTTGAAAATAACCAATATCCGGAAAGTTCAATCTGGCAAGAAAACATTGGCTTCAGTTTTACACTCTATTTTCGTATTTAGTAAAAGGTTTCATTAGGTTTGGGTGTTTTTCGAACATTTCGAAATAGAATTTGAAGTAATTACTCATAATAGATTGCCTTTGTTTAAATGAAATAATGTGATCAATTAAAATTGGCTGAGCTAAAGAGTTTTTGAAGAGGTGCAAATAGTCGGAGCTGATGGTACGGACGGACGTTATACCATACCTATGATTTTACTTCACAGCCAACTCAAGTGTCACAGGATGTTTCTCGAGGAAAATTGTTTCCTCCCTTTTCTTCGAGTACTAATGTTGTAGATAAAACTGTAAGTGCTCAACTTCTATTATTCAGAAAACTACTCTTCCAGATTGAGGTAAACCAATCTAGGGTATGAAATAATAATGAAATACGCTTAATTTTGAGATTGAATACTGTGCATCCAAAGGCAGCTTGATTTGTACAAGTTCTTTTGAACAAGATACTTTTAGATGAGTGCTCACAGTTTTAGAAGGATTTGGAATCAGTGCCAAATCTAAGGTTGAAACCCGGAGTCCTCTCTCATATAGACATTTCTCATCTCATAATCTCCTACAATCCAATACAAAACTCATGTACACATTTAAGTCGACCTTTTTACTGAAAAAATTCATATGCATATTAACAACTTCATCATATTGAGGTAAGTTAAATCATGGAGATGAAAATAGAAATACATATAGTGATAGGGAAAAGATTAAACTCATATATTTTAATCCAAACTCCAACGCGTGTTGGAGACTGTAAATGCGCAATTTGCAATGTGTAATGCAATTGTTTTAAACTTTTCCTATCATGTGCTGCAAGTAGGTACATATACTTGTCTAAGAATGTTCCGGATGAGAGGTCGAAATAAGGAACTGTACGAAGCTGTTATGTTTCTTTCGCGGATTTGCTTGAATCATAAAAGAAGGTAGAATAGTAGTTACTGTTGATAGGATTGCTTACTCGACGGAAATGCATGCCTACAAACACTTGGAGTAATGCCATCCTGTACCTCTTACTCTTGTAGTGGATCGCCGCAAAGGACCTGTCTTCAGAGTCACCATAAGAGTCAATTTCTTCGTACAGTAACCTCCATTACCTCTCAAATCTCATGAGGGAGTGCAGTAGTGAGTGTCATCAAACGTGAGGAGTAACAGCTCAGAAGTCACTAAGTGACTGGCTGGTTATGATTGTCGAGAGTAGAGTATTTGCATGCGTAAATTGACTCATCCCCTTGGCCCTCGTCACGAGGCAAAGGGAGAGGAAAGAGGAGTAGGCGAACTCAAGATGCAAGCAAGAGAAAAGTTTGAGAATTATATCTAAAGATCTAATGGCTGAGCACATCTTGTCTTGAGTGACATAAAATATTACCACCAAACTCTTGGCAGCTAGAGATATGAAGTGAGATTCAGTGGTCGAGCGCATGTCAAGGCTTGCGTTCAAATCTCATATAAGTACCATTTGTGCACCTAAAGAGCCTCAGGTGTAACGATGGTGCTGTTAGAAAGTTGCTAGTCAAATCTCTGGGAATATAACACCGGCTTCAAAAATAATACTGTAACTGTTTTCAACTTGTAATGCTGTGACTGACACGGACCTCATTTGAAATACAAGAGCCGAGTAGCAACTCAAGTTTTTTCCATATATATATATATATATATATACAATCTTCTCAGCCGAATATTATCACCGTAACAATTTTTCATTCGTACCTACTAACTATGAATTAAGAGTAGTGGCTTCATGGCTTCGTAATAATATAATTTTTGGACTTGAGGACATTTCTTTTAATTGAGGTCAAATAAAAAGAAAATTACCACTTGAGATCTATATGAAGCGGGTCGTACCTCACTGTCACGAGATGCTGTTATGTAAAATTGTTGTCTGTTAAAATAAAAAGAGAGTATGGTCACACTCACAAAAATTCCAAGTAGCTATTTCTTTATAAACACTCTCTTACTTCCAGAATACAAATGCTTCAGTGAGAAAATTTACAATTTAACGGGCAAAACGAGCATCATACTACCAGATACGATTACATTCCAAAAGGTTAAATGCTCATAACCGAATGAAATTAGCGGATTTTCTCATTATTAATGAAAAATTATTTTAACGTATATTTGAAATAATTTAAACTATTTCTGAATAATATTAACATATATCTGAAATAATTTTTATAATACTTGTACAGGCATATCATCCTTTATCATGAATAGAATAAACTTGGTTATATTCCGCAAAAATTTTATTAATTGTTATTATTATTGATTTCGGGGCTGAGCTTAAAGAAACCAAGTGCGTCCATCGGGTTGCGGATGGTGGGTCGACCTCGAGGTTAGCTGCGAGAGAAGCGATTTAACTCGTCGAATAAGCAGTCGTGGACAAGAACGGCGGCACTCTGAGGTGGTATTGGTCTATCATTGGGTAAGATAGGCCTTTAAATGATACACAAACCTGTGAAGATGCTTTGACTTGGCGACGGGAGGCCGCCAACAATTATGCTTCCTAGCACCCGGAGGAGAGGGCAGCAGCTCTTCTTCACATGAGTGAAGGTGGAGACAATAGTGGTCGGTACAGCGACACTCATTTCACTATAGAAGTTGTAACATTTACTTTAATGGCTGTAGTATTGCGATGCGGAAGGCAGAGGGAAACCACCACATTATTATCCAGAGGATTCGGAGCTACTCCACTCCTTTCTTTCTTCTCATGACATGATGGAAGCCTTGCGAGTAAAATATTCCGGAGGTAAAATAGTCCCCCATTCGGATCTCCGGGCGGGGACTACCCTAGAGAGTACATCAGTCAAGTGTGATAATCATTTTAGGGTAGGAACGTGAGATCAGTTCGGACCTGCGGGAGATTGGAGAACCTTAAGGTAGAAATGCGAAGAATGGGCCTCGACATATTAGGAATCAGTGAAATGAGATGGCCCGAAGAAGAAGACTTGTGGAGTGGAAGTTATAGAATTATTCACACTTGATCAAAAAATGGTTACGCTGGAGTTCGCCTAATGCTCAGGAAGAGTGCAAGACTGCGCGTGAAGAGCTTCCTGCAGTACAGTGATAGAATTATAATGGTGAAGATTGAGACCAAGCCTACAGATACTATTGTGGTACAAGTTTACATGCCTACGTCGGACTACGAAGATGAAGGCGTCTCTGAGGGTATCACGGAAGTAATAAAGCACGTAAAAGGAGAAGAAAACTTAATTATTTTAGGAGATTGGAACGCTGTCGTTGGCGAAGGTAAAGATGGAAGAAAAACAGGAAAATATGGCTTGGGAAATCAAAATGAGAGAGGAGAAAGACTTAGAATTCTGCAAACAACACAAGTTGGTGGTGACAAAAACATTGTTTAAAAACCACCCACAGAGAAGATATAATTGGAAAATGCCCGGAGACAAAAGAAGATTTCAAATTGACTAAGGGATCTAGGGATAAATAAGGCTTCGGGAATTGATGATATTCCTGCCGAACTAATAAAAAACGCCGGAGAAAAGACATTTACTCAGCTGTACAAAACCATATGCGACATGTACTCTACAGGAGAGATACCCACGGACTTTGAGAAGAACATCATCATCCCTATTGTCAAAAAGAAGAAAGCTGAGAACTGTGAACATCTTAGGACCATAATCCTGACGACCCATGCCTCAAAGACATTGACGAGAATCATCTATAGAAGAATAAAACGAAAAGCAGAGGAGTTCCTGGATGAAGACCAATTAGAGTTTAGAATAAACAAGGGCACAAGAGAAGCGATTTTGGCCCTCAGGCTACTTAAAGAGAAGAGAATAGAGAATAATCTACCGATGTTTGTTGCATTTCTAGATTTAAAGAAGGCATTTGACAACGTGGATTGGAATATGATGCTAAAGCTTCTGAAAGAAATTGGAGTAGCATACAATTACCGAAGAGTTATTCACAGCTTGTATAAAAACCAGGTGGCCATAATCAAATCAGGACCCAATAGTACAGAAGCAAGCATAAAGAAAGGAGTGAGGCAAGGATATGCACTGTCTCCCGTATTATTCAATGTCTACATCGAGAAAGCCATCCAAGAAGGGAGTGAATATACACGGGGAGGAAATCAGCATGCTACGATTCGCCGATGACATAGCAGTCATGGCAGAAACTGAAGGAGATTTAAAGAAGACACTAGGAAATATGGAAAGAACAATGGCCAGATATCAATTTAAGATCAATAAAAAGAAAACTAAGGTATTGGTATGCAGTATAAGAAAGGAAGCCAGGACCAACGTTAAACTAGGAAAACAAAAGATCAAGAAGATGGAAGAGTTTTGTCACCTGAACAGCTGAATAATAAGCGATGGACCAAGTAAGAGAGAAATTGCCAGTAGAATTGCCCAAGAAAAAAAGCATTTTACCAGAAGACGCTTCTGTTTACAGCTGCAAATACAAGCGTGGAAGTGAGGAAACATTTCATCAGAACATACATCTGGAGCATTGTAATATATGGCAGCGAAGCAAGGACAATAACAGAAGCAGAGAAGTCCAGGCTGGAAGCATTTTAAATGTGGTGCTACCGTAGAATGATGAAGATAAAATGGATCGATCGAGTGACAAACGAAGAAGTCTTAAGAAGAGTGGGAGAGAAGAGATGTCTACTGAAAACATTAAAAACTTAATGGGCCACATCTTGAGACACGATGGCCTGATGAAGACAATCGTCAAGGGAAAAGTGAACGGGAAGAATGGAAAAGGCAGGCCTCGTATGAGGTAGGTATAAGGAGCAAGTTCTGAAGGATGTTAAAGAGAGGAGCTACGTCAATATGAAGAGGTTGGCCGATAGAAGAATCGAGTGGAGGGCTGCGTCAAACCAATCCTAAGATTGTTGACCGATGATGATGACTATTATTCTTTACAAATGTTTAAATTTTTTAACAAATGACAATCATTTTACTGGTTTAAAAAGGGACCCCACTAACAAGTTCCTCATGTTGATACTAACAGGCCTGCGAGCTTGCACACATTTGCTTACGGAACGGGAGAGATGGCCCCCTATCCGTCGTAACCCCCACCCACCGCGGCTCTATGGCCTTCCTAAAACGCACAAAACAGATACCCCGATTCGTTCGGTAGTAGCCCACTTCACTGCGCCTTGCCACCTCCTAGTGGTTAAATTGAATAACTTATTCCGTTCTTTTTCCAACTTTAAACCTACCTACGGCATCAAGAACTCAATTGAATTAGCCCAAAAATTATCCGCTATATCTTTCCCTCCCAATGGCTTTACTCTTTTGACGTCAAAAACTATTTCACGTCAATTCCGGTAAAGGACGCACATAACCTCTCAATCGAATGTCTAAAGAAGGCTGGTTGTGGCGAAACAATAATTAAAAATTTTAGTTCGCTACTGAACCTGTCTCAGTCAAAATTACTTCTATTTTAACAGCAAGTTCTACCATCAAACCCACGGACTGGCGATGGGGTCGCCTCTCTCACCAATACTATCTGAGGTTTTAATGGACCATCTGGAGGATAAATTATTCAACACGAAACATCCTCTTCTTAAAAACATAGTTTATTAATTTCGCTATGTCGATTATATAGTCTGTTTATGGACCGGTAGCATAAGACAATTAAACCAGTTTTTGTCTCCCCTTACTCATCTATTATATTTACTATGGAAATAGGCTTCAGCCAGATTGATTTTCTGGAAAAATTTTCCTAAATGAATCAAGCCACAGCTTTTCCATTTACCGGAAAAATACTTTTACCGACATTGTCATACGTAATGATTGTAACCATCACCATTCACATAAAATGGCTTCTTTTCATTCCATGCTTAATCGCCTACTCTCTTATCCCCCTTTCATCTAATGAATTTTCTAATGAGCTTTCTTTCATTAAACGTATCGCCAGGAACAATGGTTTTCACGATTCGATGATAGACACCCTATTAAATCGCTTACGCCGAAAACGTGCCATAATTGCTCTTGCTGATTCCATTGCTCTTTCCACGATTCCTTCACCGAATACCAAATGGGTAAAGTTACCCCTCATCCACAAATTGTCATATAAGATTAACAAGTCCATCCTTAGTAATAAGCTGAAAGTGTGTTTTTATAACCCTATGACTCTCGACAAATTGTTGTTCAACTCGAAAAGACAGATATCCTAACTGTAATAAAAGTGGAGTGAGCATGCTAAATTGTAATACCCCAGACTGCAATTGTTTTTATATCAGACAAACTGTTTGAAAAGTAGGTTTCCCTGCACCTCGGGCGAATGCCGGATCAATAGGCACTCCCGTACCACGAATAAGAAACAAACGATGGAAACGAAGGACTTCGATATACAATCACAAAAGCACCAAACCCTGAAGAGGATTAATAAATCCTAGAACAGGGCTCCCCAAAGTTTTATATAATTGTTTGTTATTGTTATTGTTATAATATATTTATGTAAATGTTATTTGGGGAAAATAAACGTTTTTTGAATTGAAAAAAATTGAATTTTGAAAAGTAAGCATAAGTAAATCCTAATATTTTAATTCTTTTGTAAATGGTAACAACAAGTCTGTGTTTGCCACGCATTTAATTGAAAATGATCATTCTTCAGATCTTAACCCTAACATTTTACATGCATGTGATAAGGGGAGGAAACTCGATTATATGGAGAATTTTGAAATTGTTTCATATTTTAATGTATATAAAAATGATGTTTTAAATGACCTATTCCCTTCCAACCTCTCCCCATTCTACTTAGTGCCTGTCCCCCACCACCATCCCCATAGTCAAATAAGCTGCTCTTGATCCCTCACCAATCAGTTGTTTGCTAACCTTCCTTTCATGACCGCCTCATTCTCCCTACCCCCTCTCTTTTCACTAGAGTGAGACTGTGTGTATATATGCCGCCTTGCCCGTCTTTTACTTGTTAAACCCCTTAGGAGGATCGGTTTCGACCTGAGAAGGTCGAAACCGATCGGTCAATAAAATGTTTGTGGAATATAACCAAGTTTATTCTATTCATCATGAATTCATTCCACAAGCTGAACTCGCCAACCAACGATTTCATAGTCCTTTATCGCCCATATATCAAAGCCATTGAAAATAAAAAAAAATGCTAGTCCAAACCTGGGCCATTATAACCGGAGTCAAACAGATTCCCATATTATGCTGAAATAACTATGGGATCTACTTTAGATGAAATATAGGATTTTAGATAGCTTCGCTGAAATTTTCAAGTCACAGCATAACGTTTTATACATAACACGTCCTTGAGAAAACTTCAGCCAAATACATCCATAGGGTAATATATGGTGACGAATTACTAGTACATACTATCACCAAAGGCCACGATAAAATACACTCATATAACAATTATTTAATTGAGCAAACAACTCTCTTGGAAAAAACAAAACAATGCAGTTTCATTTTCAAAAAAATTATTATGAAGCATGCAAATAACCAGCTCCAAAAAATGGAAAATGCCTAAATAGCTCTTATGGTCAGGCACGACTAATACGTCGTTTTTCTTTTAAAACACTCAGCAGCTGAGGCCATTTCCTTGATAAAGCCGTGACATTAAAACATGAATATCGCTATAACAAACCGCTTTATTTGTGAGAACAATTCCAGCCGACCTAGTACCAGTTAGGATTCGGAGCCCCAAAATAATTCGGCGCATATATGTATAAAATCCTCTGCGGTTGGAGAGAAGGGAGCGATCACTTAGCCCAGCTGGCTTATTAACGCCCTCTACTCACCCAGCACCCCTCCCTCGCACTCCCACCCCCTCACACGCAATCAATCCCATCCCACCCTATTCACGTCAGCAGACCCCATTGGGGATCGGATTGTCGCAGTGCACTACCTCCTCAATCTGTGGATCAAATTGATGCGCTAGCAAACGTATCCCGGTGGCCTCTGTCATTCGTTACAGCAGATACGTTCCTGCTACACAGTGACTGTACTCTATGGCGACACTACTCTTCCTGCCCGCATCAGTTAATGTCAGTTGTTGATATGTAACATAATTAGCATGGAGAAATGTCACATTCTATTCCAACTGAGGTAGGGCGCCGAGCAGAAAATGCCAATTTGATAATGGAAGAAGTATTACAAACCAGATGAATAAGTTTAGAGAGATAGATTGTCGTACTGATAGATTCAAAATGGCATTTTTCTCCCGTACTATAAGAGAACAGAATAGGCAGCATAGCAAAGGGATAGGTAGGTGAAATATTTTAGAGTAGTCTGTAGACATGATACATGTATTAACCCCTTAAATACTATAGATATTAACAATCTAGTTGCATGAGACCCTATTGTTGCTTGTTTGCATATTAGTAGTGCATGCTTGGTGATCTTCACTCCCTGCAACACACCTTCGCGGTGGCTTGCAGGGTATCATGTAGATGTACAAAGGCGCAGCCATTTTGCAATTTGGGTAGTAAATGAAAATAAATTAAATAATTGTTCTTCCGTGAGATTTATTAAAAATTACTATGTTATGGTTTTCGGATTTTCCTCCGACAGTATTGGCATTAAAAAACTTGGACGTCACCGGCATGCATTTGATATTCCCTTCGTTTATTACGGCAAAAGTGACAATTGCTACCATTAATGTACGCTTGGGGGGAGTGACAATTTTATGTCAGTGTGGCAATATCGCCCTCATTTGTAAGGCGAGGCACCGTTTTTCTTTACCAATATTTTCCTTGAAATATGAAGCAATTCCTTGAAATATGAAGCTGCACATAATGTGACCCAGAACCATTTACAAGTGAAACCAGCAATCCAGCTGCTAGCAATAGGCTTGTGTACCCGATGGAAATGCATGCGTGGTGTAGTTTCACTGCTTAATACAGAAAAACGAGCCTTGCGATGGGTCGAAAGGTTCAAAGCTCAGAGGGAAGGAAGGAATGAAGCATATTCCTATGAACAGCGAATAAAAATAACACAACAACTTGGGTACATTACTGATGAAATGTGAAGTTTGATTAGAGAAATTGGTTGCCGTGTACTGAAACCACTGGATGAAGGAAGGTGTCAATTTACATCTCCATCTACATAATACCCTGCAAGCCAACATAAAGGTGTGTGGCAGGGGGTGAACTCTCACCAAACATGCACTACATATCATGCATAAAAAAAGGATTAGTACTTGTATAGATACTGTTCAAAACTACGCTATTTAAAAAAAAATATAAAAATAGCAAAACATACATGCAAAAACAGTTAGTTGGGTTAGCTATAAGTCCTTATACCAACATGCAGCTACCAATGTTATCCATTGCTACACTCGTACTGGATATATTTACCGTTATTCATATCCCTAATAGTACGAGGAAAAAAGGACATTTTGAATCCGTCAGTTCGGCAATCGATTTCTCTAATTTTGTGATTAAGGTCCAGTGTACCATAGTAAGTTGGGGTCCGCAAAATATTTTTAACATCATCACTGAAAATATGGTCTTGGAATTTGTTTAAGAAATTAAGTCTTAATTTCAACCTGCGATCTGACAATGATTCCCAATGTAATTCTTTTAATAGACTGGTAACGCTAGTAAGGTTATCATACCGTCCCTTTACAAATCTTGCCGATCTTCGCTGCACACGTTCAAGTTCGGAATTTATTAGTGAGTCGCAACATAATATTGAAAAACCATGCACTAAACTTTCCTCTCCATCCCGAAAAGAATGTCCGGAGCGACAAGCTTGTGCAAGTGTGAAGGGACACCTTTCCACTCCTCGACTGCCGTCTCCACTCAAGAGGCTTCAAGTGCTGCTGCGTCCCGCCCGTCGTCGGCTGCGACGAGACGCTGAGCCGTGTGACCCCGTTGCATTCTGCGCTGAGAGCAAGCGACGCCGGGTTTTGCGCCAACCTCTCTCCTCCGCCTCAGCCAATTTGCCCACTCTAAACCCTCCTTCGACGACCAGCGAAACGTTCAAGCACTCCACGCTGCACGCGAGATGCACACGGTCGGAATGTGACCGGAGTCTCGGCAACTTTTACGGCGACCTCTCACTGCCCCCGGATGCGGCACCGCGATTATTGCATTCACCACCACGCACCAAATTCCTGCCTTTGCACGTAAATCTGTCAAACACCGCGAGTTCTTCTTCCTGCACACAGTCTTCATCTACATCTACGTAATACCCTGCGAGCCACCACGAGGGTGTGTGGCAGGGGGTGAAGATCACCAAACATACACTATTGACATGCAACTAGGATAGTTAATGGAGACATGCTAGATAATAGGACCATACGCAGCTAGATTGTCAGTATCTATATAAAAAGAAAGAGATTATTGATTGTTATTAGATGCATTATGCGCAACAGACTATTCTAGCAATATTTCACCTACCTATCCCTTTGCTACGCTGCCTATCGTGCACTCTTATGGTACGAGTGAAAAATGACATTTTAAATCTAGTGGTACGACAATCTATCTCTCTAATCTTGTTAATCAATTAAAGTCTTAAATGCATGCGACCTTACACTAAAAAGTGGTTGTGCTTACATAAATGCGCATGCGCACAAAGAGGGAGCAAATTCGGACGAGAGGCAACTTTAATGAAAGGATTTGAAGGGAGAGGATAAATTTTGACGTTCGGTATAAACCAGGGTCTAAGCGTCTCAGTACAATGGGGAACTAGGTCTACAAATTCTGTGGAGCCACAATGGATACTTCCATCTGGTCGACATCGCTGAAGTCTGCTTCAGCTCCCGGGGACATTAATGTCAGACGTGTCGTCAACGTAGAAAACCTGTACGGGGCATAAAAAGTTCGACAAATTCTCCCAATAAACTGCAAGGAAACTCTTTCCCGTCTCGTAGTGAATATGGAGTGGAAATCATTTTCGGAAAAATGACGCATATTGCATGCCACCAAATGGGTTATAATATTTAAAAAATCGAAAAAACATACGACAATCCTGTCAAAAGTGCGGTATTTTAGTTCCCCAAACATATATTTTATGGCGAGAAGGAACTAGATCCCAGCTCGTAAAAAATCGGACAATTTTCCACGCCTCAGGTTTCTTTTGTCACCTTGTCTGTTTGCAATCACCACTGACAATGCATGGGTCGCGAATTTTACAGCGAAAATTTTACAAGAAAGAATTTTTCCCAATATTTACCTGTCCTTCCCAACCAATCGGAGTCCGTGGAAATATGAAGAGAAGGTGAAGAATATCCCTTACTATTATGGTTGAGTTTAACGCACGTGAATCACATTTCTAAACTATCATTTTTACGTGGCCAAGAGGACATAAACTGAGCTCATAAGAAGAGAGAACTGGCGCCGCGAAATAGAGAAACCCAAAGAAATTCATAATTGCATAAAATTATTTGCACGCATACGCTGCAAACCTGAAAATTGAAATTACTTACTGGAGGTAACGCAACCTTTGTGCAATACCAATTCCCGGTGAGTAATAGAATAGTATCGTATTTGTATTTCTGACAGCCTCTAAAAGGCACACACAAACGCACATTTTTCTTAATTGTATCAGAAAAATTCAAATGAACATTAGCATCTCTCGCCCATATTTGAGCAGAAATCAATGGACAACGTCCATATTATTATTTTTTCTTCATCAGTGGTAATGTGGAGTAATAAACACTGAACTCTATGGTGCTTGTTAGTAGTTGGGACAAGGTTTCTTCAGACGGAGAAAGCCCGGAGAAAACGAATTTTTATCAATAACTGAAACAATCTGGAGATGATGTGAGTATCTCAAGAAAAATGGCTTGAGAAAATATTTCCAATTTTCTTGCAACAAGATGTAAAACTTATACGGTCGAGACGATTACAGAAAATCTCTGAAAGCACCATTTAACGAGGGGTTCTAACGCTGGTTCTATGGAATGCAGCCAACTAAATTTGGGTAGAAGTACGCCCATGTCGAACACTATCTTTCACAACTGAAGATGAAAAGAATTTCGTATCATCTTGATCCTGATTTCCATAGCCCAATGGGGAAACCAAAAAGGACCTCGATTTACCACGGGATCGAGTGAATTAATGGAGTAGCCAACCTGATTAATTCTTAACGTCTGTAGTATTTTCCGACACGTACCAGGAGAGGAAAATCATCACGAATGATGAGAACGTGCCATAATGCAAATGCTTTTGCTTAGAGACAGATACCATTTGCATTCCCACTCCCTATTTTCACGTAATGTGTGAGAATGAGGAAGCCCGCCAGAGACCTGCGGCCTCGAGAGATTTAGATGAGCCCTACGTTGATATTCCCTTAGACGGAATAATACTGTGATTTTTAATGACTTCATCGGAATCTATCTCGCAGCTACCTTAGAAAGCCTGAAATGCGAGAGAGAAACATTTCGCATGGGATGCATCGCGTCAGCACCTGCATACTCCAAATTAGTCTCTCGACCTTAGTGATGCAAATGCAAAGCAGCTGCAGTCGGTCGGAACATGAAAGGAATAACATTTGTGCAGGTGCATCAGCGGAGCGCTGCGGGAAAGCATGTGAGAGTTTTCAAAATGAGCGTGCGTGACTACTCTGGAAACTGAAGATAAGCCCACACTGACATTAGATTGACCCGATTTTCATCTCGTTTCAATTTTCATCGGATTTCAATTTTCTAGCCGGGGGATCAGGGCCGAACTCATACCTGAGGGTAAATGCCCAAAATTGGTCAATTGATTCCGGGGAAAATTTACTCGCAACGGGAATGACAACGATCGATCGATACCCTCTGATATTAGGCTTCCAGGCTCGAGACCGCTGAAGCAGTGTTTTTTTTTCCTCGGCCCTACAAACCAGGGTGTATTCGGCACGTTACCGAAATCGGAGATTTGACCCTTCACCAGGAATTTTGCCCCATGACTAGGAATCAAATTGGGGAAAGCTAGTAAAAAATTATAATTCATTACATATTAAGGGTGAAAATAAAAACGTTTCGTTTCGCGCCATCAGAAATGAGGAAGGCTGCAAAATAATGGAATACGATCAAAATTGATTGAATAAAAATTAAACGATTTCTCAACTCGGAAGCTCTCTTATTTTCTCCAAAACTGATCTCTGGTAATGTAAAATATTAATTACTTAGGATTGCTGCACCGGATATCCTTTGATCATTTATGCAGCGTCGGCGCCAACTACGCGTTATTGAATGCTTGGCCCAATGCCTTCTCCCCAGGCATATAAATGACGTACCTCGACCAGCAAACGCAAAAATGGATTTCATGAATTTGAGTGGGAAAAAAAGGTTCACGAGTACATCGCATCCAATGGCATCCTAAAGGTAAGCCATTCTTTTGCATCCATTTCAACTTTTTCAGTTGTTATGAGCCTTTTCGGGTTTCAAAAATCAATTTTATCCTGCAGTCAAAGTGTTCAACCCTTTCTGTATAAAGAGAATTTTTGACGATCTATATTTATGTAATTTGATTTATATGTATGTTCATCATTTGAAGGGTGATTTCCTCGGATCTAGTCGCTAACAAAATTCATAGAGTAAGATGCGCGCGAGACTCGATTACATCAGTATTTTTAAATGGCAACATTTTCCAGGTGGCAATACCTTTACGACCAGAACCCAAACTGACAAGGCTAGAACTACCGTGCCTAGCTATCCATACGCCAGGGATGTACATTAATTTTTAATTGTTAGGGATACCATTATTTTTTAAAAATTATAAATGAAATATTATAAATATAATGTTTATATCTAATTCATACCATATTCTCAGTAATTATCATTAGCAAGTGAAAAAACTTAAAGCGATTACATATACCTGCGCATGACAAAAAGGAAATTTTTAAAACCTTAACTGCCTTCAATGCTTAGTAATCTACATCAGGTTTAAGCCTATGAAAGTGAACTGAGATTATTATGTTCGAAAGCAACTACGACAGTTCCCAGTAGGTAAAGCTTGACAAAGTGGAATTTAAATTTTTTTTCCATTGACTAGAAACGTGAAAATCGCACTCTAATAATTTGAATGGAAACGGGGATACATTGCGAACCTTTTCAGTATCAAGAGAAGTACACTTTTTATGAACTACCATACTTATAATTTTTGATTACCCCTTAATTGGGGAGGTGAAAAATGTGTGACATAGTGTATAGTTTTCATGAAACTCACATAAGTTAATTTTTGAAGCAGGAAATACTGGAATAAAATTACGGGAAAATCACGGCATTTTATAATGCTGTAATGTCAACAATTTTCCTGTTATAAGTCATGCACATATATGTATCGTTCGTATAAAATCCATTCCCTATGAGACTGGCAATGTTATCACCCCAATTTTAGAGTCATTAAAAATTATATGTGGGTAGTAGATGAAAAGTTTATTTCTCTTAATACTGATAAGGTCCGCAATAATAGGATAAAAGTAGCAACTATACATTACATACGATAAAATACATACGCAGTACAAACAAAAACGTCATTCCCGGCTTCGACAATCAATTTAATGACAGCAAAGTTACAACCGGTAGGAAAAAAACTACTCGTGATCATTAAGGTGGGCATGAGAATTGTATTTACTCGGAGTTACATTCATCTCATGTTTGACAAGAGGATGACAGAAGGGACAGTTTGGTCTCGATCTCAATAAAGACATTTTACTATAACTGTGATTTTCTATCGTGAATGAATAACACTTGGTGTGCATAGTTCCTTCAAGGGCGGAGGATCACGGATTCGAATATTTCCTTTAGTGTTGAAAAGAAATACGTTTTTACCTAAGGTGATTTTTACCCTCGCGAAATTTCCCAGAATACAAATAATCCTTAGAATGTTATTTTGTAGCAAGAGAAGGCATCTGATCAGAAATTCGAGGTGCATAATTAATCTTAGAACGTAATTGCGGTACGTAGCCGAGACACAAAATGGAACCTATCATTAATTACTAGCAAGAAAGCAAGTAATTTTATCGGATATAACAACCCACAATTATAAGCAATTAATGTTTTACACTCCAGTACAAGACGGTATTTTGAGGTGAAGTATGTGGCAGGCATACTGTATTTGGCATGGTAAAACATAATATGAACCGCGATTTTCGAAAACGATCATCGCAAGAGAAAAACAACTTAAAGCGAGTAAATATACCTGCGCATGATAAAAAGAAATTGTAAAAACTTAAACTGCCTTCATGGAGGAAATAATATACTTAGTAATTCCTCAGGTGGAAGCCTACTAAGGTGCAGAAAGATTATTATACCCGAAATCAATATCGACCGCTCCCGGTAGGTAAAGCTTGACAGAGTGGAATTTTAAATTGTTTTCTATTGACTAGAAACGTGAAAATCTCACTCAAACAACTTGAATGGAAACGAGGATACATTGCGGACCTTATCACTATGAAGAGAAATAAACTTTTTATCTACTACCCCACACATAATTTTTAATGACCCTAAAACTGGGGTGAAAAAAGAGTGATATAGTACATAGTTTTCATGAAACTCACATAAGTTGATTTTTGAAGCAAGAATACTCAAATATTGCTAAAATTGAAGTGACTTACAAAGCCACACCATTCATGCCAATCGCCCGATGGAAAACACAAGTATTTCGATAGCATTATTATGGCCGATAAAGTTTGTTGATTTTATAAGGCCCCAAAACAATACGTTGAGGCACTGTCGTTTGGGATGGATCACCGGCTGTACTCATTGGTCTAGATACGAACATACAGATATTTTAGCAACTAAGAATCTTTGATTTTTCGTTGAATGCTTCTGAATGGGATGTTTACCTAACCTCGGTCTTGATTGTAAGGAAATTGAAAAACCGTGTGGCTACGGGAAAGCAAGACCCTGAGCAGTAGCGGAGGCATTTAAATGAACGCCAATTATTCGAATATAGAGTTAAGTAAGTGTTGCGCTCTGTCAAAGGAGCTGACAAATATTTTTCACGGCCAATGCATGCAGAAACAAAAGAAAGCGACAGTTTCGAATGAGTTATTATTTAAACGAGGGTGTTGATTCGTTAGTATTGCCTTCGGAAATAATCAAAATGACACACGTGTACTCATTGGGGAAGCCGCGTGGGACTTGTGGATAAGAGAGAGGGAAACTTAAAAAAAATCCATTCCATCGATGCCTCAGAGAAGTGCTGTCTCGCTGAACTATTTGCTCGACTGGAATCTTTCTAGCCTTTATATCTAAGCTTCTAACGCCTGAGCCAAAGGTTAGTTTCTGTCCTAGGAACCGGAGAACGCATTACCCGGTTTATTTGAAGACCGTAGGTTCTCACCTCGTCGCGGGCGGGAGGATGCGCCATCTCGTAACTACATATAGCCGTAGTCCACGGAATAATACAAATGCCACCACCTCAAGGGACGGATTACTCAGAGCACGCCGTCTCCCACCTCATATAATAAGAGATACGAATAACGGTAAATATGTCCTATCGGAGAGTAGCAATGAATAGCATTGGTAGCTGCATGTTGGTATGAGTACTTAAAGCTAACCCTACTAATAGAATGTTTTTGCATGTTTTCTTTGCAATTTCTATCTTTTTGAAATAGTGTAGTTCTGACTACTATATTAATACTATTCCTTTTTTATGCATGATATGTAGTGCATGTTTGGTGAGCAATCACCCCCTGCCACACACCCTTGTGGTGGTTTGCAGGGTATAATGTAGATGTAGATGTGGATAATCTGCTGAGCATCTAGCCACCATCCAAGTCATTTCAATCACCAGGCGTCATCTCCAGAAATGACGTCAAGGCCCGAGGTTCCAACGGGAGGGAGGTTGAAGGCTCAACGGACTCGAGAAATGGGGAGGTGGAAGGCAGAGGGGACCTTTAAGACAGAGAAACCACAGAAATCTTTGACAGCCAATGGGCGGTCCGCCACGTTAAATATAATTTCCAGAAAGCCTCAAAAATGTCTTCATTATTTCATCGCGGATGATAGTCGTGTGCCGTTGACAATGATGTTGCATTGATTGAAAAAAGTGAGCAGCTTTTTGATGTAGTAATGATCTTGAGCCTAATGCAGGTATTACTACTAGCCTCTGGGGGATGCCATACGCCGTTGGTAAGCATGACGGAATTAGTATAGCATTCGAAGGCATAAAAAAGTACTGATGAATAGCTTAAATGGAGTCTACATTGTAAATTCTTGCGTTCCAAAACATTGGTTATCCATATTTATGAAAATTAGCAATGCACGCATCTTTTAACCAAGCCGGAGTTAGGGAAAGCACCGAATCCATTAACAGATCAGGCGTTTGGCAGAGGCTACCTTGTACCCAATCAATATGGTTAACTCCTTGGGGAAACCGATTTCGATGTTGAATTGGCTCAGCAATAAGGGTGCTTCGACTTGAAGCTTTTATGCACTCAGTTTTCAACACCCACCGAAAAGATCTCAGCGATGCATTTAGCCTAACCAACATTAACTCCAGGTATATAAATAAGAAAGATACTTATCCAATAGTATCCATTACACATTTCCAAAAAATGTTTCCAAAATTACATTTCCTTATGGCTCATAAAATTCTGCGGCTCCATTTTCGTTATAGTAGACTTACCTGGAAAGAGAACAATAATTTCATTTCAGTATCTTTGTATTCCTTAACATAGGTATTCATGGCATGCATGAGTAAAATACAAGTTTGAAAAAACTTTCTATTAAAAATATACAAATTGGAGAGGAATGAAAAGCTTTGTAAAAAGAACTGGCGTTATAAAATGTAATATTCATGCAGAAGATGCTCTAGAATTACTAGAATTTAATTAGCAAGAATCAACTTCATTGGACTTCATAGAAAAGCTATGACACCGAATCTGTCTTCATCACTTCATTTTGTTGCTTACATAAATGAACATAACTAGGATATATCTGCTCAATCCGATTAAATTATAGCCCCTTCGAGAAACTGAGGGGAGTGAAAGCTCTTTGAAAGTGGCTCATGTGCTGGCGAGATACATGGTGTCTGGTCCTGATAGGGCTACTCGTTATAAATTCAACAAACGGTAGCCCACGTTGTCTCGCCCAAGTTAAATTGGCCAAACACATAAGTAATAACCATATAGCCGTACTTTAGGTACTATCCATATTGCGATACAAACATATTCGTTTATTTACAAGACGTCACAAGTACATGAATAAAATATCGATAAAATTACATCCATGTAACACTATGGAAGAGAACATCACAATGTAACACCTTAAGACAAGAGACAGCTTTCAGTCAAGGTGAAAATTTATTGGCATATTACAAAAAAGCCAGGTTGCAGAAGTTACATATTGTTTATATGGTTTTTATCTCCGACGATGAGAAAGTGGCACGAAAGACCAAGAATGATGTCTGATAGCAGGGTAGGGTCTAATGACATCAATAGCATATCAGCGAAAGTAAAATGAACATAAGATGACTAAGGAGGCATAACTAACTTTGTTCAAAAGGGTACTGAATGAAAACGCCATTAAAAGACATTGCTGAAGGAAAGCACTTTCAACAACTAGTGGGGACAGTTTTCGTATGTTTCAATCTTGGTTTGGAATTGTAGCTCTTCATAACTCATAATTTCTAGACTACGCATAAAAATGGATGTATAAGTGCTTTTAAGGCATCCAGTAGCTGGATATTTTCCTCCTATTCGTAAAATAAATCACAAAGACTTTTTTCTACCTTCTAAGATCGTGGTGCACTAGACTAAAACTCATCAAAATGCTTTCAATAGTATACACTATTCATTTCCATGTACAGCTGTGGTGCGTCTGCGAAAATAAAGATGAAATGCGAATTTGACGAATTATATTAAGAGACGCTCTAAAATCGGCACCTACCAAAACAAATTAAACTAAACATCAGTGAAGAAGTCCTTCGAACAGGAGATACATTTTTCAATTGCCATTTCATATTAACTATGATATTTGATGATGAGAGAGGGTCTCATTTGTGGTTTTTTTAGTCAGTCCCCGTAATTAAAGGCACTTGAGGCTGTGAGCAAAGGCATAAAAATGGAAAAGGAAGGGTATGGAGGAAGGATAGAGAGAAACCCAGCGTCAGGACTACCCTACTATACATAAGGAGCCCAGAGGACCACGGTGTAACAACCCATCCAACGGTCGAGGAACTGAACTCGAATGCTCTCCACAAGGCACTCAAATAGGGGCAAGCTTATCAATGAAAAATATCCTCCATTGCCTGGATTCAAACCTGGGCCCTCAGGGTGAGAGGCCATTACTCTGACCAGAGAGATAAGATGCCAGTTCTCACTAGCCATTACAGTAACCCTACCCACTATGGCGAAGCCCTTTCTTCGCATTAGAGCAACATAGTGCCCACTACATATTTCATCTCCTGTCAATATTATTCATATTTCATGGATGGCAATAAAAGTATTTACAAAGAGTAAATATAGGAGGGAAAACTGAAATGAACGAGAGTATCTGGTAGGGAAAGTGCACCAGATAGCGGGCCAGCAACAGCCACGACGAACCGCCTTGGTTCAGTATAATGCCTCCTTTGCTGTGGATACAACGCATTCCTTCATCTGGAAGTCATCACGTTTCATTAGTGTTTACGTTCTCATGAATGGCAAAGGCTTGGAGGCTGTGGGAGTGGCATGAGTGGGAAGATAAGGACTCCTCCATCTGGCATGGAGTCATTTTCCTTTTCTAATCTCACTGGGCACCTACACGAAAGCCAAATCTGGCAGCAGCGTAGATATGGCCATTTCTCCAAGTAGTTTATATTGCGGGTTAGGCTAACTGTGCCACATAATGCGGAAATTTCTGGACTCTCATACCCCATTTTTAGTGGCGGCTACTGATCAGTAGTCAGTAACTGCCATTCTAGAGCCTCTGAGGCCTCCTATCCTCCGAAGCAGGCAGGCCTTTTGAAAGGGGCTTACTGAAAAACACTTATTTCTCACCTCGTTCGCGACTTGGGAGATAACATTGGAAAATTAATGGGCACCATGTAGAAGAGGCACACTTCACTTCATCTCCAATAACAGCTACGCTCCGGTAGTTCTTAGGAGTGGTTTTAAATCCAAATGTGATTAAATAAACAAGATAGTTGGATTTGCAGTCATACTTGTTATTTTTATGCACATGCAATCATGTATTTTATTTAACTTCATTTATTGGACGCTTTAAGGGGAATTTCTGGGCCAAAGTGCTTCATTTTTGCTTCCATTGAGTAACTAGTCAATGGACGCATTTATTTTATGTGTACTTCTTTTTTTCATTCATAACATAATTCAACGATTGAGGTGTAAGTGGTGCCTGATTCCGGTTACCGTTACTCTTCGTTTGAAAAACAATCATTAACACTAGACAAACTGAGCCTCTCTAGGAAGATATTTTTTAACGGGATGAGACATGACAATGAGAAGAGACCTGACTTCATTGACGATACTGACTCTAGGTCTCGTCTCGTCTCGCGGCTCGCGCTTCATGAAAGTTTAGTCGTGCCTCGTGTTAATGCCGCTCTAAAATTAATAATGACTACAATACATTAACTTTCTAACTAAAGATGCATGGGTGAAAAGTAATGGATTTTCCATAATTTCATGTGCATATATTTTCTGTGTAACTTTTAGATAAATACAGCATACAATATTCCTAAAGTCTGGTGTATCTTTTGCATTATATACCCACGTCATTTGGTCTGTGCACTTGTTCATTGAACTCTGAATCTCTCTCCACTACCCTAAAAATACCTGCTGCCAATGAATATGTGAGTGATCCACTGGCTCTCTCCTTCCGTTTGATGCTAATGGACACTAAATACCCTTCTTTCCTACTTATCAGGAGATCGCTTTCCGTCTTATCGGACGTCACATCTTCAGGCAACTATCAAGAAACGATTCTAACTTCTAGGCTTCCTCTGATCCATTTAGTACCCTGAAAAAAAACGTATCCACACTATTGCTTTCTTGCTTGAACCTGCACCTTCTTTGGCCATTTTCAGTGCCTTTCATGTATTCTCTTCTTTATGAACGCAGCATCAGCTTCATCTTTCACTTGAAGTCCAAAAGAATTCTTCCTTCACATATTAGGTTGCTTTCACGGCAAGTGCATGATTTACTCCGTCCTGATATCTCTCCTTACAGTCTGAGGTCTGCTAGTAGCTTCTGCGTATCATATATTAATATGTTCATTGTCTACAGATGCATTTCCATGGGAGAGTTAAGTTCATATTCCTGGTGAGAGAGAAGACTTTATTATTAACCTTCGACGACGTCATACGAAACTGTGCTGTATTCCAAGTTTTCCTGCATTTGAAAAACGTAAAAAAATTGTATCCCCAACAAAATGTATCTTACCAGTATCTCTTCCCATCAACCGGAGACAAATCAATCACTATATCCCGTAAATGACCCCGCCTGACTCCGTAATGTACTCAATAAGACAATACTCGTAATGCTCAATAAGACAACTTTCATTTACAAAATAATAACCTCAAAACTCCCCACATACTTGTATCAGAATGTGTTGTACAATGCTGCGACAAATAAACGCCCAACGCGCCACATGGAAGAACTTTATGTACCCCTTTATCGTTTATCTGTTTATGCTAGTTCTTTCCATGTTACTTCTTGTGATATATGGAACCACTTACCTGAAGCTATTAAAAAATCTAAAAATGTCAATAGATTTAAGAATGAATATTATAAAATGTTGTTTCATCTGCGTCAATGAATATGCCACTTTGTGTAATACCTAAATTATATATACATTTATAGTGTTTCTTTTTTTCTTCTTTTTGCAGTCTCTGCTTATTGCATTCCAATGTTGTTGTACTATAATATATAATATGGGATTTAATATTGTTACCTTTCGTTTATATTAATGTGCTGTCATCCTGTTATGGACTTAATGTCATGACTCTGGACATGTATAAATTATGTACAATCATTTGTGTTCCTAAGGGACGAAATCGTCCCGGAATAATAATAAAATGCTATTCTATTCTAATGCCACGCAATGAGACGAAAACTTCTTGCCCAGCTCCCAGCCGAAGAGTGCATCGCACGGATGCAGCGCCCAGTGCAACGCCATCGACAACTGCGCCACTCATCTTTGCGCAGTTCCCCGGGATCCTGGTGTAAATTTTCGCCGCTTCCCTTGCAACCGGGGAACGGCGACTGATGTAAGGCCCCAGAGGAGGGGGAGGGAGGGCGCGAGAGCAGGGCCGGGGGGGCCACGGGGGCCCACACTCGCCCCCCCGCTTCGCTCATCCCACCCCCGCACATGAGGAGCGCGAGGCTCCGGCGGCGCGTCGCTCGCCGTTGCTAAGTCGCCTTCCCCCGAGAACTCTTCACATGCAATCTCATTACATCTCATCAGCAAGGCCCTAATGGACTTCAAATATTTCATTACTGCATCACGCTTCAGCCATCATTTGACTTCGTAGTCAGTTGTGATTATTTTGACTTTTGTCCTTTCTGTAACATCTTCATTTCGTCTGCGACGGTGGTAAAACTTGACTCCTCCTTCGAAACGGATGAGACCAGCAAAGTGAAACACTTCATTTTCAGATGCTCCAAAGACTATGATCATACCGCGCTCTCTAGTCTAAGACATTCAATTAAAGACAACAGACAAACCCAGTCCGAGATGGGATTCGCACCAGCAACCCAAGATTGTTATACCGGTGATAGGTCCCGTCTCGATTACCGCGAGTCTTTTATTTATAAAGTTCTTCAAATGTATGTAGAGCGTGGTGAAAATGTTGTCTAATACTATAAATGTTCAAGCAAAGGAAAAGAAAAGTTCTTTAGGAATGTTGTCTGATTAGTGACGTGGAACGTTATCGGAGAAAAGAATATTTGCCGAGTTACCTTATGCGAGGGGACCACAAATAGGTCCACCCTTTGGGAAAGCTAAAAATGGCAACGAAAGTATCTCCACGATCCGCTATCCTACGTGAAAAACTCTGCTTCTGCAACTGTGATGATCGTCCCCAAAATCAAGGCACCACAAATAAGACTCGTGAATGCAAAATCTATTTATCTGAGTTTTCAAACATATTCCCTCAGTTTTTATCAGATAACCATTTGAAAGTCATCATCACCTTGGACTAGAAAGCTATGTGTAATTTGAAAATTTCCCTAGCTACATGTACTATTCCCAAGGTAACTTTAGGCTCTGCCCCACCTTTAGATACCTTCACCACAGTCGCAAGCGAACGCAAGTTCTCTGAAAAAGTGCATCACCAAAATATATCTGAAAAATAAGCACTCTTTCATCTTATTTATGCATATTTTAAAAATAATTCTCTCATAAAAAGTCTTAAGCATTCTCGCTTAAAAAGTCACTGCTTATGTTTTGGGTGACTGGGTTATGCAGGGACACCGAATACCTATTAGGTGAGTAATACGCTCACATCAAGTATACACAATCAGCAAATTAAATTATGGAAACACTCGAATATAAAGCTAGCAATTTATCCGCAAATACTTTTTCTGTGATAATTCGATTCTGGGGAAATTTTCAGCACGGCTTTCCGGATGCATTACATCCATGACCCCGGGCGCATATGCATTTGCCAGCGTACACGAAACAAGGATAAAAAATCCACTACTCATCGCGGTGCCGAATATATTGACTAGAGAACTCCGTCTCTCCCTTCCCTGTTTCAGAGCACTTATTACCTTTTCATTTATACCCCGCATACGATTAATTATCCGCGGGTTACGCGATTTAATTTGCGGAAAACGACTCGTCTAAAATCGCTGATATACTTCACCCCTTCACTTTAACTGAACATGCAAATTGAATGGCAAGGTTTACGGCTTCGTTCGCTGCGAGATTCGCGGAATAAAGGAGAAAAGAAGAAAAGTGAACCATTAGTAGGTACCTACTTCATACATAATGCTATTAGTCTCTGTTTATATATGACTGCAAAGAATCTTCAAACCTCTAGCGGATCCGCAGCATTCCAAAACAATATCTCCCGACCTATTTCACAAACACATATAGTCTCCACAATCATCTTTCCTCTAAGAGGTCCAACTTGTAGAGGCTAGGCTTGCATAATTCTCCCGTTTCTGAGCATTTTCTGCGGGGAAAATGGAATGTAGATACTCAGAGGTTATGGAATTCACACCCAGCCTCATTCCCCAGATGCATTGCGTGCACCGAAAAGCTAATGGCAACATTTTGCACCTTATAACACAGGAATTCCATTTACTAGCATACAGTTGAAACAACTCTGATACCCGCACCCCCAAATAGGTACAAGGTGAACTCCAAGACGCAGGGCATATAGTCCAGGGATCTCACACCTTCGCAGCGGTGTAATAAGCATACAAAAGAGGAGCGTACAACATCGCCTCATAGAGAATAGGCTTTTTTTACGAAAGAAATTAGAAATTATTATGACTTTTGCCGATGCTTGGAACATGAAAAAATGAGTTGTAGACAACGCATCGGAAAGCTCTCATAAAACTCATAGAAAACAAGCAAACTCTTGATGCTTATGACAATTCACAATGAATTTTACTGAATATGACTAAAAGTAGCTAGGCATCGGAGACACTACTAGTTCTGAAGGGAATGATCAGTATATTCACCCATATTATGGCTCTGAGGTGGATAGATAATACATTTAAGACAATAAATGATCCGGAAGGCTTGCAGAGCCGAAATATGCGTCAACAAACTGCATGTCAAATTGCGCTGCAATTTCAAATGTCAAGTTCCCGTGTTCCTCGCTCATTTTCATTTTTTAGTAAAATGTATTGGTATGATGGTTTGAGGAGATTATAGTCAGTGAGTATTATTCATTACGACAGAGCGCAAATTATATGATTAAATAATGAGAAAGTACGGTCAATGATCCATATATTTGAGTTATTCCCAGCTTAAGGACTCTTTTATAGAAACATTTAAGAAAAGGCATTTTCGTGTTAAAGTCGCCGAATCCAGCTGAAATATGCGCTAAGATGTTCACAGATCCTCGTAATGTGGGAGAAAACTTAAAGAATAAACCTACCAACATGACGGCATGAATTGAGCGGTATTCTCATTATATACGCGACGCATAACTGCCCACCTGTGCGCAGGAAAGGCTTAATCGAGAACTCTTTCTCCTAGAGCCCGTGAATACTTATTACGCTTGTATTTCCAGCCCTTTTAAGCTGTCTGAGTGCGCAGTCTCAACTCTCAGGCCATTAAGACTCGCTCTTCTCGTGAGCTTGGATCCTAAATAATCGTAGAAAACTCAATCTACGAAGTAATTGCACATGCATGAGCCCACAAAAAGGATGATATAATGAATCAAAGGTTAACTATCATAAATAACCTACATGAATGTGTAGTCGAATGTCTTACGATATAATGTATACATGCAAATGGCATGCAATTCGTATATAACGCTATACTCAATCCTTAATTCTTATACGCAAATATATTCGTGATGATCATCTCTTTGTTGGATCTATACTCCGGGCCTCAGTCTATACACTCCATCCTCAACTTGAGAATGGAGAGCATAGATCATCACGAATATATTTTCAAGTAGTTGAGATTAACATATTTTATTAATATAAAAGCACCATATTATTATGCTAAGTTTACAGATGCTCAGGATATTCGAATCACGCTTGCCGGAGCTGGCAAGTTTTTCTACAGACCGTAGTGGAGAAATGACATAGATGTCATGATTTCACTGCTTTAAGAGTAAGCTATGAGACGCTGCTCATTGATGCTATCGTTGTCAATTTGGATTGACATTCTGAAGTGACATGAAATGAGTTTGCTACTCCAATGAATAGGGTAACATGTAACCAGGGCAAGTTAATTTCCTGCCGATACGCTTCATCCTTTTAAGATGCATCTCCCAATTTCCCGCTGAAAGACATCGGAGGCAGAGAGACGATGGAATGACGTTTAGAGATACACAACCACGGAGCCGAAAAGGTGTTGTATCGATACATAAAACGACAGCCATGTATCGAAATTTTGAGCATCTGCTTATTTATGCTCGTGCAAAGAAGAAAGCACAAAATATTTGAGCAGGGATTTTCTGGAGAATATTTAGCCCACTTTAGTACTTTGAACCAAGATACATTCCTGGAAAGATAACTTTCACCGGCCAAAGAAATACAATTAAAATAATCCTTATTGAGTGGTAAAATGTTTTGTTCTTATAGTATATATTTATAAAATATGTCAATGAACGTTAATCTTAATGTTACGCCTTACGGTTACAATATTAAAGCCAGAATACATGGTAATTTTCACTAAATGCCTATTATTGACACTATCCACAATGAATTCGAGTAAATACCTTTAAAAGCAAACATAAGCAACGACTCTCACTGAAGTAGAGTGCGGGATACCGCCACTGACATTACATGATGTTTGATGGGAACTGTGATGCCATCCATGCTTTAGAGCCACTCAAACTACTCTTATATATAGGTATTCAATTCCATTTCTCTTCTCACTCTCACAAGAAAAAGAATTTTGGAAAGGCGTATGAGATTTAATAGAAAAAAAATAGCAAAATGAATCCTATTTTTATTAGTTTTATCGCCGCTAACTCACCACGAATTTACTAAGTAAGATAAGACGGAGCAAAGTAGGCTCTCTGATATAATACTTTACGGTATTTAGGGAAGCGATCTTCCTCCTTGATGGACGGTGAGGTATTTCCAACAGCAACAGATACCACGGCTAAATAATTTGAAGAAGATGTGTGATTTAGGCCTATCTCAGTTAAAAAGAAAAACTGTCGGCTAGTGATTGTTAGGTAGAAGAGCTTTATTGATAAAAGCTATAATAAGCTAATTTAGGGTATTTGGCCAATCTCAATGAATCTATGTAGTCAGAAAAGTTAAGTTAACCAAGTCAAGTTAAAAGTATGACTATGCGAAGTGATATTCAACATACAAAAAGGAGAAATTTTCCCATTTAAAAATAGGAAACTTTGCAAAATTACAGAATAAAAGTATATTCTGCCGCAACCTCTACTTATATGAAATGATTCTTGTGCATTCACCTTTCTATAAAACGTCAATCTATTAGTAATGCAGCATGCTCCGAGCATTCCGAAACATTACCACATTTTTTCTGTGACTTCATTGCTTGACAAGCATGACACCCGACACCGACAAGTGCTAAGCACTCCTACAACGCCGTTCATTTGAGGCACCGAGAATTATTGCGTGAAGAGAGACATAGAGCAGACGTGTGTATGAGAAAGTTTGCACAATGTTACACAATTACGCTCACTGTTTTGTCTCCTCCTTTTCCCTGCGCCGGTCCATTGATTTTCTTGCATTCGCATCGCAAGCCGCCTGCTGGTAAAAGTCATGAACGTAAGGAGACAAAGGAGTCTATGACATCGCGAACAGCAGGCAAAAAAATCGTCACCACATCCTCATTTTGATTCTCTTTCGGGAGCATGTTTTGGGCAGTGTGACTCACAACCCCTCGGAGAATGTTTTGTACTCATCAGGCGCACCCAACAATTTTTTCGATAAATGCTCGCCATAAAACTTCGTGACAATAGGGATAGAAATTTGTAGACACATTTGGAGAAAAAGAAAATTTCACACGACACGCCGGCGGAATGCTGCAGCCAGCCGGACCTTTCCTCCCCTTTACCGATGAGAGAGACACATGGCACACAATGGCCTCCGTACAATCCATGGAACAAGAATAAAACTGATGAAGTGATGTTGGTGCTTCAACTCGTACATTTTTGAAGCATATTACATTATGGTTTAATAATCATTACATGATATTCCTTGGTTACTCCAAGATATTAGCCTTGTCGGTGAATGGCTGGGGACTTCAAAGCATTTTCTAATGACTTTCCAACAATGTTAACTTGTTATGATGGTGAAAGCTCATTGCAGTGACTGAAGCAAAAGTTTGCCTTGCAATGCGTATTGCCTTTCACTTGCAGACTCGTTGTCACTCTGCTATAGGATTTGGAGCCATGTCTGTGAATTGCATGTACAAAACGCATATAACAATGACCTAGGAAAATATATTATAGGGAAAGACCATGAGAAGCAAATAAAAATGAACACAGTCTTCTTATCTTCATTTTTTTGGCTTAAAGTCACTCACGATCACAGGATTTAAATGAATTTATGTCTATCTTAGCCGTTCACATGTTAAAACAAACAATTTTCGAGGTGAGTATTAGCCGGGGTGGAGGGCAATGTACTGCACGCTTATTACTGACTAGTTCGCAGAGTTTCTTTGTAAGAATAGAGAAAACTGAGTTCTGTATCTCAATAATTTTAAGATTGTTTAACAGTTTCGCTGGCATGGAGGAAATCTGAGAGTTACTGCGCGACACCAATTGTACTACGGTAACCAGCTTGTGGGCAGTAGCTCTAATTCTCTATCAGGTGACCGTATTTAAACTTGAGATCGGCCTTTAAGCTGGTTTGCCAACGTTCCGTCACAGTAACACAATTTTGGCAAAACAGCGCCAAATACATGAGACAAAAGTTACGCACCCAATAAAACATTCATTGTTTTTGAAAAGCGGTACATCACACTTTCCTACTAGACACAAAATTCTGATGATAATTCTCTTAAAATATGAGCAGTTATACTGTTTATATTATACAGTTATACTATACAGTGCCTTATGATACTGTTTCAGAGCTTAAAAATTAATTTAGATGCATTTTGTATTTCCTGTTAAAGACCGGGCATGAAATATGGATGCATGTGTCAAAAAAACTCAAATGTTCCGTATTATTAAAAAATGCGGAACATTGGTTTTCGTGGCACAGATTGACCGAACCCTTTCTTTTACTGAAGCAGTTATCATCACTAAGACTGATTTCTATTTGATGGGAAAGCCCGGCTCCGAACCTTTAAGCCATCATACATTCAAAGAATGGATAATCCCATTCTCTCATCCTCCTGTAAGTTCCCAGTTTTTAAAATCAAGAAGAAATGAAGCATGGGGCTTAGCCGGTGGCCGAAAAATATAAAGAATTCTGTGAACTTCGTGAAAACGTTAGGAAGAGTTTCGTTATACGTTGCATGTACCTTAAAGGATAGGGCAAAAAGTTTGAATGTTAATGTAAATGACGGCTTCCGACTTCAGTCGTGGGCGCAGATGCTGAGCAAGTTCTGAGAATTCCTAAGTTAAAAAGTGTCGCTGGCAATTCTCTGCGCCGATGCAATTTGTAAAGTGCTCGAAGACTGGATACCTCTGGTGAGCATCTGCGGTTTACTTTCGGGATGAAAGGATGAAAACAAAAAATAAATTCACAGCTGGTAATGTTGCGGAGCTAAATAGGAATAATCACCTATCTATCTCACACGTTGACACCGCTTTCTAGAATTCCTTTGAAGATGCGGTCATTATCACGATGAAACTAATGATCCCCTACATTGAATTATGCATATATATTCCTGTTATTTATATTAAACTGTAGATCTCTTAAAAATAAATAATCCCCTACAGATTGTGTTCCAGTTCTCTTCAAATAAAATTAATAGTTTTACACTAAATATCCTCTCTCATAACCGGGTATCCACGCATCACTTGATAAAATATTCTTGATTTTTTTGCACGAAATGTTAATGATACAACAACGATCAATCTTGCCACCTAATGTGCATTCAATTGGGACAAGCCGATACGATGGAAATAATACACATGCAATGAGTAATTTCTTTTCAATCTGTTATTAATTTTTCGAAGAAAAAGAAATGCTCCCAAACCATACCGCAGTGACTGACGAAAAAAGTTAAGACAGCTAGCACCCTCCGATTTATTCTAATGCGGAGTCACAACAATTGGTTCATCGATTCTTCGGGGGGAAAAAAACCAACTCTCAATTACGGGAGTCGATGAAAGTGTGGTGAGAAAATAAAGGCTTAGCTGTGGATTGCTTCCCCGCGAGCGTGCATATAAACCTCTTTCCTTACATGTTTCGTTCGTTTTTCGAGGGGATCTCGGCCGGGAGGCGACGACGAATGCAGCGGATTTTTCCGAGCTGATTCTCCGCCACGGAGGAGGAAGTTCCTGCTCTTCCTCCACACCCTCCTCCTCTAACCCCACCTCCTCCTCCTCCCCTAACCCCTCCTCCTCTCCGCCATGTGCTCATCCCCAGGTGCACTCGGGAAGCGCTCGATGGATCCCGAAAATACCTCACGGCTAAGTCAATATGTTCGCCAATCTGTTCGGAATCACTGAAGAAGAAGAGGGAGGTCTACGAAAAATTTGCATTTTTGCTGTCTCTATTCATGCCAAAGCTTTGCTTTCAGCTCAACTTTCCGCATCGGCGACGGATAATGGTCTAATTTTATTACAGAACGCAGCGAAATTGAAAAGAAAGGAACGCGCCCTCTGGAGCATTTCGCCTCCCCGTTCCCCAGATAAAAAATATTTTAGGTCATTTACGGCATCGAGAGGAGAAAATAGTAGGCTTTCCTCTTATTGATCTCGATGTAACAACCGAAATTTAAGGTGAAATAAAAAAGGCGTGACATGAGAAAACTGGAGCTGAAAATCATGGAAACAGAGTTATATTTCAATGAAGCCTTTAATATCTTGTCTTCATTTTTTAATGATGGCCCCATTGATCATTTTACAACCGAGTACCTATTTATATACCTATATCACCGTATTATCTCGTCGAAGCTAATCGGTAGAATTTTTAATCTCAAACATTTTCCCACAGCTTTGGGTAGCGAAAAAATCCAAACCAATTTTTGAATAGGGATGAAAAAGCTCTCGGAAGAACTATCATGAATAAAAAAATAAATTAAACATGTCTTTATTTATTCCGCGCAATTATTACTCAAAGTTCTCTCTTGCAATTTACGGATTGGACGTCACAAACATCCATGCATAAAGGTGAGTAATGCAGTAGTGATTCACTAAGTGAGTTCACCATTCCCACGAAATAGTAGCATACGCTAAGAATTATGAGCATATCCTATAATATAATAAAACAAACAAAAAACTAAGGAAAACGATGCATTTCCATCATTAAGAAAAATCAGTTCGTGATAGGAGTATTAAAATATTGGGTATATTTAATTTAGGCAAATTACAAATATGATTCAGTGTTGGGTATTAGGCATTTTATGATAAGATATGTAGGATATTTTCAAGACTTAGCGCCGGGAAACGTATTGCGTTGAGATTCCTAGCCATACTTCCACGCCAATATTAGGGAGTAATACAGCACTAAGGAGCTCATAACACTGATACCACCCCCACGCATAAAAGATCACGGATGCTGATCTCGTGGACATCCATTGTTGGAGCGTATTTTAACTTGCAGGCGCTCCTTAACACTTCATAAGAGAAGCATCTCCGAAGATCATAAATTCATGCTAGCCCTAGCGCTTCCATTCAAATGGATAAAAAGAAGAGGGAGTGACATTGCACCAACTACCGATAATAATGGCCAAGTCCTTTGGTGGGTAGTGCTCATTCACGCAAGTTCAGCATCAGTGCTATCAAACAGGTTACTCTTTGTATTTTTAGCACCGTGGGGATGACGATATGACTTCACTTGCGAAATAAACTAAATAACTGTGCCTCCCGAGACGGAGCGTTCGACGCACCGACCTCCGCCAGCCCATCGAAACTATTACTAACGGGGAAAGGCTCGACCTCCGCCTTTGCATTGCCCCTCTTGTAGGGATAAGAATGAAATTAAGAAAGGTCATAAGGCGCGGTGTAACCTAAGTAGTTGTACCAACTCAAAATACAATTCCGCTACTCCATGAAAAAGAGTACTTCCCGGATTCACCACTTAAATCCACTAAATCATGCCGAACACTCGAAAACTCACTCAAATCACAGGTCAGTGAAGTTCAATGATGAGGAGTTAGTTGAGTTGCCCATGGATTTAGTTTCTCATGCAAACTAAGGATACAGCCTTAATCATAGTTAATTAAATTTATAAATCAGACTCATCTCGAAAGCATGAGGCAAAGAGAATAGCAAAAGACTGGGATATAATTTCATCCATTCAACGTAATTTTCGGCTTCATTGAAATAAAAGATTGAACGACATGTGCGGCACATCATGTCTAAATAAGTGCAAAGTTTGGCTAAATACTTTTTCAATTTGGCCGAGATTCCGGAGTTCGGCTTCAATTCTCGCCTACTTCTTCAAAATTCTTCACTCGCGCCTCCCTTTACTCCCCCTTCACGCTCCACACCGTACCCAACACAACTAGCCAATCTCAATATTAACAAACGAAGCAGCCCACTTGATAATTTACACACCAAAATCTCTTGATAATTTACACACCCAAATCTCTTTCACAGAAAAGACATTTCTGTACGATCACAATGACTGCTCAATGGTATTAGTGCATGGGGAAGACGGAGAGGGGGAGAGGAAAGCGGTGGGTTGGGGAGGAAGGGGGGAGAGACTCACAGGTTTTGGCATTTACGAACCTCTTAAGGGGAAAACCAACAGGGACTCCGCTTACATTCCAATGGAGGGCCGAGCACACCACTCGCCCCGTAAATAAACCGGGCAGGGAGATAAAAGCGGCCCACCGCACACACACCAGCTACAATCTACCACCCTCCTCCACCCACCCCCCACTCCATCCACCCACTCCTGCCCACCCCCCACAAACATCCGTCTTCTCGCCATCACCGCCCAAGGAAGCCTTTCTCCGCGCCCTTGGGGACACCAACGCGGTCCACACACGATGATGCCTTGCGGCACCCCAGCGACAAGGGGACGGACGGATAGCCAGGAGAGTCGCTCGCGGACGCAACGGCGAGGAGGAAAAGATATAAATGTACGTAAATAAATACTAGAGCGGACGAAAAGGACGGCAATGCAGGGAATAAACTCAGCAACTAGAAATCTAAGCGTGGAGTGCACCCGTGGAGCGCGGAAATCTGGTTTCCAGTCTCTGCGCTCCCGCCATGGCGCGCATACCACACTGACACCCGAAAGCATTCACATCGGGGACCTCGGTGGTGTGCTAATCCGACGCAGGGCAAGGACAATGGCGTCTTTCATGCAGGCGTAAAATCTCTCCCCTTTATATGGAAATCCGATAGCCCAGCTGAAAAACAAACATCGGAAACGAAAAATGTCTTGGCGAACGAAGTCCACCACTGAATGGCCGACGATGAAAGGATGAAATCGCAATGCCCCCGTCAATGCGCCCCGGTGTGCGACCACAAATGCCGAAAATAAATACTGGTCCATCTGGCGCAACTGGGCTTGAAGAGCGGGTCGCATGGAGGACAGCCCTGAGGACATGCCCCTCTCACTCTACGAAGGCTGTCTGCAGGCATCCGCTGAATTCAGTCCACCGCAGCGATTTCCCGCCCTCCCAGTCCGCACCAGGGATTCGGTGCCTCCTTCAACCGCGAATAGAAAGGCAATCAAAGTCAAGCAACGCAGTGTGAGATTTGAATCGTGGGATATGCTACTGCACACTGCTTTACGCTGGTCAACGGATGATTCCGTCACTTTTCCATGTATTGCTCACATGAGTGAGGCTTCAAAGGCATACATTATAAAAATTGACCAATAAATAGGCTCTAGTAATATAATAATATAACTACAATAATAAATAAATATACTCTAGGACAAGACTCACCGTAGAGTTTTTAAACTAGACAATTAATCCGTGGCGGTATAATAAACTGGTAGCAAATGATCATGCCATTGTGTCGTTTGGATTTCCAGGAGACGAACGAGGATTAAAGTCCTTTGCGCCACATTAAGGAAGAGTTGTTAAGTACCTCGTTGTTAGACACATACGCCAGCATTAAAGACAGAAAGGTAACTATTCTTGGAATGCTTCAGGAACAGTGGAATTCCCGCCATCATTGCAACGGCTGTAATTCATTTCACTCAGTGTACCAAAAATTATCAAGCATGTAGTTATCATGGTGCTCCAACTATCAAGTTAATATGTCTACGTCTACCCATGCCTGATCCTAAGATATATCGATCTTAATTCCAAAGGCGAGACTTATAACCAAGGACTACAGATTTCCAAGCCGCCATGTCACCTGATTTCGCGGCAGGCATTAAAGTAAGAACGGTGATACAGTACATTTTCCTGAAAGCAATGTGTTTCGTGAAAGCACAAACATAAATGCAACATGGCATGTTGGCAAATTCCCCAAAACAGCAGCGTACGGAGTAACCACGAGAAGAGCACGTCATACATCTGCGAAACACAGCATATGAATGTAAACAAAGCTGCGACTAAAATTGAACCTAGAGTCAAGTTTCTCATACTGCTACGACCTTTGTTATGGGTACTACAATGAGTTTCAAACATGTATTTACGAAAAACAAGATATATGCAATAACATTTACAAACCACCAAAGGCTACTAACTTCCGCAAAATTATTCCATTCTCTTATACTACTACTGAACTCCATTTTATTTTCCCACTGAAAAATTGTTTTAGTAAATTTAAAAGGACAGGAGATTCAGGTACTTTGCATGATTAAGTCAAATTAAATGCATACCAATTTTGAAAAAAAAGCATAAAAATATATGCAGCACCGCGATAAAGTGGGATGACATAATTACCATTATTTAACACGAAATTCCTCCGTCACATGTATTTAGCTAGTAGTAAGACTACAAAAGTTTTTGCATGATTAAAGGACTAAGATTGGAGCGAATAATTCAAATAAAAATGAGTGATAAAACAAAAATATTGTACAATAGCCGTCACGGAGTTTTCCCACGTTCCACATGCCACTCTATAATAGGGAGAGTACAAGCACGTTTCTTTGCCTCGATGCGATCAATTGAAAGATTGGGGAAAAATGGGGATTCTTTTAACTCTTTTACTAGCCGGTGCAAAATTGCGATAAAATAAAATGGTGAGAAGGCCTATTACACTTCAGGGGCCTAATGAAAGTCGCCGCGGAAATCGGATCTCAATTTCGGAAGAACCCCGGATCACCGTGATTACATTGGCGCGTTCGGGGTCGTGAAGGGGGGCCTCATTGATACGCAGAGTGCCGCGGCTGCGTGTGTGGAGTACACAATGCCCGCCGCCGCCGCCGCCGCCTTACCCCCCCAGCCCCTCCCGCCCCTCCTCCCCCACCCGCTCGCGCCCCCCACACCCGCGCGCATGCAAACGCAACCCTTCCCCCCTCCACCGACCCCACCCATCCCCCCCCTCTCTTCAAATTGGTTGCCTTTGCGTGATTTTTCCCCGATCGTCGGCCCTTCCCTTGGTCCTTGAAAGCACCGACCCTCTCATTTAGGCCGGTCGGCGTAGGTTGTTGGCGCCCGGGGCACTGATGCTTTCCGGCGCCCTTCGTGAGTGAAAAATTTTCCCTCCTTCGCTCCCCCCCCCCCCCCCCCCACAACACACACAGACACACACAAACGCAATGGATATGAAGAGCAATCACCACTTTCACCCTCTGATGAAATGGACAATATGGTTCCGCTGCTCGGACTCCATATTGGCAAATTTGTGGAAAAAAAAGGAAAGCTGGATATGCATTCGGAAAAAGTATCTGTGAAAGTAGGGGAACAATTTACTTTCAACCATGCATTCCGGTCCGTTTCGCAGTAATCTGTAAAAATAATGGAGAGACATCTACATCTACATCTACATAATACCCTGCAAGCCACCACAAGGGTGTGTGGCAGGGGGTGATTGCTCACCAAACATGCACTAGATATCATGCATAAAAAAGGAATAGTATTAATATAGTAGTCAGAACTACAATAGAGAAGGGAGACGAAGAGAGGGAAAGAGCAGTTAGCAAACAAACCATTAGTCCTTGAAATTATTACTTGCATAGTTAATAAGGAATATAAAATCTCGTTCATTTCCTAATAAGAGCCAATTTAGCACCTCAAACGTAGGCACATTTGTCTTCCCACATGCCCCTACCTCAAAATGATTCTCTGCCTGGAAATACTGAGTTTTTGTAAGATAAATCTAGATGCTTAACAAAACTTTTTGCCCTCCCAAATTAATACGTCAAAGGAATATCCAAAAGTGATGATTAATCAAATTGTTGATTTAGATGGAAAACCTGGAAAACGACTGGATCCTGTGGGCAATTTTCAGGTGGAAACCCAGGTAGATGTCCCTCACGCTTGTCTATAAAAATTCCACGCCAAAAGTAGCTCATAAGTAATAATGGTTACATTTTAGGTCACCCACAGCGCTAAATACTGAAGTGACAGACGCTCGAGAGGAAATATTTTCTTTCCGCTCTTTCACGCGAAATGTGCGCTCAAATCGAGTCCTCATTGGCGAGGAGTGTGAAATGAGCATTGAGTCCTCCACCGGAAAATTTTACGTCCTTGTCAAACTCTTCGCGAAACCTCGGGACGGAATTGGGTTTGCCCATGTTTTTCGTTGACTCTGATCATACTGACAAACTAACTTTTAAGGCCGCTTTACACGATACAATTTTTTGCACAATTTCTTGTACAAACGCTTGTACGAACTGAAAGAAATTGTATGTTTGTCTGAATGGAATTAGAACAGGTTCTATTTCCCGTTCAGACATTCAGACAATCGCACAAGCTTTCGTACAATCTGCCTGTTTACACGGTACAATTTCCTCATACGAGAGTTTGTGCAAGAAATTGTACAAAAAATTGTATCTTGTAAAGCGGTCTTTTGACTAAGAAATTCGAGAACGTAATGCACTTACTGGTAGCGTTACACTACACTAAACGATTAAAAATCCAACATAGCCTCAACGGCTTCACGACCGTTTTGTTCTTCCCATTTTCGGAATTGCAAATAATGGTTATATTTCTGTAGACTGTATGACTCACTAGATTAACCGATCAAGAATTAGGATAAAAATTCAATTAGGTGGCACATTTCACCCTATATATGTAATGTATATGCTTCGGAATACTCATATTTTCAGAGCCTTATTGAAATTCAAAAACATAAATGCCATGACGAGAAAAGATTAGCACCAACACATGCCGTGGCTGGACACAATGCGCACGACCTTTTATTATTTTATTTCAATTAAGGATGGAGAAAAAGGCCAGTTGGAATTGAAATGAAGAGGATCAAAGCTAATTTTAAAAATTGCAACCGCAGACTAATTAATCACACGGGAAAAACAACTCAGCATACTAAAGGGAATTGCGAGACTCCATCCGCACAAATAATTATTTGCTTACTCTGGAATATGCTAGGTCCAAGGCTTGAGGCCTCAAGCCGTTTTCTATTCCTATAGAAACTGGTATACGAAGAAATAAATCACATAAGAAAGACAGCGATTCCAGGGTAAATAAACTGGAATACGTATGTCATTAGACTAACTCGAAAGAGACGAAATTTCTTCTGCCTGTAACCATGCTTTAAATTCAACTACAGGGTATTTTTGGCTTCCAAATTACCGTAATAGCTCAAGAAATATCTCTTAAACAAATATCTTACAAGCGTCTTACCAGGGCCTCGCTATCTCCTTTGATTAACCAAAGTATCTGGAGTAAATTGAAGTCACCTACCACAAGAAGTTGGATTACTAAACAAAAAATCAAGAAAACAAGATAAAACCACGCTACATATAAAAGTAGCAACGCCAATAAAAATGTATGGAACTATTGCAATGTTCCTCACAACACCTGTGAGTGTATTAAGGCCACAATATGCACGTTGTAAGAGAGAGGAATGATTACTACTACAGAGTCTAATCGACAAATGCAAAATATTTTCATGGATCTATGATTCTAAACATGCCATGATATAAAACAGGAGAATACTGAAGTCACATCTACATCCACACAATACCATGCAAGCCACCACGACGGTGTGTGGCAGGGGGTAAAGACCACGAAATATGCACTATTGACATGCAACATGGAAAAATGTTAGACAACAGAGTCACATGCTGCTAGATGGTTACTATCTACATAGTAATAAAGGAATTATTAGTTATAATGGCATTTATCTACATATATTTACCCGTAGTTACCTACCATGCATGGATTAGTAATATTAATATATGCATTATGCACTATAGACTACTCTAAAAATATTTCACCAACCTATCCCTATGCTGTCTATTATGATACTACTCCCCAAAGATACGTGGGGGAAATGGCATTATAAATCTAACGGTGTGTCAACCTGCTTCTCTAATGTTATTTATCCGGTCAAATCTAGCAAAATACGCAGGTGCTCTTACTATATACTAACTATACTATATCCAACATCTTCTGTAAAGCTATCCGTTTTAATTTCTTCAGTAGGCTTAATCTGTATTTTAACCTACCTTCTGATAATTATTCCCAACCTAATTCTTCTATTTATTCTGATACACTACTAAACCGATCATAACACCTTTTAAAAAACTTAGCTGCTCTACGCTGCACACTGTCTAATTCCGTGATCAAACCTAATTCATTCGGATCCCATTTACAGGCTGCATATTCAAGTTGGGGCCTAATTAGTGAAAAGTAACATCATCTGAGAGAGTAATATATTACTTTGCCGTTATTCACGCCATGCAAGTGTTTTGATTATCCCAGAGGAAAAAATTTCCTGGCAAAAAAAATTCTACAAAATATTGTCTTTGAGTATTTAAATCTTGGATAGTGTGATAATTTGTGCAATTGCTGGGTTCGAATTCTTTGAAAATTTTCAACACCGAAGAATGTGTTGAGAACAGTAAAAATATTAGTGCTTAAACGGCAAAATCTACATAATATTTACAGTTTTAATTATCATATTAAACCCAATAATGGTCATTTACACATATTTCGAGGAATATTCTTTTGCAGTTCGTCCTTGCGATTATTGATGAAACCGTGGAACACTGTAATAGCGCAGAGGTAAACATGGAGACTTATCCAGGGTAATTGAATATTATGATACACATATTAGGTAAAATGATCCGATGAATATGCTAAGGCCCGATTATATACTGTCTAATTAACGTAAACCACTTCCACGTTATATTCTTTCAACCGTCAGCGATATTTCTGATTGCAAAAACTGCAGAAGAATGACGTTTAGTTGGTAAAAGTAAACAGTATAATAGGTATCCTTGATGCTTTGAAACCTCAAAAATAACAAACTATATGTTATAAAGCCATTTCTCAGAGATGCATGCCAGTCAAATTAGTCAACAAACTATTTAAGCATTTAGCGGTTATTTGTTTCATAAAGAAGTTTCCATGTTTTGTTCATCTGATTGACATACGTGCCTCGGTGCTCAAAAAACTCATTTTATATTCCAAACTGGATGAAAAACACTACCAATTTTTCATAGTCAACTCTAATTCAGTTGATTCATGAAAACGTAAGACGAAATAAAATAAGTGAAGTGAAGCCCGTTTATTTCTGGAGGGCATTAAGAAAATGATTAGGTATCAACATGAAATCTCCGATTTCAACTGTCAATTCAATAAGTGCACGAACTCACTCTCTTTTTAATATTCAGTAATGAGAGTAATCATGTTCGCTAATCAACATGAAAGGTGTTGATTATCGGTCTGATTGTTATTGATAGGTTATTGATTAATGGTCTCGGAATTTTAACCAATTTGAGAAGCAATGAATAATAATAGTAATATTTATTTATCCTATGAAACAATATTACAAGCCCATATTACATTTCTTTTAAATAAAAAAAAATTAGGAATCCCTTTTAGGCATAGCCTCTACTTGGAATACCTAAAACCCAAATTACAATGAGAATAATTGGACAAAGATAAGTGAACTGAGACTAGACACGTAACGTAACATGAACAGTTAGGAACAGAATATGTTGATACTTGCTGGAGCAATGTTTTATTTATTATAATCGCCGTATAGAAAAGGTGCTGTGTTGATGGAGTATTATAATTAATATTTATATCATGATTTATATTTATTCATATTTTTAAATACGGATGAATTTAGTGAGGGGCTAACGCTTATATATAAATACACTTCTACACAAGTCCTCAGCCCCTCCCTTGTTCTTAGTAACTGTTAGTGTCATTGGAAATGATTGAAATGGGCTATGTTATCTACAAGCATGAGAAACTATTCCATTACGTTTGATAATTAGGTTTAAAACACTAAAATGATACACATTAAATATTTTCCACATGTATTTTCAATCTACCACACTCGAGTTTCAGATACTCCAAACTGAAAGGAGTGAGTAGCGAAATTTTTCCATTTTTGTCTAGGACACAGAAATACTCATTGAATTTCATATGAAAAATAGCAATATGCTCTAAAGTTTTCCAAGAATTCCATCTATACAAGCATATAAGTAGTATTTCAGTAATAACGAGCTCCGATAAAATATTTTTAAAGTGCCACGGAGCTACACATCAACACAAATGGTACGAAAAGAGAAATCATGAACTGTAAACACTAAAAGAGCACATTATAAATCAGGAAATGCAATTCCTAGTATAAAACAATATGGAATAAAAAGCATGGTATGCTGAGCAAGAAAGGTTCAAAGAAAAAATGAAGGAATCACGATACAAAATATTATTTTGAGCAATATCAATTCTCTCTCCACCGAGTAATTTTACATCCCGAGGGCCCGGGTTCGGTTCCCGGAAATGGCGGATTTTTCAGTGGAAAACCGGTCCCCATTTGAGTGCCTAGTGGAGGGCATTTCAAGTTCAGTCATCAGTCGGATGGGACGTTAAGCCGTGGTCCCCTTGGCGCATTTCGTTAAGAGTAGGCTAATGCCGACGCCGGGTTTCTCTCCACCCTTCCTCCGTTCCCTGAAAACTCCTACCATTACCCAATTACCCACCATTAAATGGCGCAAATTACCTAAGCTGTCGGTCGCCTCCCCTGAATACACAACCAACCAATCGAGTAATTTTATCTTCCTAAATTTATTTCTTCCCATCAATGCCTTTTTTTAATTTTCAATTCAATTCTACAATGCATTTCACCATTACAACTTAAACTGAATAATATATATATATCTCATGATTACGGCTTAAGTAACTTTCGGGCTAGTGTTTCTCTGCGGTTGACCGACATAAGTAGGCTTGGGCCTCGCCAAACTGCAAAACTGAGGTCCCAGCTCAAGTCCCGACCTCGTAAAGGACCCTCAACCTGGGATGCCCACCCGTGGAAGTTGGCCATTTTCAGTCAAATATGCATTTTAACACTAGCATGCCCGACGTATCCTTACACCCTATCATGCCCGAGTGGGTCAATTTGACCCATTTTAACTAAGCTTCTAATTTTTACTCAAAAATTATTATTTATTTCCAGTTTTGTTATGAGTTTTGTTAAGAAAACATTTGGGAAGGCAGCAGAAAACTTAGTACCAAGGAAAATAATCAACTTTTAATTGTTCAACAATTTTTTCGGAGAAAACTAATTTCAACAAATTTGTGAATTTTTATCACTGTTGCTTTGAAGGGTTTCTAAGGTTTCGAAGGAAACTATTGAGTTTCAATGGTATCAGGTTTCTAAGACAAATTTACTATAAAATTTATGGGGTAAAAATAATAATGGCTTATTTTTTCAAGTAGGTATTTGTTGGTTTGCCTTGAATGAAAAATTGAATTACATGCCTTGAGTGACAAAATTTTAAATTTTCTCAATCTGAATTATGTATTTTCAAATCTAAAAGATTACAATTAAAATCAACTTTATCCATTGAAAAAAATAACACTATTTTTAATAATATTAAAATAATTAACTAATTAATAAATAGTTCCATTTTTCTGAATTAAAATTACAAGTTGTAAATAACGACAGTGATTTTGACAGCTGAAATTCAGCATACTACATTCATTGAATACATTTCAGCACATCAGTATAAGTGCCAAATTATTTTTCATAATAATATTTCTGCAAGAAAAATACTTTTTTTTCAATTTTTGCAAATATAATTGGATTTCGCTTTACATTTACTGCACAGCATTTTTTGCAGTATGAGCTCTTTTTCTTTTTGGTTTTGTTGCCTCTACAGTACGTTTTCATTTCACACCATCTAGGTGATTTTTCTGGCTCTACGTTCGCGGCAATACCACATTATCTGAGAACCGCTGTTCGACTGGTCGAGATGTATCTTTCCCAAAGAACGGAAATCCATTCAAAATGTATTTTGATTGTTAGTCTACGGCTAATCCGTAGTTTTGCCCATGTTTGTCTTGGTTTTGAAGGAATATGTAAATTGTGTAAAAGGGCTTTATTCGGAAAGAGTTGTTCATCGACAATAATATTCGGTCCAGGTTTGTAGGCCACGATACAGTTTTCGATGAACTTATTCCAAACAGCTGAGAAGAGTGCAAACTTATCTTTTTTTAGTCTGATGGAGCGGATATTCCTCTCTTCAAACCTCAAGTACCACATTATTTTACAGAAAAGGTTTCTACCCATTGTTTCCTTACAAATTGGAGAGCCCTATGAATCCGACCATAAAGAATTGATGTAGGATTTCTCGAACCTTGATACTCCCCGAGCCCACTATATGGCATTACATGCTTCTAACTCATTCAGTTGAAGACACCAACTGTCATTTCCAGTTTGTTTGTAGGCCTCTGCTTCCATGCACCGCTTTCTGTCGAAACATAGAAGGTGCCACAGAAATCCATAATAAGGTTCCACGCACTTGCAACACTTTCTTTTGAGATATGTATTTTCGCATGAGGTGTAGGTCCAGGTGTTTCCCTTAGAATACTTTTCTGCGCCCGTCTACCAAGGAAAAAAGAGTAGAGCACCCTTTTCGGCCGCCTACAATGCCTGAAAACTCACATGCATGCATTGAGTTAGGTTAGTACTTGTGTAGGGAAACATACAAATTTTATTTGTATTCAATAATTATTTATAAATTGAATTGAATAAATAAAATAATATAGGTAGCTCTGTTTACTTATTTCATTACAAGGCTGAGTGATATACCCAATGACTATTTCCTTATCTTTCACATTAGTTTCTTCCTGACTAGAACCACCCTCAGTTGAAGAGGAAGGTTCCAAATCCTGTACGAGGTTTTGTCAGCCATATCTTCAGTGAAAGAGTCTTCTCCGCAGTAAGATTCATCTACGGTCACGCATTAGAGATATGATTTCTCTCGCAGTGACAACTCATTTAGAAGCCATACCTTCAACAGCTCTTCAACTTCTTGAAAAACACTCGTATGACAAGTAAATTATTAATCTTATTCTGTCGTCACCCATCCAGAACTGAGCAGTTTACAATGCTAGTATTACATGCAGAGAGTTTAGACAGTGGGTAAAATTAGAACAGAAGAGGGATAATGACCAAATGAGGGAGGTGAATGCAAGAAAGTCAAACTATGTAACCCAAGATTTAGAGTTCAATATAATGTATCAATACTTTATTACCCCTGAAATAATAATGTAATGTATGCAGATGAAAAACTATTTCTAATACCCAACATTACACTAAATACAAAGGAGGAGTGGAAAGGTTTCATATGAAATTATAGGACTGGGTCAAAATGACCCATCCGGGCATGTTTGGTATAAGGGATGAGAAAAAATGGAAGAAATAATATTAACAGGCCTAATTTTTTCACAGTGATAAAAGGTGATTATTGATTAAAAGTCAACAAATATAATGCCAAAAACTCGAATCCTTTAAAAATAATCGACATTAATATTCTCCCTTGGGTCAATTTGACCCAGCCGGGCATTCTAGTGTTAAAAGTTTTAAACTGTAGCAGAGTATTGTCATGTTCATCGTTTTAAGGGTGAAAACACGATTAAGGGGTTTTGTGATCGGCATTTGTGATAAAATAAACGGATTCCAGTATAAAGTAAGAAATTCCCAGTAGCGATTTTGCAATCCTGCAGATCGCAGGAGAAGTTCGTTGGGGGACCTTGTCCCCTTCTGCATGCCTCGAAAATGACCATCAGGTTGCTCGTAAATGGCCTATTTACGTGGTTCAATCTGTATTCCCAACATTTCTGGTGTTTGCCGTTACGCCTGTTTACTGTAACTAAAGAAAATCCACCGGAGCGCAAATAAAAGAAGTAATTTTATTTGCATGGTTCCATACAGTAATTCCATTGTTTTGAACGTTTTTCCAAAAATATATATTATGAATAGTGTATGTAATAATGAATAATATCTAGGTTTCTTTGTAATGGGAATTTATCATATCCAGTTTGAATGGCATCCAGTTCATTACGAGGTGATTTTCAATCTACAACAGGCATGCGTTTTAATCATGAGTTTGAATCCGATGTTAGTCACAACAAAATGAGTTTTTTATCGTGGAAAAAACATAAAGAATCAAATGCAATTCTTTCCTGAAGAAGACTAAATATTTAAAAAATACTAAAAATAATTGGCCACACTAGGCCAAAGAGTGCAGGGAAGGACCTATAGATACAGGATATAAGGCGATATATAAAGGCGATAAAGGAATTAAGGTCGCCAAAAGTGTAGAAAAAGCCATTTCTTTAAATGACTACTTCCAAAGTGTTTTCAACTCATGCTCACGTAACACTCTCGCATTACCCCAAAAAACTTTCAGTCACAATTGCCCGTTATTATTATTTCAATACTTGGAATAGAGCACAAGGTAAATAGCATCACTCCAAACAAATCACCAGGTCTCAACAAATTCCTTATATAAAACCTATGTAAAACGTTTCCTAATATCAGAAACAGCACCCTAACGAGAAACAATATTCATGGAAATACTTAAAAATCATGCAGTACTACAGTAACCCAATAACTACAGAACCATTTCACTCAGCATACGGTGACCGGCTCGATCATGAAGAAAAAATTAGAGATATCGTAAAAGAGAGAGGTTCAAGTATTCAACGTTTTGATCCACGATTAAAGACAGCAATAGATTGCGGCGAAAGGACTTAGGGAAATCAAGATACGTATAGTTCATCTACATCCATGCAACACCCTGAAAGCCACCGCGAGGGTGTGTGGCACGGGGTGCAGATCACCAAACATGCACTATTGGCATGCAACTAGGCTACTACATGGATTCATGTTCGATACTAGGGTCACATTCAGCTAGATTTTTAGTATGTACATGATATGTAATGCTTGGTGTGAATTCACCCCCTAATAAATAAAGTAATAAAGACATTGGTTGTTAATACATGCATCATTCACTACAGACTGCTCTAACAATATCGCTTACCTAAGGACTTTAGGTAAGGACCTTCGGCCGGCCCTTTATTCGTAGATAAACTTTAGTCTCCGGTAAAAACAGTCCTGCGATACTCTTAGATATTAAAAATCCATTCGATAAAGTTTGCCATAGTATATCCATCTTACAGTTAGATAGCTTGGATATATAAAAGAAGATGTAGTTGACGCTTGGATGAACGTCCAGAACAATGTTTCGGTTGCTATTGGTAACTCTCACTTTCCAAACCCTAACCCTAAATGTGGAAGTTACACCCCATCTCAATTGCTTGCAAAGAAACTATGAGGGCTGGTGACGGAGAATTCCTCCAAAAAGGTGACGTGACCACGCTCATTTGCTCTATAATTCATATTTAATATCTTATATGAATAGCATTGACGATGATGCGATATATTTTGATACTGAAAATGATATTGATTAATAAATAGATTTTTAAATTAGTAACTTCATGGAAAAATGAAGACATTAGACCTTGGACTAAGGAATTTTTGAAAAGTCAAAGAGTCCCTAAAATTGCTTTTCTACATTTACATAATACCCTGCAAGCCACCACGAAAATGTGTAGCAGAGCGTCAATCATCACCCGGCATGCATTATTAATCAGAGAGAACACTTACCACCATCTACATCTACGTAATACCCAGCAAGCTACCATAAGGGTGAGTACCATGGAGGCATGGAAAAAACTTTAACCCCGTTTAGATACTACTGACATGAAACCAAGAGAAACAATGCTACCAATCAGAAGAAAGTATTAAGTATGCAGTTTCAAGATGCCATAAATTTTAGCTATGTTTGAACTGAACTGATAGAATATCTTCCGTGGACCTATCCGTTTTAAAATTCTGAAGGAGATTTAATCGGTGGTTTTACTACGATCTGAAATGAGCCCTAACCTAATTCTTCAAATAATTGTAAACATAGCAAATCTCGTTTTTAAATTCGCTCCATCGTAATACGCTGGCGTTCTTAGTACCTATATTTTCTACGCATAATGGTAACAAGCACTTAAGTTTTTCCAATATATTTTCCAAATATTAAGTACCTATTTGCTCATTTATGGGATATCGCTTCCACCACAAGATGGCCGATAACATCAAGTATATTTATAATATCTTCGGCACAACTAACAGCTTCAGATTTCCTTTTCGTACACGATATTTTAGTCTACGGTGAAAACAGTACTGAAGTTGATGCGATATTTTAACATTTTAAAAAGGCATTTGATAAAGTTCGTCATAATAAATTAATCTTGAAGTTAGAGAGTTTTGGTAAATAAAGACGTTGTATGTTGGATAAAAGAATTCTTAAGTGGGAGAGAACAGACGGTTGTTACAGAGGGTGTGACGTCGGACACGATCAAAGTGACATCGGGAGTACCCAGGGTATCGTAATAGATCCGATTCTAATTATTTTACACAAACGATTTGGATACCGTAGGTAATAGTAAGCTTAGACTTTTTGCAGACGATGCGGTAGTGTACAGAGGTATATCAAAATAAGAAGATAGGGAATCAATTAGCAAGGATTTAAACGCAATTCAAGAGTGGTGCGACAAATGGCAGTTAGAACTTAACCTTAAAAAGTTTGTAGATTTTAATGTTTGGAAGAGGAACAAATCGATAGAGCGATCCTATACCATTCGTAACACGAACACGAAAATCTGGAAACCGTAAGGTACTTAGGTGTAACAATCTCTAAAGATTTGTTGTGGGGAAGACAAATCCGGGAAATATGCGGACGAGCCAAGAGAAGCTAGGATTTATTAAATGAGTACTCGGGAAATGTGACGAGAAGACGAAAGAGCGATGTTATTTTTCACTAGTTAGGCCCCACCTAGAATATATAGCCAGTGAATGGGATCCGAATGCATTACGTTTGAAGAGAGCTGGACAGTGTGAAGCATAGAGCGTCTAGTTAAAAGGTGCTGTGATAGGTTTAGTAGTGTATCAGAATCGACAGACGATTTAGGTTGGGAATCATTACTAGATTGTAGGTTAATGTACACATTAAATCTTTTACAGAAATTAAAATCGGACAGCTTTACTGAAGGTTTTAGGTATATACTAAAATACCAGCGTGTTATGCTAAATTCGATCAGATAAATAAGATTAGAGAGATAGATTGTCGTACCGATAGATTCAAAACGTCATTTTTGCCCCATACAATAAGAGAACACAAAAGGTAGCATAGCAAAGGGATAGGTAACTGAGATATTGTTAGAATAGTCTGTAGCGCATGACGCATGTATTAACAACCAATCTCATTGTTACTATGTAGATACTAACCATGTAGTAGCATGTGACCCTATTATGTAGCATGTTTCCATGTAGTAGCCTAGTTGCATGTCAATAGTGCATGTTTGGTGATCTTCACCCTCTGCCACACACCCTCGCCGTGGCTCGTAGGGTATTAAGTAGATGTAGGTAGGTTTTGGTGAAAAACGTCAAGTCTCAGTTTTAACCTGTTCTCATAAGTTTTTTTCCCATTTTAGAGTAGTATTTACCATCCTAGTATTTCCATACATTAAATTCATAACACTAATACAATATTGGCGACGTCTAACAAATATTTCTATGGTATCGAATTCTGGTCTCAAGATTTAGTCTCCAATTTTACCCTTTTCGTCCACAATGTTGTCATTAATTGCTGAAAAAAGATGATTTTGCATTCTCACAATCGTAAATTTTACGTTAAATTAATATTAACAAATAAATGACCTCAGGAACAATTTAACTTAACTAAAATGAGAACACTTATTTGGTCTTTTATGACTGCTGGATGCACAATGCTATGAACAGCATATCTATAGCAATAATCGATAATAAGGTCCTCTCTTGTTCCTTCTGTACATAAATGGTATCAATTAAGTGGTAAAAAAGTAAGCTTCCTCTATCTGCAGATGACGCAGAAGTGTACTGGGAAAGTCATAGCCCAACCGATAAGGAATCTTTAAATAATGACCGAGAAGCAATTGAAAACTGGTGCGATAAAAGGCAGTTGGAATTAAATTTGAAAAAAAATGTGCAGTAATGAATTTTTGGAAAAAGAATAGTTTTCATCCTAACACTAGCCACATTAAGAATAACAAATTAAAAAACGTGGAATCCGTATCTTAGAATATCTTGGAATAAGACTGACACATGAACTTCCTTGGGGTAAACACATAGGTGAAATCATTGGTGAAGTTAAACGTGGAGTGGCATTTATCAAATGAGTACTGGGCAAATGTGGCGATCTTGTCCAAGAAATTAACTACTTTTCCATCGTTAAACCACATTTGGAATACGCTTACAGTGCATAGGATCCTTACGAAGCAATACAATCGAAGTTCGAAGCATTGACGTGGTGGAAGGTTGTCATGATGTCAACTAATAAGAAACCTTAGTCACTTCCACAGGATTTTTATTAAACATACGACCGGTTGTATGTTTAATAAAAATCCTGTGGAAGTGACTAAGGTTTCTTATTAGTTGACAACTTACGAAGCAACCTTAATTAGGCTTTCGCCCTCAATACGATAAACACGATTATACTGCACTAAAGTTTAAAACTTTTCATTTACATATTTGACTTAAAATGTGCAACCGCGGTCATCGGCATCCTGCGGTGAGGGCCTGGTCGTTCACGATGCTGGACCTCGAGTGAATCAGCTGTCCCACGAGGCACAACCCTACTCGGTCCTCCCCACGAGAGCGACACTAACTACTTTCGTTACAAACCTGTCTTCACAGTCAACCGCAAATGAGCCAATAAACGTGACGTCGATTATTGTCCTTCATAAACAATGCACCCTATTCCAGCGAAGAAGTTTTGTGGATTTTTATCTGAAGTGTTTTTCTTGGTAACCATAAAACAATTTGATTGGTTGTATAGGGGAGGCGACCGACAGCTGAGGTCATTTGCGCCATATAGGATAGGTGGATAATTGGGTAATGGTAGGAGTTTTTCAGAGAACGGAGGAAGGGTGGAGAGAAACCCGGCGTCGGCATTAGCCTACTCTTAAAGAAAGGCGTCAAGGGGACCACGGCTTAACGTCCCATCCGACGGACGGAGTACTGAACTTGAAATTCCCTCCACTAGGCACTCAAGTGTGAACGGGTTTTCCACTGAAAAATCCGCCACTTCCGGGAATCGAACCCGGGCCCTCGGGATGGGAGGCAAGTACTCTAGCCACCACACCAACCCGATCCCCTATAAAACAATTTATCACGCGTGCAGGTACACATTAGGCTCAAAATAAACTTCCACATATGGCTGCCGATTTTCTTACAGGCCAAGTGTACACTCCTCTTCAAGACCAGCAACAGGACTGCTATCGAGCCATCCGTCACAAGATAGGACCCGCTGTCGAAATTCCGCGTCACTTCATCCTCTTCGAGACACTGAAACCCCTACGGAGTTAAACCCCCTTGAGCCCTAAAATCGCGATACTTGAGTCCTAAAGCACATTTACTTCCTTATCAATATCCACCCACATAATCACTTCTGACCCTCATTTTCTACGATTGTATGCCCACGAGAGCGCCGATGAAGAGCGCTTTTTATTCGTCGTGTCTTGCCAAGCATTATTTGCGAGTTAGCGGTGGAATAAGCGCGGCGAAGGATCAAGATATGTTAGGGCTGAATGAGAGAATCCGACTGGTTGCTTCACTTCATCAATTTTCGCATCGCATTTGCTTATCATGTTATAATGAATAATTACCCATTGTCTTCGCTAACAAGGCTGCATGAGCTCTGCTAATTTTTTTTCACTAATTATCCGATCAAATCCGGTGAGGAATGATATTTTATGCCATTAGCCACCCTGCGTTTGTCAGATAAAAGACCTGCTTCCGAGAAGCTAACAATTTTCAGAAAAATAACAGAACAAAATGCAGTTATTTTTTAATAGGACCTAATTTATTACACACATAAAATTGGAGGGGTGAGAGGGGAGTGGTGGTGCTGGCAAATGTGCTGCTACAATAGTGAATGATATTTTAGCATAACTGTAGGAAGAGATATATTATTAGTACAAATTCAATTTTTTGAAAAATATTCACACATCCTTACTTTCGATGGTTTCCTTTCACGAGGAAAAGCTTTACATCATTGCATACTTTTATAAGGTTCGCTAGAGAAAAATAGGAAAAGGCGTATAAAAGCAAGAGCTGCACAAATATTGCTCTTAAATTGCATAGCAATGACAGATTCTCGAGATATTAAAATAGTAATACTATAGGCTTAATGGAGTATTAGTATAAATATACCAATGAAGCTAACGTTATGCCTAATAAGAGTCGAAAAATAGAATCCTCAAGGCCGCGGCCGTAAGGATACTATTTTTACTACCGGCCGGCCGTGGCGTTACCCAGATAGGTTAAGCGCCAATCTGGCAACTCGAACGTCGCGGATCCGAGACCAACCCGTGGCATAGATTCTGTGTTTTTCATAGATTTAGGATACTCGGTTAGAAGATCTGATGTAACTGCGGACAATGCAGCACCTAAGAATTCAAGCCTAAAACCAAGTAGGTTGACTCCAACCACCTAAGGTCTCACAGGATGAAACTTGTAAACCGAACAAGCGAATTATCATTTGAACGTCGTCGGCATTAAAAATCAGCAGTAAACGAACAACAGAAAATCAAAACGCTCGTTTACTTAGGGTTTAAACTGGCCCAATTCTAAAGTTTCAAAATTTCAGGCAATTACTTTGATTCCTTAATGTTAGAAATTACACCCCTGTGCTAGTAGCTAAAGTTTACTCTAAGTACCATAAAAGTTTACTCTAAGTACCATAAAAGTTTACTCTAAGTACCATAAAAGTTTACTCTAAGTACCATAAAAGTTTACTCTAAGTACCATAAAAGTTTACTCTAAGTACCATAAAAGTTTACTCTAAGTACCATAAAAGTTTACTCTAAGTACCATAAGTTGATTTCATAATCAAACGCCGGAATTACATACTAAAGGCATTTTATTGCACTTAAGAATTAATTAATTCAATTTCATCCGCAGGCGAAAGTTGTGTCGGAAATTGTTTTTAATCGCCTGTGTCATTCGTCAACGCATAAATGTGAAATAATTTATCTGGCCAGGGCACTCCACTACGAGAAGCTTCAATGCAATTATTTAAGTTATAACAATCGCGAAGGCAGCCTTTTATAGTCCATTTGACTATTTTGCTTCAACGTAGCATTATAAAATCTAAAATATGCAAGCTGTTGCCATAGCTACCCTTCCGCCGCATAGCAAAGGTTTACGCAGAATCGGGTGCAAAAATGAAAACCTACTTATTTCAGAATCCTCTCTCAGTTTAATGAAATGAGGAGCTCCACAGGACTTTTGCAAATAAAAGTAAATATACGATGCATGTTTTTTTTCCTGCACAGCTATTCGCGTCTTTGGCCTCGGGAGCTTGCAGTGAGGAGGCGGAGGTTCAGGCTCAGCCAATGAGAACACTCCAGCCATTACATGGTCTCACATTCAATGTTCCGCGTTCTAGACCGGGGGAAGCCGCCTGAAGGATGGAGCAATCCCATTGGCTCAATATACCCTGCCTCCCGACTCACGGAAAAGAAAGCAGGACTAAAAAACGCGAAGCATAGTTGCTCGGATATATTATGGATAAACAAAAGGATAGAAGGTACGGAGCTGTGTAGCAGAGCCGGACCAGAGTCCTGGGACCGAGCTTAATGCTCCCGTCCACGGTTAGTCATTTGATCGCTCTGGAGTCAATATATCCTATTCAGTCGACGAAACTCTGATGCTCCCAGACTTTCTTTGACGTCCACGTATGCTTCACGTATACGCACTCGCGTCTCTAGACCTTGGAGAGCCACAACCGAAGGAAATTGCACATCTCTCATTACACAACTGGCTACCGCGAGTCTAGACACACCACAAGTCGGGAGTTAATTGAATATTTTTCTTGCAATGGGGGTCGAAGGTGGAATGAGACTAGGGATTCTATCGAAGTAAACATATTTTGGACTCCCGCCTTAGATACGCCTCTACTTGCAGCAGATAGTCAAAGACACGATTAAACATGACGGACAGTTCAGCGTTATGGAACTACCATTTAACTTGATGAGAAAAACTTGATTTTGTTTCATTTCCGCGGCAAGTCCGCCTAATGAAAAGTAGTGGAGGTAAAATTGGGCTTTGAGGTAATTAAACTGCTTAGGTATAAGAACGCAGCTGTAAGGGATCTGAGGATAAATAAGGCTTCGGGAATAGATGATGTTCCTGCCGAACTAATAAAAAACGCCGGAGAGAAGACTTTTACGTAGCTGTTCTAAACCATATGCGACATGTACACTACAGAAAAGATACCCACGGACTTTGAGAAGAACATTATCATCCCTATTGCCAAAGAGAAGAGGGGTGAGAACTGTGAGCATTTTAGGACCATAAGCCTGACGACACATGCCTCGAAGATATTGACGAGAATCATCTATAGAAGAAGAAAACGAAAAGCTGAGGAGTTCCTGAACACCAATTCGGGTTCAGTAGAAACAAGGGCACAAGGAAAGAGATTTTGGCCCAAAGGCTACTGATAGAGAAGAGAATAGAGAATAATCTACCGACGTTTGTTGCATTTGTAGATTTGGAGAAGGCATTTGACAACGTGGATTGGAATATGATGCTAAAGCTTTTGAAATAAAATGGAGTATCATACAATGACCAAAGAATTATTCACAGCTCGGTTAAAAACCGAGTCCAACCGAGGCCATAATCAAATCAGGACCCAGCAGTACAGACGCAAGCATAAAGAAAGGAGTGAGGCAAGGATGTGCACTGTCTCCCGTACTATTCAATGTCTACATCGAGAAAGCCATCCAAGGATGCAAAGAGAAGCCTCCGTGAATGAATATCCACAGGGAGGAAATCAGCATGCTACGATTCGCCGATGACAGCAGTCATGGCAGAAACAGAATGTTTTTCAAAGAATACACTAAGAGATATGGAAAGAACAATAACTAGATATTATTATCTGAATATCAATAAAAAGAAAACTAAGGTATTGGTATGCAGTAGAAGAAAGGAAGCCAGGACCAACGTTAAACTAGGAAAACAAAAGATGAAGGAGATGGAAGAGTTTTGTTACCTGGGAAGCTGAATAATAAGCGATGAACGAGGTAAGAGGGAAATTGCCAGTAGAATTGCCCAAGGAAAAGAGCATTTTACCAGAAGAAGATTCTGCTTACAGCTGCAAATGCGAGTTTGGAAGTGAGGAAACATTTCATAAGAACATACATCTGGAGCATTGTACTATATGGCAGCGAAGCATGGACAATAACAGCAGCAGAGAAGTCCAGGCTGGAAGCATTTTAAATGTGATGCTACCGAAGAATGATGAAGATATAATGGACCGATCGAGTGACAAACGAAGAAGTCTTAAGAAGAGTGGGAGCGAAGAGATGTCTACTGAAAACCTTAAAAAGAAGAAGGGACAACTTAGCAGGCCACATCTTAAGACACGATGGTCTAATGAAGTCGTCGAGGGAAAAGTGAACAGAAAGAGTGGAAAAGACAGGCCTTGTAGTATGTGTGTGGAGCAAGTTGTGAAGGATATAAAAGAGAGGAGGGACGTCAATAAAATAAAATAAAATAGGTTGGCCGATAGAAGAATCGAGTGGAGGGCTGCGTCAAACCAATCCTAGGATTGTTGACCCATGATGATGTTGAGGTATAAGAGGCTAATTAAACCAGTATTCTCTACGCTAACTTAATCTTAAGTTTGGTGCTATGGCAAAAAAGGGAGCTATGCCCGAGACGGGATTCGATCCCACTGGGCATTCAGGGTGACCCGTTACCATTGACTGCTATAAATTAAAAGTATATTTCTCACGAAAGATCTCAACTTTCTAGGAAGCTAAAACTCGATCTACGTCCAGCCCAAATCTTATCACTATCTTCTGTCCCAAAAAGCACCATGTATATTATATTGAATTACAATTATTTCTGTCCCTCTGTCCATCCATATCGATAATAATTAAAATGTTCCAAAGGAGCGGTGAAAGTTAAAGCGTTTTTTCATAAAAATAAAATTGATCAATATCGAACTTCACACTATGATTACACATTATAACACCCTGGCTTCTCTTGTTAGCAAACTGGTAAAAATATCCTACGACAGACGTTCTTTGGAAAGCGTATTACATTCGTATTTTTATCACATACCGTTCTCACTAGGCGCACGTATTTCATTTGCTTTTAAATGGAATTCACGGCGCCCGTACAACAGCCGAATACACCTCAGGCTGTTACAAAAACATATACTAAAATAATTATTTCTGGATATATCCTCCCTAACCATTTATTTTCGGCAAACGCCTCCACGGCCTTGGCCCGTGAAAACGTATTTAGTAACGATTCTCTGTTAAAAACCGAGCTTATGTATACATTAAATGTAACATTTGATGCAAAGGCTTCAAATGAAAGCGCAGAAACAAAATCATAGCACAACTACCCTTTCCAAATATCGGACGCAGATATTAAAATAATAGGAGCAAACTTTTTAACTGAAGCAGCTCCCTGGGAAAGCATGGATTACGTTGCATGGCCATCACTAAATGAAGCCCCGAGTCATAGATTATTCGAGCTGTGTGGGACGACCTCGCAAGTCGACCTTCGGTGAATTAGTATGCAGCGCTCAGCAGGGGCACTAAAGTTTAAGGCAAAAAGTCTAAAACCATGAAATATGGACCACGATCGCCTCTTCTCTCCATCCATAGTGAAGGAGGCGTTCGATACCTCAGGTCATCTGCGTCATTAAGGAGAGGCGGGTAATTAGATAAAGCCAGGGATCGACGAGAGGAGGAAGACTGGAGGGGACTGACTCTGCTCGATAAGGCCGCAAGAGCTCCACATTTTATAACTCCATCCAGCTGGAAGAGGAATACTCGTGAACCATGATACACTCAACACCCAAGACCGGGAAGGAAAGACCTGTCAAAAAAAACTTGCCAAGTTGAGAATGAAAATCGCAACCTCAGAGATACCCTGTGCACCATCACTATTCTACTTCCAGCCCATTTCTCTTTGGGTTAACCATGAGAGTGTAATGGAAAAGGAGTTTGAAAAAAGGTTTATATGTCATCAGATTGGTGTCCAAAATAAATGTAGAATAAAAACGACGACATTCCTCGCATGAATATAACCACCTCCTTCGTTATGCTTCAAGCAGCCCCGTCGTACGCCCTCAACCTCTCCCATGAATTATTCAAATTTCAAGGATATGCCATACTGGTAAGTCTCATCAATTTTGTAATCCAAGCTACAGCCCTCCAGTGATGCCAAATAAATGCTAATACTTTCTCACAAATAATGATTCTATTTTTCAAGTTCTTCTTTATTTTGTCTCAGTGTATCGTTACCTAGTGGGTTCCCTCCAATAATTTCCTGCATGCAAACTCGTTATCTGCAAGTTTCTTCCACGTATATTCTCACAGTTAAGACTTTGTGCACATGCCTGATTGGTCGCTGGTATAAATTCAATAAGAAACATGAATGTTGGGCATAAGCAATAAATATAAAGTTGTCAGCGGCAGAGAGTGCAGATTTATGGTTAAGGCATCCAGGTGCATAAAAATTAAACCTGATGCGGACTTTGACAGATTTCGCTGCAAGTGCAACATAAAATTAGCGCGATTCTAGAAGGTGCCATGACACTTCCCCCGTACTATGAGAGAACACAATAGGCTTCATAGCAAAGCGATAGGAAGATGAAATATTGCAATAATAGTCCGTAGTACATGATACATGTATTAACAACCCATCCTTTTATTTCTATGTAGCTATTAACCATCTAGCTGCATGTGACCCTATTATCTAATATGTTTCCATGTAGTAGCCTAGTTGCATGTCAGTAGTGCATGTTTCGTGATCTTCACCCCTGCCACACACCCTCGCAGTGGCTTTCAGGGTATCGCCTAGATGTAGAAGACATACCGGCCCCTGTGCGATCCCTCTCACATCGTCCATCACTATGCCCTTCCTGCAGCTACAGATCGCCGACCGCGGTGGCCACGCACGTAACGTATTTCCCTGAGATCAGGCGCGCAAAGACCACGGGATCGAATCCCGCCGCGGCCATGAATGTCCTGTTTGCTCATTTGTGTAAATAATGTTTGACGGTGTGATAAAACAGCTACAGCACTCGGTAAAAAAAAACCCAAATTTTGCGTTGTCGTCACGTGGACGTGACCCGCCTCCATATGGATAAGAATAAGGGAGAGAGAGAGCCTTTGCCCAAGGGATCCCCGAGAAGTCTTCCCGAAATTGACGTGGATCGGCGAGAAGTTCTCATACACGACTCATGTTAGTAGACTTAACATTAAGGGCCTGGGCGGGAGGGAGGGGAGAGGAAGTGACGGGAGAAAAACAAGTGACGGGAGGGGTCGGCGGCAAGAAGTGGGATGGGGGGGTGGGGGTTGTGAGGGTTGGGGCAGAGCGGTAAGAGTGAGCGAGGAGAAAGTTTGGGAAGGTGGGAGGGGGGGGGGAGAGGGAAGGAATCTTAAATCGATCCGGGGCACGCGGAGACACGGCACCACTCGAGACGTCTTTCCATGTGCACACCCTTCCCCCCCGCCTCGCCCACCGCCACACTCACACGTCTCCCTTCGCACGCCCTCTACTTCACCGCCTGAGGCGAGGGCACCTCGTCACGAGCACCACCGCCGCCGCACCATATCCTATCCGTGCTCCTACCCACGGAAAAATTACCTCAACAAAATTGCGAACCGTGCATGCATCTGGGCAGGCTGGTGAACGCCACATTGATGGGTATATCTAGGCCCACATGAGACCACTTAGGATCGAAACTGTTTTTCTTTTTAATTGCATAAGCCACTAAAACAGAAGTATTTGGAATCTTCCAAACAAACTGCATTAGTAGCGTGCAATTCTCTGAAATCAACGTTTAAATGCAGACATCGTGGTCATGTAGGCACTCACACGTCTCCCTTCGCACGCCCTGATAGCAAAGTTATAGGAAGATGAAATATTGCTATAGTAGTCTGTAGTACAACTTCGTGATGCATGTATTAACAACCAATCCATTTATTTCTATGTAGCTATTAACCATCTAGCTGCACGTGACCCTATTATCTAATATGTTTCCATGTAGTAGCCTAGTTGCATGTCAGTAGTGCATGTTTCGTGATCTTCACCCCTGCCACATACCCTCGCAGTGGCTTTCAGGGTATCGCCTAGATGTAGAAGTTTTGTGAACATTTCAGAAAAAGTAATATCACAAATTATGTAGGCCCACGATATCTTCATTTACTGCGCTTCTTAAAATTTATTATTTTCCGAAATCCGATGATTCATGATTCATGATTCATGTAATTCTGCGTAATAGTCTGGATGAAATCACATTACAGTAGCAAGCAAAAATCATAAACACCCTAGGTGTGTGAATATATCCCTAAAGTCACGTATGACACAAAAATGAAAAAGACTTGATTTCACTGGAAACCAATAATGACATGATATGTTTCCTTAATATTATGCAGCATCCCAATTTCGAATGAGATATCGGGATAGAAAATGCAGGCACCTTCAAATTTGGCCGAATAGTGGTTCGAGATGCATTTCATTATAATCATAAGTATCAAGTTTTTTACGTGAAAGGAGGTTAGGTAAATTATAGTAGATATAAGCCGATTTCATTACTATAAGCATATATAACAGTAAGGGAGGAGAGAAAGGACAATAAAAATGGTTACTTAAGCGAGAATCCAACCACGCATCTCCATCTCTCCGAAGAGACGTAAACGGGAATAGGATGCATATTAAAACATTTTCACATGCTTTTGAAGGAGACGCGAAGTGGGCTTAAATAAGCTCATCTTGCAGAATTGTCAGCGAAAGCAGCGCTGGCTCAGAATGATACACAAAACTTAGATTTACTTCCACTTATTATACACTTCAAGTGCAGCAGCGCAACTGATTCCACGGGGAGCATTTCTTGCCTACGAAGGGAACTTAATCGCAACTTTGGGAGGCTTTGGGAGTGTCGGGCTCTGTGACTGCGGGGCGATGGGCGGGCGTAAGGTCATAACAGGGGAGGAGAGCTTTTGGACGCGCCCAGCTAAGCTGCGTGATTTACAGGGTACCAGGTCTTTCTCGAAAACCGCATGCATCAGGGGGAAAGGAATAGGTTCTCCTTCCTGTAGTCTGCTCTCCATTGTGGTCTCAAATGACTGCGACTCATATGAGAAATGTGTGCGTTGAATGGATGGTCCATGACACTTTATAAGCATAATCAAACAGAGGATAAGGATATTAGGATAAAAACCCTAGGTATGTGAATATATCCCTGACGTCACGTACACCACAAAAATGAAAAAGACTCTTGAAAAAAAGAAAAGAAACCAATAATGCCATACTCTGTTTCCTTAATATTATGCAGCATTCCAATTTCGAATTAGATATCAGGATAGAAAATGCAGGCACCTTCAGATACGGTCGGATAGTGGTTCGAGATGCATTTCATTATAAAAGAGTTTTATGTGAGCCAGATGCAGAATAGGATACATTCTTAAAATTATACACAATGGTTCATAAAACTTAAATTTTCTGAAATCCGATAGTATCATCCACGATTTCTAAGCCTGGATGAAATCATATTACAGTAGCAAATAAAAGTCGGTTTATCACACTTCAACGTGGACACAGAGAACGGAAAATTAATCGGACATCGACTGTGTAAAAATTTGAGAAAAAGTAATATCACACTTCAACGTGGACACAGAGAACGGAAAATTAATCGGACGTTGACTGAGTAACAATTTGAGAAAAAGTAATATCACACTTCAACGTGGACACAGAGAACGGACAATTAATCGGACGTTGACTGAGTAACAATTTGAGAAAAAGTAATATCACATTTCATCGGTGCAAAATAGGTCAAAAGGACAATAACGCTCTCTCATATCAGGGACGAAATAATGGTGCTCCGGTCCATCTTCATAAGAACATGTTTAAAGCTCCGGACGAGGCTCAAACCCGCGGTCTTTGGGTAACCAAGCAATCGCATTACCAAGCAGACTGGGTGCGGAAAACTTGGAGCCGATCTGAGCGTGCTTTGCCTCTGAGCCATGCCCTGGAAAATAATCCGCCACGCAATTTTAGCCCGAGTATTCCGCCCCTCACTTCCAGCGAGACTCGCTCCACGCACAGCCTCTGTCACGCATTACGAAATTCAATTCTCACCGCCGGGGTCCCTCTCTCACGAAGACCTCGGCGACCCTCCGCTAAACCGCCTCCGCCCACCGGTTGGGAGGGTTGAAGCGATTAGGGTGCCGCCACCCTCCACCTCCCGCTCGCCGAGACCCGTTTCGTATCCTAGCCGGGGGAGTGGCGGGGCGGTTTTTTTTTATCCGCGTAAGCCCAGTTACATGATTGCCGGTTGCGGGGGGGGGGCAGTGGGTGGGGAGGAGAGGGTGGGGGGTTGGGGAAGCAGGGGTTTGATGGAACATATCTGTGTTCGCCCGCGCGCTTTCCTATGGCTCCGTGGCCCTCCGAGCGAGGGCGTCGGTCCCCGTCGTCGCAGTGAAAGACCACGAGTTCCAACAATTCGGGGGAACGGATACGGAAGTGAGATTCACTCACATTGTCGCGCATCACGTGTTTGACGCATGGCGGCAAACGCACTTACGAATGAGCCAAGGCACGGGACGTGAAAGGCAAAGCGTCTCTTTACCACGCTAACGCACAAAAGACACGCTACACGCCATGCATCATGCAGAATGTATTATATACCAGAAATGGGAACATCCGTTTCAGTAACGCAACAGATATGGTATAAGAAATAGTCTTAAAAGATATCAATCAGCAGAAAGATTTTGTTGCAGGCAATAAGCAGTAAAAATATCCCGTTGAAAATTAAATGGAAGTGTTTACAATTTTCTCCTGCTTTATCACTACAATATGTATTGAACACCTTTGCATCATTATCAGGTGCCGAATCCGTATTTGAATACGGCATGGGATTTTGAATCAAACAGTTGCCAGAAAAACCTGTGGACATTACTAGCAGAGGTTTTAAGGTGAGAAACTAAACTACTTGTATTCTGAAGTATTAGTTGGAATAAGGGATTATTATTTAAGCAAAAAACGGACGAACTGGAGCATACCAAATACGGATATAGAATTCATTTGAGGTTGTCCCGACATTTGCATCCACGTAGTGATCTAAGTGCCAATGGAGAGTGTGCCACAAGTGTGCTGATTCCACAGCAGGCATGTATTACCGTCGGCTAAATTACCTAATGGTTCGTTTATACGCCCACGGTATTCCACTGATTTAATTAAATTAACGGAAGGAGCATTGAGGTTTCATATGCCATATGCATTATCTAATTTGACCCCAGGTAAAAATAGGCAGCTTGCGAGCGTAGAGGGAGCGTCGATGGAGAGTTGAGAAACCACTGCGGAGCTCCGTTCACTCCCAGATGTTTCGCCCTCTTCAGCCACGCTTTCATTACTCTTCCTCGAGAGTAAACGGAGCTATCCACCTCGCTTCGGCAACGCTTCCACAACACTTCTTCTTTTCCCTTGTGCGTCTATGTATTGATAATCGTTCATATCTACGAGCCAATCGCCCCAATTTGCATTAATCTTGGCCAAAGAGTGTTACTAACTTTCCCGATGTTGACATAAAGGAAATGTTGAAATTCCAAGGAGGAAATGTATATCAACTTCTGTGAATACATCATGAAAATTAACTATGGCCATACTGCTATTGATTATTACAGCATTAATTGCAATAAGTATTGAATGTTTGTTTAATATATTATCTAGTTTGTTAATTTGCTTGGAACAATGTTTTCGAACCACGATAACACGAAAATGGGTGTTTACAAATGTGAAACCTCCCACATAGAAGAAGTTGAAACTCCTTGATAAAATAGTGCGACTAAAAGAATGGAAATGAAGCAAAAAAGAAGTACTAAAACATTTTTTAGTTGAGAATACATGATTAGAAAATAAGAATTCTTGAATACCCATGAGCCCTATTCTGAATGAAAATGCTAAGTTGACTCAGGATTTAGTTCATACATGAAACGATAACCTATGATTGTTGTGTTAAGTGGATTTCGCTCACTACCGAAATGCTTCCTTTTCGTTGTGCCTCTTTTCGTTAAATTTTGTTTCACAAGGCAGATTGAGCAGAAAGCCATATCATCTGTCATTAAAACGGTTAATAATACAAAGAAAGTAAGCTGCAGCCAGGTTGTAGATATTCAAATCCACCCCGTCATGTGTGAGAGAGTGTTTTAATTATTCACCCTCTTCTTTTTGTGTAACTAATGCAATAACAGCCAATATGTTATTCAGATTTATGCTAGGAATGACTGTATTTAGAACTTGCTCAGATAATTGTATACGATTTCAGTAGCACTTTTAAGAATGCATTTAAAACGTTGTGGAATTTTTAAAAGTCGCTTAGAGGAATTTCAACAGAATTTCCTAAGGAATTCTGAGTATGTATTTTTAAGGAACTTATAAGAATTTTTTGGCATATGCTTGTACATTCCTTTCTCCCTGAGGTGGAATCATATATTTAAAAAATTGACGCTTCATAGTTCCATAACAAATATACAAGAGTAAAGTAGTTCTGTTTATGCTCCCTATAGTTGGTTCAAGGCTAGTCATTTTTGTTAGTGTGAAGCAAATTAAATGCTCCAAAAATAATTCAAACTTTACCAGACAATGATGCAATTTCATGTATATTATATATAAAATAAGATTGGATAAAATAAATATTCTTAAGTAGTTTATTTTTAGGTGATCAATTGTTTGGTGAAATTGTTTAACCAAGATTTAAAAAATTTTTTCGAAGTCATCTTCAATTCTGTTTATTTCGCATGTTTGCAAATTAATTTTATCATAATTATTTTTGTATTTTAATTATTAACGATATTGTAAATTCATGGCCCATTATTATAAGTAACCTTTGACGACGACATTTCATCAGCATTTGGCATAATCTCGATAGGGGCTTCGCTTCCATGACTACAATTATGTTTTGATTACCCTTCCATTACTTCCCAAGAACGTTCCGATTCTCTCCGTAAAGGCCCGCCTCATTTTTGGTCTACTCTCGTAAAAGAAGAACCCGTACCACCATCTACGATCGAAATGAAAGCTTCGTTTACTCTCCGATGTTCCACTGTACTCTTCCCTGAAACCGATGGCTCTCCGGTGATGCTTGCCAAGCGCTTCATTGACGCTCCGATTGAAACTTTGTTCGCGCTTTCTTTACACTCTCTGTTCACCAGGGAAGTTGTCGTCATGCGGGATACAGACAATGCGTCATCGTCAGTCATCTGCAGTGAAAGCCGCTACAACCCTAGGCTGATCTGGAAGGCTATAGAGATCACCAAACATCCGGGAAATTACAAAAGTGAGGACGGCTACACGTTAACAAACGCCTGGAAAAGATTTTTCCAAGTCAATGACCAAAGGTAGATCGAATCGGCCAATCAGTTCTTCGCCTTTTCTCTTGAGCACCTTGAGCACACCATGACATAAAAGATCGTTGTGACCAATCAGAGCCAACCTATGAACCCCAAGCCCTTATATAAGACAGCCAAATTCAACGCATCGTCACCTCTGACCTGAAAACACCAGCAGGATGGCTGGAGAAACTGTCGTCACCATGAGACGCCCTGACGCGGAGTTGAAGTCAATAGGAGAAATTGGCGAACAACTGATTACACTAATTTTATTCGTATAAGTATCTGCTGATAATTTTGTAATTACTGCTGTTAAAAATAATTCTGACAGCTTATTGCACAACTACCATAAACATTTATAGAAATACGTGTCATTTCCGCAATTTTATAGTAAAAACGAAATGAAAGTTGATATTTACATTTGAAAATTTGAAGACTTCTTCTTCTGCTTGAAGATCTTGGGGGAGGCACACCTGGGAAATGTCGGTTAAGCCAAAAGTTTATTGCAAGGTTCTTGGAAAATTTGATGATAATGTACAGAGAAGTGTAACTTTTCATTTGCTAGACAACCTACAATAGGCTACCAGTGTATGAAATCCACATGAAGTACATTTGATCTCAGAATCAGATAGTGTGCATCGAAGAGAGGCTAGGATTGTAAGCCAAGTTTCCATTGTCGGTTCCTCTCAACTAGGCACTCAAATAGAGACCGTCAACATGCAACGGAAATAATGTCCACCGACCAGATTCGAACCCTCGTAATGGAAAGACAGTATTCTATGAACTAGAACCACCCAATCCCCATAGACCTCTTGGATCACCATCTATTTTCCCAAAAAAGTCTCTTTGAGATCGCGGACCACAATAAATGTTTTAAAATATATTTCAAATACCTTCAGAAAAGCAATCCACATACATAAAACTGTTCTGTGTGAGAATGAAAGATTTTGGATGGCGTGGAAGCCGATTGGCAGTATGACTTCGAAAATAGTGGAATGGCAGTCAAACACCCTTAAAAAGATTTTTTTCTACGGAAAATATTTTTGCTCCTTTTTGAAAAAAGGCTAGCTTCTTTCATTCGATATTAAAAGTCAATATTAAAAATTGTCATTTTAATCAAAAATACAGCGTATTTCCTTCGCACAGATTTGCCACCTAACTGCTTTTTGCATCAATACAATTTCACCGCAGCTTTCTCCAGATTTTCAAAGCTAAATTTTGACTGACCATTGTTCCATGAATTGGAAGCGAAGTCTCCATTAACGCTCTATTTGTAGTAAAACATGATCTATTAAATTTGAATTCAATACTTCAAAGAGAGGAATCAATTTACTACCTAGCAGCATAAGAGCATTAGCAGGGTGAGACAATAGAAAATGTGCAAAGTTTCAACAATTAATTATACCAAGGTCAACAAAAAATCTAAAATAATTCTAGCATTCATAAAATACCCACATATATTTTCTACCCCAAGGCCAGTGAAGGTTTTAAGATGTAAAGATCGGCGAAAGCCATTTAAGCACCCTTAGGACTAAGTTAAGTCAAATTTTCCCACATTGTAAATCTAGGGAAAGTAAGGGATAGCATATTATACTACACGTTGAATTAACCAAAAAAATGGTATCCAGAAAAACCTCTTTGGACAACATTACTATATTATCTCAATAGACGCAAACATGGAATAATTCATGAAATATGTGAATTATACGTATATTACGTAAATGAACTAAACACACGCACGGTGAACTTGGGTGGATCAATAAGCGTAAAAAAGCTACACCCCCAAAGGGAATTTTAAACATATTAGCATCACTGGCATTGGATATTTAGATACAGCAAACTATAACGTTGTATCGCACCAAATTCCAATAATGGCATGCGTGACCCTTGGTGGAGTTAAGCAGTGCTTCAGCTTCTATCCCGATGCATGGCATACTTGTCTGCCGTGGACGGGCTTTTTTAGATAATATTTTAATGTGAAGCCCATTGCTTCTTGCTCCTTCACAGCAAAATCTTTGTTAAGACCTACGAAGTAACCAAAACAAAGATGAAATGCGGATTCTCTAAAATGGTTGACGCTGTTCAGCGACCATTAGCATTTCCATGTGGAAGAAAATCAGTATCCCCGGTTTAATCCCTTTTTGACGTTCGTTCTAACTCTAATCACTAGTTAGTTCTAATTTATAATCGTAAGTAGGCGTAAGTACGCCAGTTACTATAAGAGGTAATAGGACTATAACAGAATTTGGAGAACTTATGCATAAAAGTTTAGGTTTAGCCAGATCATTCGCGTCACTAGCCTTATAGATTTCACTGGGCTCAACGCGTCTTTTATTGAGAAAGTTTATGCCGAGAGAGGAAAATGATTAGGGACCAGAAGCAATAAAATGCAGCAAATTAGAAAAATCACAAGCGGTATGGGTTCACACAATGAAGGAGCAGCAAAAGCATATCGGTAAAAGGAAGCTATTTCGCTCCAGCACAGCGATGAGTAAATGCTTGGTAGATTTTAATTTCCCACTCGAGATTTCTGTGTAGAAGCTTCAGCACAAGGCTAAACAATTCTATTTTCAGACTTAATTAGAGAGGAGGGGAGTCACCGAATAACGTTGCGATGAAGTATTTTTCAATTGCATACCAATAAAATGTTCTTAAAATATTGCAGAAAAAAGAAAACCTATAGCTACGGAGATGTAGCTTAAGAGAGGTATGGCAATCGAATCATTTGCCACGTAGAATCGGGCTAGCCATTATAAAACATCAATTTAGGAACAGCTACGAGTCCTTCGTATGGTTTTTGAGTTCCTGCCACTCCTCGGTCAAAATTTTGAATTAAAGGTAAACATGAAAATTAGTAATTAGGTTCACTATGCGTTCAGAGAGAACGCTGTTTTACGTTTAATAACTCCTCAGTAATTAATGTAACAAAAGGCTCAGCATACTTGATATAATTTTGTTGGGTATGAAGGTTGTTAACCATAAGGCTCATAATAGTAATAGTATTTTCTAGTTACTGGGGATTCATCATATATTCGAATTTTAGAATGAGGATTTTTTTTAATTTTATATACGCTGAGTCTAGGAAAAACTGACAAAATTAGAGCGTGATCGTGAAATGAATTTCTAGTTCATTACGATCGCTGATGAGTGCCACGTAATGAGAGAAGGGCATTGGGGTGTAAATGTGCCTATTTAAGCGGAAACGCCGCCATTTTTTTCCCTTGGCAGCGGTTGTTGGGTCTACCGAAGGTGCTCATTGTCCTCTGATTAATATGGTACTCGGCCTAACTTCTAATGAGCGCCTCACCCTCAGGGTATTCAAATTTCGGAACCACTAATGTATGTACTACTTAGCATTACAGGAAATGTTGAAAAATAATTAAATTTTTGCCAGATAATTTATATGCAGTTATTTAATTTCCAAGTTTGCAATGCTGAGAAGCGCTAAAGACGTGGGTAGCAATTGTTACCTCTCCAGTAACTTTTACCATCTTTGAGTTTCCTCAATGCCATCATTGTAACAAACTTGCAGAAAATTATATCTAAGAACGCTATGAGACGCTCCTAAAAGCCCCAAGGTAATAAGCAAGTCATCTGCAGCACATTCCTTGGAGTGGGATAGTCGATTCAAAAGTTGCCCGGATTCTAATCGTGAACATTATAACTAGTGCAGCTAGCCATTACCCCTCATTCGTGCATAGAGTGAGCTAAATTACAAGGATTACGCCAATATTAAATGAAATTCGATTTTACAATGAAAACTTCCGTTACTAAAGCAATGGTTTTAGCAATTTGTTCATCAGTCATGTGCCATTCAGTTTTAATGACTACCAATGCGGATACATCAAAAGACTTTTACAGTGCAAATATTAGCATAACCATCTGTTCTCACTACCACCCCGAGAATATTATTCAAATGATGAGAAAGAATAAAATTAAAAAGACATGATAATACTTATAATATCATAAAATGATGACAAAACCCAAACGGCCCTTTTCGAGTCAAACTAAAAAAAACAAAGAATGGAATGTATGTGCTGTCTCTTCCTCACTTATGCTCGTTTGTGTACTAGGAGTTATTTGATTTCCCTTTACTAGTTACAATAGCAAAAAATACTAGGTTTATAGAAATATTTTTTACGTAATTTGTAGGCTATAATTACCTTTTAATCTATATATTATTCCAATGCGCCCCCTTTACCCTAGTTTTAAAGTTGTCTATTGTGCTTTGAAAAGCTTGAAGACTACTTTTCACTAATCATCATTATCTCACCTGCTTCTAAGCTATTGTATTGACTTCTGAATTGCATGTAAACTTATACTGGAAGGGGCTGAAGACTGGACACTGTGTCACATGCCCCCGAACCAATCGCTGCGACGACCCGGTTGCCTCGCCAGAGCCAATCTTTGCATGATAATGCCTACACCTGAGCATAGGGCTGGGCCGTGCATGAAATACTGAACCGGTTCTCGGTTCCGAAAAAAACCGTTTGAGACGGCGCGCCCTGCACCGCAGCGGCGGTGCACCGGTTCAATAGGTCGAACCGGTGTTTTCTGCTGAACTGGTGTTTTCTACTGAACCGGTGTTTTCTCCTTAACCGGTGTTTTCTACTAAAGCGGTGTTTTCTATTGAACCGTTTTTTCTACTGAACTTTTTTTTCCTTGTGTCCCGCGTTTTTTGTCATCCAAAAGGTTTTTTGCCAAAATTTTTATTTTGCCTGTTTTTTAAGACGTGTTTTTTCCTTAAAGTAGATACTTCTTACTAACGTGAGTAAGCTTTTCTAAACAGAACAGTAAAAAGTGAGAATGCTTGCGTCAGCCAATGGTTTATATGCGAGGCCTAGGCGTACATATGAATTGCCTTCTGTAATTGTAACGGCGACGAAACTCGCATTTTTGTTGAAGGAAGACTGCAAAATTTCCATAGATTCCATATTTGCTTGGCATAACGCGTTTCGTAGTTAAAACAAAATTATCAACGGCCTTGATCAGCCTTGATGATAATGCTGTTGCAACCACAAAAAGCGTCGCGCTAAGTTACTAACTTATGACTAGAGAATGAAAAGCTCTCTAGAGCCAGAGCGACTGGTGTCTGCATACGGACGAAATCTCTCCAATTATATGATTTACGTGCTTCCAGAGAGTTGATATGTGTGGACAGCTTGATTGATTTCGTCTTTGGCTCATAATTATCCGCCTTTCTTTGTCAACCCTTTATCTTTCATATTGGCAACGATTATGGGGCAAGGGTCTGACTATGGCCCCTTTTTTGAGACATTGTTAAAAATTGGTAGCCGGCAAACCACCCGAATATTTCTGGCGACATAGGGTGTCACATCAAATTTTGCCTTAGGTAACCGTATTTTCATTAAATTCACTATTATTTAAAATGTTGCGCATTTAAAATATCTCAACCATCCTTCGGCATAAAATAATTCTTGGAAAGAACTTACAATATTGAGCATTAATAATCAACGTTAAAATGTTCAAATTTCGTTTTTATTTGGCGCATCTTATGCCCAATAACTCCCATCCATGCATGCATTCTGGACAGGAATTTTGAAGCTGACGTAAGCAGTTGCATTATCCTCTTACTTCTTGCGTGTGGCAGGGGTTAATAGGAACTTGCAACAATGCTCCTTCATCCGCGAAGTCTCCCAAAACCAACAGCATTGGTTTAATAAAAATTGTTACTCATTAACCTGAAGGATATTTAACCCTCTCTCTTATTTGTTGTAATCGTCAAAATAACATGAAAAATGCAGTATTCTGTTGAGTTACGTATGTGACAATGCTTCGCATGGGTGAGTGCTCGCTCTGCACTCTAGCGGCAGTGGCAGACGACACTCAGGCGGACAACTTATAGCACAGGAAAGTTCACAGGCGTGGTCGCCAGCCAGCCTGGCCGCGACAAAGAGACGGCGCGGCGGCGTGAAAGCCGAGTACCGAACGATCATCGGTGCTTCAGAACCGCTTCCCCGGTGCACCGGTTATTTTCCTTCTTCTGAAAAGGCCTGCCGGTTCTGAAAAAAACCGAACCGCTGAACCGGAAAACCACCCAGGCCTACCTGAACAGGTCTAAGTATTAACTTTCGCGTACATTAATTTTCGCTTACCGAGTGAGTGGGTGGTCACAACAGAAAAGCCTGCGGTAGTCTTTCAAACCAGTACCGTGAATAAAATTGAGAATATGGTACGAGAATAAAAATAGATAAAGAATATAAAACCAAGGCGAGCGAGTAGATTTCACTACGGTATCAAACGTTGAGGAAAATCCGTCAAGCTCCGCGCCAATCTACATCTACGTAATACCCTGCAAGCTATAATGAGGGTGTGTGGCAGGGGGTGAAAAACCCCAAACATGCACAGCACAAATGCAACTATGCGATAAAATGATATTATGATAATGATACTTTTAAAACACTTTATAGAAACCTCTCCTCCTGATAAACTTCGGTGAATGAAAAGATATAGGGAATCATTGCAAGAGTCCCATGTCTTGCTTCTTCTTATAAGAACCTCTTTACGCCGTATATCTCTCGCGCAATCACGTCCCATTCGCCCAATGGGGTCGTTTACCATATTTTTTTAATTTCTGAATATGACAGAGTTGGTAAAATAAAAAGATCCGTAGTTTTCCGTTTTTTGATCCGTCAATTATTTCCCGAGTTATAAGCGGCAAAAAACTGATGTTCTTAACCCTTTCGGAAAAGTGGGCGGAAAAATTCGTGATGAAACCTCTGACATATATCGACTTCGTCCAATCACAACTGAGCCCGCGAAGCTACTTTGCCTCATCGCATAGGGGGGGACACAGCTAACTCGGCCAATGGGAGCGATTGCGACAGCACCTATGCAAGGAGGCCTTCCGAGAATCTCCCTCCACTCCCTTCCCCTCCCCTAAAAGCAGTCAAGGACGGGAGGAAAATGACGTCAGTGTTATCACAGCAGCATTTTCGGTGGGCGTCACCTCTTGCTTATAGTAATTTTTGATTTATGAGTGAATGGTTGTGGTTAGAAGATAATTGTTTTCACTAAAATTCGTTTTTCGTTTCCATCTAACGAATTCGTGCACAAAATTGCGATTTCGGTTACGAGTAAACGCCCCCATTGCAGATTTGAAGGTACTCGTGGAAGGGACTCCCTTCGCTCGCCAGAGGCCCTAATTGGCCTTCGCCGCCCCCCCCCCCCCCCCACCTGCTCATTCGCCATCGATGCCTCCAAAAATGTAATTTATGCGCCTCAGTGTAGCTTCCACCTTGCACAGGTGAAAGTCCCTCTTCATCCTGCCCCCACCCCATTGTCAAGGCATTCACTGCGAGCGAGCTCTTCCTCTCCCGTCCTCCGCCACGCGAAATTATTTGATGAATCCTCCCCCGACAGTACCAATCCCCACTCTTCCTTTCCACCCTTCCAATTCTCTCGTCTGCGGGCATTTAGCTGGAAAATCTCACAAATGGAACGCATCCGAGTTTTAAAAGCTTTTCAAAAGATTCCTCGCCTTAAACATAATTCATTAACGTTCCGCATCATAATCCCAAGCCTCGTTATCAACTTGTATCATTTCCGCAGCAGCGGCTCATTCACTCTTACATTGTTCGCTACCGTGGACTTCCTTCCGCTCCCATCCCGGAGCCTAGGCATCAGCGACCACGAACATGCCCCTGGGGGGTTGTGTTTGAAACCTTCGGAATTATCTCGAATAGGTAACCATGGAGACACGTGGTACAAACACGAATGGTTTGAAAATTTTATTTCTCTGAATCGTTCGTTACATTATCATAAATTGTTTTCACTTCAGTTTTTCTCATCTCTCTCGACCAGAGATCCCACAAATGAGATTTAACACAAGTGTAAACAATGAATGAGGTTGTAATCAGCGGTTTAACCACATCAAATTTGCGAGCCATTCTTGTTTATACCATGCGACTCCTTGGTTACCTATTCGAAATAATCTCGACTGTTTCAAACACAACCTCCCTGGAAACAGGACGGGCGGTTAGTCCAAACTGCGATCAGCGGTTCTTCCAGACATTAAGGTGGCTGCAGCGATTTTTGCCTATGCATAGATTTACGTGAAACGTTACAGACCTTATAAGTGAAAACTATGGGTTAAAGTGTAAAAAAATGGAACTTACCGATTTGATTTTTGTGTAACTCGACGCTTTGTCAACACGGAACCTTATGGGATACATGTCGTGAATGAGATACATCTCGTTATAACTCGATAGCTGATGAGATACATTTCGTTATAAATCGATAGCTCATTTACAGATTTTCTTCTTAATGTAACAAAATACAATGCGTATTATTATAATGACTTCTGACAAGTATCACGGAGTCACACCGACTCAAAGATGCAGAAAAGCATATTTAAACATCATAACATAATAACTCATATAATAAACATCATAAACATTATAACTCGATAGCTGATGAGATACATTTCGTTATAAATCGATAGCTCATTTACAGATTTTCTTCTTAATGTAACAAAATACAATGCGTATTATTATAATGACTTCTGACAAGTATCACGGAGTCACACTGACTCAAAGATGCAGAAGAGCATATTTAAATAAAACTTCCGACATAATTTTGAATATCGCGCCGAAACCTACCAATAGTAGCCAAGGCATTCTTTGTCTTCCCAAGTCAAAACTAGTTTTAAGTAAGGCAAAAATACAATGTACACTCTCGAAGAGTTACCATAATGGCATGTATATGTATAATTAGTTGTACTTAAATGAAATGTGGTGATATATTTTTTCGACGCACTTGAAAAATAATTACGATATGCACTCAACGACGCATGATTACCGCTCCAGCCACCTTAAGTGGACCAGTGTGCATTGATCGTTCTGCAGAGAAATCCACACGCCTACTAGTACATATTAGCATCGACTTCTAGAATGGCAGGAGAAATGGAGAAGATTCTGAAAGCAACACATTAGCAGGAGATCACATCAGTGGAGAGTTGTAGCGGTCAGCACACGCGGCAAATGCTATCAACTATGTTGACTCAATAGAAAATTTGGCTGGGCGATTAAAATATTTTGTTTATGAGGACGGGTAGGCTACTGATTCACCAATAACCGCAAGAGTTCGTGAGCAAAAGAGGTGAGGAAATTAGACATCTAAATTCATTCAGTTATTCCAATTTATCGGACAACTTGTCTTTCTTATATCCAGTCTTCAGACGTGTTCGTCTCAATGATCATACCTATACATGCACAACAAGGTAGACAAGAATATTGTTGCCAAACTAAAAGATACCTCCAAATAAATGGTGGCATATAATGAACCTTAATGAGCTTCGAGTGACTTTTTTCCGCGTGTTTACAATCTGACAGCTAACTTCGAATGACTCATGGCAGAGTCGCCTATTTCTCACGTAGCTTGACATCTATTCCCCGAACTCCGTCCGAAAACAATGCACCTGCTTGTTAGAGCTTTCGCTTCGTATAGTTTAATGCTGATCCATAGATAACTGGAAACGGAAATAGTCTTTCGGGAAACATCCATTGCTCAAACAGGAAACACGCTTGAGGGATGTCCAAAAAAATACAAAATACTACTTTTGAGCGCGAAAAGTGATCTTTTTATGATGGAACAAAATGCGAATTTAACAGCCGAGGTTAGTTCACATGGATGTAGAAATAAAGAAGTGGTAAAAGGGCTCGAGAAAAAGAGAAAATGCCATCTACATGCTTCTCGTATCCTTCTGCGCCAAATATTTGCCAAAACTCCAAATTACTACAGGTTATGCTGTTACAGTACCACCATAACGTCAAACAAGCACGAAGTGGTGAAAGATTTCAACATTCATTGCGTTTATAAGAGAACAATCTATTTAAATCAATAGCGATTTTGGTTTAATTACACGCTCATAGCCAAATACCTGGTCATACTAGCGTTTCGGACGCGCGTGCAAAGCGCGCATTAGCTCCAAACGTTAAAGAGCAAGAGTAAGAGCAAGCGTAGACAACATCAATGGTAGTCAGCCACTATGGAAATCGCTACACCTCCGGGAGAAAATCCGAGCACTCAAAGAAACGAGACGGTCTCTGCACGCGAGTTCGTTCTTCATGGGTCACTAGCAGGCGAAAACGTCATAATGTCAATCCACGCGAAGAAGATAAATTTCAATCAAATTGTTCCCTGAGCGAGTTTGTTCTACCCAACGCTAGCATTTTCTAGAGATCTGATTTTCTAAGGTTATCTTAAGAATTCCCGACCGATAATTCTATAAATGCATGCTAATCGACATTAAAAATACTCCGCAAAAACTAATAAGGAAAAACAGTCCTACTTTTCACGCCGTGGAGTAACACAAAAAATTTCTCTGCCGCCATAAGGACACAAACTTTGTGTTCGTTTTCGATCGCCAGGTCGGTGAAGTATCGCTTAATTCTTGTTTATGAATTTATGTTGATATTCTTCGATAAAATAATATGCTCATGACTAAATTGCGGAGCTTATAAGCACGTATTAACCGAAATTAACATAAGTGCCCAGAGCTGAAGTTTTTAGCTCTGTTTTTGATAATTGACGCAGGTACCACTATTTTCTTATCAAACAACCACACAGAACAAAATGATGCATTACCCTTACCTCCTCAGAATTAAATTGGTTGAAGGAGGAAAGTATCTAAAGGCACAGTAAGTGTACCTGAATATACTGCAACGTAGCGAAACATTGCGACGCACAGTGGGCTGAAATCGAAATTCTTTGGACAAAATTACAAAATGGCTTTTTTGGAGATAGAATCATGAAATTTGGTACAAATACTCACAATTGATTGGCAATCAAGGAACGACATGTCATTGGCCATGTTTCGTTGCCGTTACCGAGATACAGGGGCTCAAACAGAACCAAAATTCCAAAATTACACCCGACTTTAGTTTTCTCCGAAAATCTTCCTATTTAAGTGGGGGGTGACGCTGTGGGAGGAATTTGATCGGTTAAAAAACTATTAGGTCTGTTAAAACAACTCTTTTACTTAACTGTGCTTAACTTTGGGTTTTTTTTTCGTAAATTTAGGTTATGTTACGCAACAAAATGGCGGACGCTATTTTCACGCTAAATTTCATATTAAGTAGTAAATATCTAGCGTTCTACAAAAGATCCTGTCAAGTGACTCATATTAAATCAATTGTTGAAGCTTTCTAAAGGTAGATCTGAAATCAAATTGAAAATTCGTCTGCGACGCCGAAAATTACATTTGATTTTTCTTACGCGCGTCCGGAGCCGGAGACGCGCGCCGGGAGCTGGAAATGCCGTGACCCGAGTAAGTTTTTTCAAGCCATAAGGAACACAACGCTTCCAATTCGTCTGTCCTTAATATACGTGGATTAATATCGATAAACACAGGCTCTATGTGTATAAAATCGCTTATATATGCCCGGAGAAAGGAAATAAATTATCGAAAATAGCTGAATATTGAGCCAGATCCAAATAAGTCCTGTTCGTAAAAACTCTTAACTTATTTTATTTTTACACACTTCATAGGTGTTATGTTTCATTGAGAAAATTGTGGTGAACGCAAAGCTAAGTAAAAGTAGCGTTCTCTAGCGTGGGTGAAGCCTGGGTTTTTCAGTAGGTAGTAGTGTGTCAACTGCGAGAGTGTTTGGATGTAGAGTATCGTGCATCTTGTCGGCTGGCGATTTGATTTCAAACCCTTTATTGCATTGTGTATTTAACTCTCAGTGCAGGCATGGCAGGGGCTAGAGAAGAGAGAAAAAGGTTTTGTTGAGTGGTGGTGTTGTTGTAGCGACTTTACAGGATCCTACCATTTTTCGTGTGACTGTACAATACCCTCATCATCATATTCACGTCACATTGGCGTGTCGGATTTGGCGGTCATTGAAAACCTTTTACCTGTCAATTCCTGAGTTTCAATAAGGTATGCTCTTTCCTATTATTTCTTTGCCGCCAATTACTTTTTTCTATGAATCTGTCTTTAAATATTTTCATTGGAGTGTATTTTATAGTTTTTTATGTAATAATCGTTGAGCCCTAGTACTTTCATCCATTACCTCGCTGTTTTCGTATTTATTTACCAAAATCAGACTATATCATTCTTATCCCTTCTGAAATTTTGCACAGGTTTCTAGAGTCACTATCTGAAAGATGTATCGCTGAAAAATATATCGACTGCTCCATGATCAAGTAATAGAAGCGAGGGCTATATCTGTGACTGATAGGAAAGAGTTCTTGTACAATTATTTATGCAGAAGTTTGAATATAGAATCAAATGTCGATGCCAAAATAGCTGCCCGGGATTGTACACGCAAGGGTTTTTTTGTTCCGTTCCTGATACGGTGGGAAGAAAGCTCCCGCCATAATGAGAGGTTTAGGATCAAAAAGCAAAATTTAATGGATTAGTGCATGTATTTTTCTGAAATTGTGATTATATTTTCACCATGTACATCGAGAAAAGGCCAATGTTTGGTTTTTATCTTTCCATATTCTCTTTACCACTTACCACAATTTACTTTACCACAATTAGTCACTTAGAGCCTTGGATTTCATAATTTTGATGAAATTTACACAGGAGCACCCGGAAGACCAGAAAAAGAGTTTCAAGTTTCATCTGAAAGAACTAAAAAACGTAAAATTGAATCTCTTAGGACATTGATTCCAGCGCTGAGCTTACGATAGCAGCCTCTGAGTTTGAGGGAGGAAGGAAATATTGCGGCTGCTACGTTAGGGACTGAAATCACAACCACAACACCTACTAGGGCCAAGAGAGTCTTATCCAAATGGTGGAAAGGTGATGTAATTCAATCAGAAATGCCTGTAGAGAAGGCGTTGTCTCTGATGATATATACAGAGCTGATCAAGAGTCAGTATTACTCCTGATTAACCTAGATCTCATACAGAGATTTTCAATAATTTTGAGAGCAATTTCAAGTGGACTGCTACTTAACGCCGAGGAATTTACTCAGTACTGCTTCAAAACTGCTGAAGTGTATGTGGAGCACTACGCATGGTATTACATGCCACCTACAGTACATAAAGTACTCTTCCATGGAGGGGAAATTTCCAAAGGAGTAGCCCTACTGTTAAGACAGCTATCGAGAGATGCATTGGAGTCTAGAAATAAGGGCGTTCGGAAATTTCGAGAGAGATTTACTAGAAAGTACTCCAGAGTGGCCACAAATGAGGATCTATTTAAAAGGCTTTTGTTTACGTGCGATCCATTTATTTCCTATAGCAATTTCTCCCAAAACAAAGAAATATGAACATGCCTGAATAATTGAAGGTATTATTGGTTTTGGAAGAAATAAGTGAGGAATAAACGGAATCAAGTAGTGATGAAGATTCCTTGTAGGAATTTTGAAAAACATAGAACAATGTAAAATAAGTGTTCAAAAAAATGAATTGTATCTATAATTTCCTTTTTGTTAAATGGCTACAATACTCCCTTAAAATGAAATTCAAATCGCAATTAGTGGTTCAGCTGAAAGAAAATTACCGTCGCGCCGCGGGCCACAGTAGAGCGATGCGGAGATAATTATATTACCCCCAAAGTATAATGAATGCAAAGAGTATTAACTTATACTAAGCTTTGGTTACAGTACAACTATCTCAATCAAACAAAACAGCAGGAAGTGAGTAACAATAATGTAAGTTAAGGGTTTTGACGAACAGAATTAATATTGTTGTGCCTCAATATTAAGCTATTTTAGATAATTTGTTTCCTTACTGTGAGCATAATTCAAGTAAAGAAGAAACTAAAGTTTTACTAGGTGAACAAAGTCTATGTGACGTGTAAATCAGGGATATGCATATTGTTAAGGAGAAAAGATGAATGATTTGTGTAGAAATTCTCGTTGAACAACCAAAAACTCCGCGGCGTCCAAAATGTAGTTTTCTGAATGAACCTCCTGGTATAGTCAAAGGCTTGGACTGCTGGGGCGGAGGGGCAAAGAAACGAAAAGAAGTACTTAATAGTTTCCTCTGGAAGGTAAAATCATGTTTGGTGCGAAGAAAACTGCAGTTTTAAGACTTCAAGGGTGTGAAAGAGTAGTTTACTTTTGAGAGGTGAAACCTTGAACGTGATTTCACGTACACTTTAAAACCTTAATATTTCAATATCCCCATTATTTTATGCACATAGAGCCTGTGTTTATCGATATCAATCCACGTATATTAAGACAGACGAATTGGAAGCGTTGTGTTCCTTATGGCTTGAAAAAACTTACTCGGGTCACGGCATTTCCAGCTCCCGGCGCGCGTCTCCGGCTCCGGACGCGCGTAAGAAAAATCAAATGTAATTTTCGGCGTCGCAGACGAATTTTCAATTTGATTTCAGATCTACCTTTAGAAAGCTTCAACAATTGATTTAATATGAGTCACTTGACAGGATCTTTTGTAGAACGCTAGATATTTACTACTTAATATGAAATTTAGCGTGAAAATAGCGTCCGCCATTTTGTTGCGTAACATAACCTAAATTTACGAAAAAAAAACCCAAAGTTAAGCACAGTTAAGTAAAAGAGTTGTTTTAACAGACCTAATAGTTTTTTAACCGATCAAATTCCTCCCACAGCGTCACCCCCCACTTAAATAGGAAGATTTTCGGAGAAAACTAAAGTCGGGTGTAATTTTGGAATTTTGGTTCTGTTTGAGCCCCTGTATCTCGGTAACGGCAACGAAACATGGCCAATGACATGTCGTTCCTTGATTGCCAATCAATTGTGAGTATTTGTACCAAAGTTCATGATTCTATCTCCAAAAAAGCCATTTTGTAATTTTGTCCAAAGAATTTCGATTTCAGCCCACTGTGCGACGCCTCGAAACCGCGACGAAGGCGTCGTAACATGTCACATTAAAGCATATTTTAATCATTGATATGGTAAAGTCAAAAGAAATTAACAACATACATACAATTGTGTGCAGTGGATGCGAACATGAAAATATTTCATGCATGTGATCACTCGATCTTTGAGAAGAAACAGTATTATCATAAGTTATATTTTGCCCATTTCAAATTTATCACCTTTCCGCTCTGATGTGTATGTGTGAAATAACTGAGCACGACTTCTAAAGGCAAGCTAGATTTAAAAAAATAGGCAAAACTGAATAGTGTTAATAGTGAGAGAAATCCGTCTTCGTTCACCTTTTCACTTCCATTGATACAAGATAAATATTTAGCATTTGGCATTGAAGCGTTCCGCCATTATCAATTATCATAATATATCTAAAATATAACTCAGGTTCTTATTAATGGCCGGAAAAGACTAATTCGTAGATGAACGTAGAAAACTAACGGCCTTAAATATTTATAATTAGAGGTAATGTGTGGTTACACATATTCATAGATACATATTGCTGTAGTAAATATTTAGACCTTTGATCCGAAGGAGTACGAGAAGCTAGTGTCCCTCTCCACAGGGGAATACTCGGATTAAAATTACCGCAGATTACTGGCAAACAATATTTTAACAACAATACTATAAGAAGATGGATGTGAAACTGGTATTTCATACACGACAAGATTTTAGACGATGCAAAATCTCACTACTACTACTACTACCACGTTGTAATCTGGAGGAGAGTCCGAAAAATGTCATAATCTAAGGCTGGCTTAAGCCACACATCGGATCTTATAGACTATGCCGTTCAATACAGCTCCGGCGGTACATTGTTAGAGAAAAAAATCTGTTGAAAAATCAAATGATATACTCAACCAAACGGAATGAGTAATTCGAGTTATACTGGGGAGCTTATAGTTACACCTCCCACGTGAATGTCTTATGAAATTTCCCGATTCTTAGAGGCAATGTCGTCGAGTGTGCCAAATGATTAACTAATATCTATCGGTTTAAGTAAAAGGATGTTTGACCATGCATCTCGAAAATACCGTCCAATCAATGATTATTCTGTTCTTTTTAAGCGAGAAAAAGAATAGGTACCAAACCAGTATGAGCAGTTTAGTATGGTAATATTTCTCTTATTTAGTCCATAAAAACAGATGACAGATACAGGTCCTAGGCAAATGATCCTATAGTTGCAGCTATTAGGATAATTAATTAATCAATTAACTTTATGTCAAGAAATTACCGGTACTGAGCCACCGCATCCTTATAATGCAAAAGTAATATACTCACACGAGCAATACATTTTTATCATGCGAATTTCTTTTTCCTAAATTGCGTTAAAATTATTTAATATAATTGGGCTAGCATTAGGTGAATTTAAAACACGATAAATTGTATAAGTAATATAATGCATACTACAGGTCACTGCATGCAAATCTTCTTCGAATTTATTCCCATTAAGCCTCTATAAACTATCCAAATTTGACTAACGAGGCAAGCACCACCGAACAAGAATCAGGTTACTGTAACGTGTAATTACTAAAATGCATGCTGAAAAAACTTCAATGGCTTAGTGAATTACTAAATTCCTGCACAGAGGTCATTAAAAACAGAAAAAACAGGTTATAAAAGTGAAGACAATGAAATTTTCTTCCGCAACTGTCCATCAAATATCAACGAAGGCAAAATATTTAAAACCTTACGCTCAAGCTGTGACAGCATAATTATAGGGTCGCTGATCCCATCAATCCTCACGCATCGCTCGTCACATGGAGTGTATCGGATAATGTGCGCACAATACAGAGTTCCCTCGTGGCGTGTTTGAGACATCTCGCCTTCCCTCTTCACCGTTCATTCTACGGCGTGATGCTGTAATTACTCAGCCCGCTCGCATTGAGAAGGGTCAATATTTTAACCGGCTTTCCTCGATAACTAAGAACATTCATTTTTACTTTAGCTTACACATCTGCAGAAAAAGTAGATCCTTTACATATGGAACGACTGGATCGTAGCAAATTAAAATTATCAGTTTTTTTCCGCACTTCGTTGAGGGATTACAGAGTGGTAAACAGTAGGATTGGACATGAAGTAATTATAGATGGTGGTGAAAGCTAAATAATGTTAAAAGTGCTTTTTGTAAGACCCTATCCTAATCACCCTATATGATGCGGATGAATCAGTTTCTGACAGCTTTGGGCAGCGAAAAAATAGTGTAGAATGACCAGGAGTAAAAGAGAAGGAGTTGAATTCCAATTAAAAAATTGCTAGTTATTAATAACAATCAAACTAAGGTAACGTTATCTGAACTCTTAATCTTTTCAATTTATACGGTACCTAGGTATCATAAGAGTGGCCGATTACCATGGTGTTCTATTTTGAATGGTGAACAAATATGGCGTTTAGGAGAGCACAACTGGGATTTTGTGCATTGAAAAGCATAACTGAACGTGCTCCCTTTAATTAAAACTTATCGGATCATTTTGAATAATTACTAAATAATTAATAAACTCCAACAAATTATGCGATGATTCCGCATGTAAATGAGGAAAAGCCATGAGGTACATGGCCATACTACTGATTTCTCATTCCATAATGCAAAATATACACCAGCGGGGGCAAGTTCGATCTTTCCATCGGCAGACTTCTCGAAGCGCTTTCCCGCTTCCAGGAGTGCGTGAAACGACCGCCAGGATGAATCTCCGCGCTGAGCCTGAATCGGTCGCTCCGTCCGCTGGGCGACCGAAACGTATAATCCCGACAGCCACCGATACTGGTGGCCCGAGAGCAGTAAATGGACTTTGGGCTCATTGTGGTGCTAATGTGGAGTCAAGTGCTTCTGTCCACTGAGCCTTGGTAAGCTCCAGAAACTGTGCGGTCACGCTTCATTCCAACAGCATGATTATTTTTCAAGCTGTTCCAACGGAAAGCAAATGGAGGAAGGCGATAGCTGGCCCATTGACCTGAGGTGAAAGGGGTTTTCCCGATGGTTACATGGGTTTCATACGCCTTTGGCATCGCCATTTGGTGCCATCTTGAATAAAAGAGTAGTGGTTTAGAATCTGCCACACAGGAATGCAAGTAAGGGAAACGAAATAAAAACAGCAAAAAAACAACGCCAATAGGAGAATGTAAGTAGAGTAAGTATCCTGCCATAGACAAGTATAGAATTTTTAAGAAAAAATCCACGTTTTAAATACACCACCACTAGCGTTTTTAAGTCTGCTTTCAGTTCCAAGTGAACGCAATTTAAATCGGGGGCCAGCGGGTAGAAATGCACATTTAATCTCGAAATCGAGTCTCGAAAAATGTTAAAAAAGTGGAAACTACAGGATGATAGGCGCTTACTCTGGTACCCGAGATGTAAGAATAGTCAATTTGGTTAGTCAGAGTGCAGGAATTAATGCGAAGAGTCTCATTTCCTTTAATCAAGCAATACACACGCAGTTTCCTTTTTCTGACTTATTTCTTTGTCAAAGCACTTCTAGATTCACTTTGTGGGCCCGAGGGTCACGATATGCTTCACATGGCTTCGTTAAACTGCAAATATCTCTACGAGCTCTACCCACTATAGACGTCCATAATGAGGTGTCTCCAACGGTTCTTTTACTTAACACAGTACCCCTGAATTTAGCTATCAAGTGTAACTAAACTACAGCAAAGAGAACACATTTATACAAGAGTAAAAAAGCATGGGAAGTAACCCCGTGTACTGCGAGATTCACCAGGCGATATCAAGCGATCATTAATTTCTAATATAACAGCATTTTTAACCAATTCTTCTAACTGGTATGCTACCAAAAAATACGCGTGCGAGAGTTAAATGGATTGCCATATTTATTACGTGAAATTTTGACTCTAGGAATTAGGTAAGCAATCAATTATTACGTGAAATTTTGACTCTAGGAGTTAGGTAAGCAATCAATTATTACGTGAAATTTTGACTCTAGGAATTAGGTAAGTAATCAATTATTACGTGAAATTTTGACACTTGGAATTAGGTAAGCACTCAATTATTACGCGAAATTTTGACTCTAGGAATTAGGTAAGCAATCGATTACTGAGTGTAATGTGGTGAAAATAGGAGGAAAAGGGAACAGCAAATGCTTACTTTTCCAAGCAGTTTTTGTTATGGACGCAATTGAAAAAGAAGCTAATTGAAGCACGAAAACGAAAAATTATGAGGAAAAAACGGGCACTTTTAAAGGAGCTCGAACTTACCGCTAGCACGAAGGAAAGAATGAAAGATGGAAATGGAAAAAGGCGGAAGGTCTACGGCCACACGTACTAGAATGGCTAAACTGATCGTCTCTATCGCCGGCAAATTCGTAAGGCAGTGCTCTCCCCCCATTCTCCCACTGCTTCCCGCCTGTAGGGCTCCCGCCACCTCGAGTGGTCAATGAAAAGGGGACGCCCCACAAGTCTATTTTCGCACAAAAAAGCCGTTTTGTCCGTGGCCGCCCGCCCACCTCCCTCCACGGTCTCCTGCCAGCTCCCTTCCTCACAAATCTCCCCTCACCCTCCCCCACCCCCTTGCCCTTTTCATACGGCGCTCACAACCCTCGACCAACCCCCCTCACACACGCGCGCGCGCGCAAACTGGCAGGGATTTGGTGATTGAGCGGAGCCAGTGCGCCGCAGGGCATCGAACCGGAACCGAAAAGCAGCACCGGAGGGAAAGATATTTCCTCTCCGGGTGGGGCCCGGAGCTAACCGAAAAAAATAATGACGCCGCCCTCGAGCGGGAACCGAAAACAGTAAATTTTTCCACGCATCGTCTCGGTTGGCGCAAAAGGCCAATGCTGAGCAAATAACGTGCTCGGGAAAAGTCATGAACTCCAACCACGAGGACTATTTTGATGATAGCAGAGCGTAGCTCGTACGAAATATTCTCAAGTGATCCTTATCGCCGATGCTACGAGGATTAATACGTAAGCGGGGAATGGACGACCATATCAATCATCGGATGGTGTCTGCCTTCGCCGGTTAAAGCATTGTGAACCAGTAACGCTTTTAAACAAATGACTAGTGTAGTCTGCAAGAGTATTCTCTTTTCATGGAGCATTGGTCAAAATCCATGGTGCATACAAAACGGTGCCTACAGTAGAGGGAAAGAGCATGCGGAGCAGCAGTTTAAGAGAATTGGCAGGATGATACGACTCAACGCCGTGTTGTACGGGTCCAACACATTTCAGTTCCCGGTTAAAAAGATTTCCACGGAATTCCGCAAGCACGCTTAATATATGCAACAAGGAATCCTAATAGCTATCATCTAGGCAACGAGCAAAATGAAAGCAGAGCGAGTACTGGAGAGGAAACGATATCGTGTAGCGTTTCTGAAAGTTTAAATCCGAAACCTCTTACCAGCAAAACACTTTTACAAAAACGCGATGAAATATCACACACCTTCTTCTACATGCCTGTCATTCACAGAGGTTTATGAAGACGAAATATTCACGATTTTTTTCAACACCCAGCACCTACGTATCGTATTCTGACAGGAGAAACGCAAATTTATGTACATATTTAGGGAATATCACGATAGTAGATGAAGAGAAACCACGCTCGGAGACTTCCATGAGGCCATGTGAGAACCCTCGGGGGTAGGTAGGAGGTGTAGGAGAATAACAGCTCTTTATCGATTTAAAGAAATCTTCCGTTTAAGAGACCTCCTGAAGCCACCAGAATAAAACACTTCAATATGGAGAATTCTTCGGTGCATTGAGTTGCCCGTCAAAAAGGACAGGGCCTTTTGGCGTTCTTCCTTATGCCGGCACTAGGTTTCCAACATCAATCCCTCCCAGCCCTCTCTCCTCACACCCGAGCTCACCAACGCAAATGGCCCCCACTTTTGAGGCTTTTCAAACCAGATGAATACCTGTCTCTTCTCCCATATCCAATTCCTCCCTTTCTCAACCATCCACTCCTTCCCATTGTTCATCAGCGACAGGGTCGATAACCTATGATACGCGTGCCAAAATTGACGTGGGAGGAGGGAAATTCACTCCTTAAAACGCCAGAGAACGCCCATAACCCGTCCCGAAGCCAACTGCTTACGTAGTCTCCACGGAAACTGCAATCGTGAACGATTAAAATCCAATAACTGTGAGAAACATTAACTGGAGCTGAAAGACAGATAATTTTATCAGACAAAACAGTGAAAGCATTTGTGAACATAAGCATCTCCGAGATTGAACATAACTATATTAAACAAGCAAGAACATGTTAGCAGCCTTCAAACTGGAATGAATAAATCACATTTAAAGTATCTGTAAATTCGTAAGTGATTGTAAAAACTCAAACTGTCTTATTCCGACCTTTCGTTTCAATGTCCTTGAGTTATTTGCGAAGCACGAAGAAAAATGAAAATTCAATGATCTTCGAAAGTTCCAACAATACGATAAACCCCTCTGAAATAAATAATGAAGGTGGCCAGGGAATGGATTCAAAAATGTATTTAATAATAAGAGTTGATTTTCTGCGCTTAGTGTAAAATTAATCTGGTTTATTTTATATGACTTCATCCTTTGCTACTAATTTTATCCAGGCTTCAACCTACCAAACTCTGTAAGCCCTCGATTTTTATTTTTTCCGTTTACTATAACTGCGACATCCGCCAGCTTCACAGGCTTCGAAGTCTACCATTCTGCTCTGATCCGCTGCGCGAAACGTCCTCGTCCTCGGTTCACTTAATGCATTGCTCCTTTCAAATGTTTTCACGCGCTGCTAACTTGTTACCAGCCCTTTAGTCTCTCCTAGATTTTTAATTATATTTTTATTAAGTTTCAAAAATAGCTGCAGTAATGATAGCTGTGCCGTGTTATCCCTTCAAGGAGTTTTTCTTGTTAAATGGAATGATACCCATGATGAAGCGACAATGCGCAAACCGAAGTCAGTTAAATTTTAAAAATATGAATAGTTTTAACACCCTGGTTATGGGTTCTTAGATCGAAAAAACGGCAGGTTTTACATCTAGCCAGTAACTAAGTACGCACGACCAGTTTTCGAAGTTGAATTCTGGATCCAAACTTACCAACTTTCGCTCATGCTTATCATTCCCAGTGCGTGAAAGGATCATTTTTTGCTCCCCTTATTCGTTATAGCCACGGTATCTCATTTTTTCGTCGCTTTCTTTTTTTGTCCTCGAATTCTACAAGGGGAATATCTTTTCATGGATTTCGTATCGTTTCAGCACTAGAAAATTACCGAGTTTCGGCGGCAATATTATCATCAATGCAAAATATGTCCAATTTCGTAAGTTGATCTCGTGGGACACTGGTACCGGAACGATAAAGTTCCTCTCTCTTGCTGCCTCTCTCCTTCCTTGCCATCCCTTCCCTCGGGGACCTTGTTCCTCCCATATCACACCCCATCCCACCCCTTGCCCTCTCACGCCCCCTCCCCCACCCCACTCCCGCCCACCCCTCAACACCATCCTCAACCTCCCTTTCGCTCCACCGCCTTCTGCCGGGTGCACGGGAAGAATTCTGCCATTGCTTGTTTGAATTGCGAATGCTTATTGTATTCGTTCCGTATTCAGAAAACCACGTTATTATTCACGTTTCCAGCGAGAGTGTGACAATTTCAAGAGCCCTTCCCTTCTTAACTAAAAAGACATTAAACCGTGATTCATGATAATCCATATTAAATCTATTAGAGATTAAATCTATTAGAGAAATTTCTATCGGATAGCTTTACTGAAGATGTTAGGCACATATTAAAAAAACCAGCGTATTATGCTAGATTCGACCGGATAAATAAGACTACAGAGATAGATTGTCGTACCGATAGATTCAAAATGGCATTTTTTCCCCCGTACTATAGGAGAACAGAATAGGCAGCGTAGCAAAGGTGGGGGAAATATTTTAGAGTAGTGTGTAGTGAATGATGCATGCATTAACCCCTTAAATACTATAGTTACTTACAATCTAGTTGCATGAGACACTATAGTTGCTTGTTTGCATGTTAGTAGTGCATGCTTGGTGATCTTCACCCCTTGCCACACACCCTCGCGGTGGCCTGCAGGGTATCGTGTAGATGTAGATGTAGATATCGCATTGAAATTACAAGTGTATTCAGTAACGGTCACTTATCATCTATTACCGAGTGGTATACTGTTAAAGTAAAATTTAACATTTTCACGCATGATACACCGCAAAATGTAAACCACTGAAACATTACATTTCTACTCGCGAACCTAACGCAAAATTGAATTTATGAGTCGGATGAGTTCATATTAAGAATATAATTCTAAGGCGCAGAATCAAAAGATACCACCTTGTACTGGCGAAAAATAGGGTCCAGGACTTAGGACTCACAAGCGTGCCTTCACGGATTTATCGCAGTTGAGAGAAACGATCACAGTTCAATTCCCTGCTCCCACATTCCTTCGCATCTCCTTCTATCACATATGACCGGGCAACACATAAGCATTCGAATACGTTGAAGCCATTATTCAGGCTTCCAATTATTCCAGCGGGCGATATAGCATGGAGAAGGAGGGAATAAGGCAGCAAGGAGAGGAGGGATTCAAAATTTCATTTTTGCGTAATACGTGGTCAGCATAGCGTAATTTTCGACGCAGAGGAAAAATCCAGTTGAGAAAACAAAGCGTCTGAATTCGTAAGAGCAGATATCCTCTCTTTCTCCCTCTCCACTTGCATTCATCCCTAGCGAAACCTGTCACCGGAAGACTTTGATCATAGCTTGTCACCCCGATCCACTAATAATGTAAATAAGGCCGCATATGATATGTCATATTTATTTATTTGTACCACTAGATCCCGCTTTCGATGCTGCGTTGTAGCAGCATTTTCCTCCTGCGGCGCCGCCGTTGTTAAGTATCGGGTATTTCTTGTGCATTGCGCCAGGACTAAAACCATAATGGATATTTATTGTAATAAACTATTAAAGATCAGCATGAACCAAAGCCTTGTTGAGTATGGGAATTACAATAAACCATTCAATCCCAATAAAAGCGAACTAAGGAGACTATGGACTTCACCAGGGATGAACGATAGTCACAGCACGTACCCTTATTTCCAGCTTTTCTCCGCGCAGAAAGCAGATATGGTGATCAACAGCAAGAATAAACAATCGGTTAGACTACCTCGGACATCATTGCCATGAATCCATTAATTACCATTTTTGGAAGTGATTTATGCATACTGATTCTGCCTTCTAATTTCTGACAACGAGGTGAATGGAACAGAAACTTCGAGACAATGGACTGCTGAAGGTAAGATTCTGCGTAAGCAAGGACGAGTAAGAAAAAGAAAAGGTATGATGGATGATATGAAGAGGACAGGATGTGTGCCGATTTGAAGAGGGGAATAGCGTGGGCATATAGCCGATAGTTGAATGAACAGCGAAGTACAGTGGTGACGCTACATCCAAACGTACCCTTCCCTAGTCTACGAAGTGAAAACTATGAACGAAGCAATTTATGCAGGAATGCGAGAGAGAAAAGGGATTGAAGCTAGAAGTTATCCTGCGAAAATGTTTTCCCCCCAGAACAATGGACATTTTGAATTGGTAGTCAGTGATAGTTAAAAACCGTTAAATTACAACATGACAACATGAAATTACACATGGATGACAAAACAATCTATGCAGTTGCGGGGACCAATATTATCAGCTATTGCTACGAACGTTAGAGAGAGATAACAAGAGTCATCTCAAATTGATTCCATTCGATATACGTGAAACAGTCCGCTGTACACCTCTTGTAATAAATTGCTCTCCAATGAATTCAGTAATCACGAATACCGCTGCTAACTAATAACCAACTGTGATCTAGGCCCTGAACTTAGCTGTGAAATGAATCCAAATTACCCTCAAGAAAATCTTCAACGACATATTTTCATTGTGCCTCCCAAGGTGCTGTGAGAAGGATATGCTCTCCAAGCATACTCTGTAGGTCTGAAATGATTTTGCTTTGACAGTTCCCATGCCAATTGCTTGAATCCTCCCTCAACTGGGGAAGGAAATAGCGTCGATAGCTATTATGACTCCGTTGGGAGTATATAGTGAATAATTCGTCTCGCTTTCAACTGCGGTAAAGCATGCAACTTCCGCTGCATTAGAGGAAATTCAGGTTAGCTTCCATCTTGCAGTCTTAGTTGGGGACGGGGGGACGGATTTGACATCTGCTGTCATTAGTATCATTTAAGGTTAGTCAGCAGTTTGGAAGAGGAAAAACTTTTTTAGAAACGGAAGAAGGGCGGGGTAAAATCCGGAGTTGGCATAGGTCGCCTCTTCGCGAGACACAGTTCTTTTCCTCCCAAACCATCCGAGCATGGCGTAAACCATCTCAAACAACAGTATTAGCTACAGACGCTACAGTTCACGCCATCCGAGCATGACGTAAACCATCTCAAACAACAGTATTAGCTACAGACGATCTATTTACCAGTTTTATGAATGAATACAAATGAATGAAACATAGCCTAAACATCTGGGACGGAGAGACTGGAAATCATTATCAAAAGAGCGGTTAGTGGACTATGTGGAGCCAAGGGCTGTTTAACTTCTCTCGGTAACATGATGCCGGGCGTTGGAGCACCTAAAATCCAATTACTACCCTAATAATGCTCTAATTTCCGCCCCGTCCCCTCGCTCTCGTCACGCTAATAAACAATGACAATCGTTCCCTTTCGAAGCAATCCCTCGACGTGGCCACACACCCTCTCTGCAAGCGCACGCTCGCCAGGGTGAGATACGCACCCTCCCGCCACTTTTGCCCCCCCATCCCCCGTCACCCTCCGCCCCCTGTACTCATCCACGGCAATCTTGCCCCTCACACCGAGCCCACCCTCCCCCCCGGATACCCACTTAGAGCCCTCTCTTTCACCCGCTGCTCCCTGCACCCCGAGCGCCGCACTCCCCCCCCCCCCCTCCCCCCCCCCTCCCGCCCCCCGACGGTCGACTTCTCATTCTTCCCCTTCTTCCTTCCTCCCCCGACCCCCACCCCACTTCCCCCTCCCCTCACACCCCCGCCCCCCACTCCTTTATCCACGATTGCACTCGCGTGCGATCCAATTCCATTGCAACACAGAGCAGAGTTGAGGGGCTGCGGGCTGAAAACACTGGGTTACCGGTAATGAGATACGCAAATCGCTCACGTTAGCCATAGTACGCTACATTCAGATGTAGGTGCAGATAGAGTGCATCAAGTACGTAAATAGGCAAACCAATGAAAGTAATTGTACATTCTTTTTCATTTTAGTTATTTTTAGCACGACTTTCTGTGAGCTACTAAAGTTACAAAGTTGTACACCCGCGTTTATTTTGTTCACTTCTTTCATAGAGAAAGCTAGGGTTTTGAAAATGCTCTAATTTCCGCCTGTCATTAGAATCATTTAAGGTTATTCAGCAGTTTGGAAGAGGAAAGAATTCCACCCGATTTTTTATAGAACAGAGAATAGAATAAATAGAATATTTCAAAAACATTCAATCATACCTGCAAAAACTTGGATACAAAATGAGTGTGACCTCCTGCTGTGGAATTTTGCTATTCATGTTTCCCAATGTGTTGCACATGAGTTTCATTAACTCCTATGATTTAGATGCCATTAAATTGTCTCAGAAAGCACAGCTAATATTAGATACTGAATACAAGCCCCATAAAATAATTTAACGCTCCACATTCAAAGGAAAATGTGATGGTTCCTATGATGCGGAGGCATTATCTTCGCCATGATTCCCATGATTTTCGTTCACGGGGTGAGTAGGCTAATCAAATGTCATTGCAAATCATCAGATCTCGTTCATTAACTGTAGATAACCCCTGAGATAATTAGCTACGGATGAAAGAGTAAATGTTTGAAACGGATAGCACTGCAAATAGGCTGTGAATTTTATAATTAGGCTAATAGGTTGGGGTAAGGAAAATGAGGGTTCCTATGACGCGGAGACATTATCTTCATCTACATCTACATCTACACGATACCCTGCAAGCCACCGCGAGGGTGTGCGGCAGGGGGTGAAGATCACAAAGCATGCACTACTAACATGCAAACAAGCAACTATAGTGTCTCATGCAACTAGAGTGTTAGTATCTACTTCGCCTTGATTCCCATGATTTTAGTTCACGGGGTGAGTAGGCTAATCAAATGTCATTGCAAGTCATCAGATCTCGTTCATCAACTGCACATAACCACTGAAATAATTAGCTACGGATGAAAGAGTAAATGTTTGAAACGGATAGCACTGCAAATAGGCTGTGAATTTTATAATTAGGCTAATAAGTTGGGGTATCTCTAGGGTATCGACTGGCATTGCTACGGCTGAGGAAGCCGTCACTCGATCGCTCGGTGAGTGGGAGGCGAAAGCATCGGGAGAGGCCCGAAGAGGCTCGACAGCCGCACTTTCGTCGCTGGACCCGAGCTCATTTCCCCTCTGCGGCCCTCGTCGACCTCGACAGCAGTCCCGCATCCATAGCCCGCCACCGCCCCCGCCGTCATCCACACTCCCTTCCTTGCCACCCACTCCGCCCTCATCTACATCCACATAATACCCTGCAAGCCACCACAAAGGTGTGTGGCAGGGGGTGATTTATCACCGAACATGAACTACATATCATGCATAAAAAAGGAATAGTATTGATATATTAGTCTGTACTTCACTATTTAAAAAAATATAGACATTTCAAAGCAAACATGCAAAAACATTCTGTTAGTTGGGTTAGCTTAAAGTACTCATACCAACATGCAGCAACCAATGCTACCCATTGTTACTCTCCGATTCGATATATTTACCGTTATCCGTATCTCTAATTGTACGAGGGAAAAAGGACATTTTGAATCTGTTAGTTCGGCAATCAATTTCTTTAATTTTATGATTATGGTCCAGTCTGCCATAGTAAGTTGGGGTTCGCAAAATATTTTTAACATCATCACTGAAAATATTTTCTTGGAATTTATTTAAGAGATTAAGTCTAAATTTCAACCTGCGATCTGACAATGATTCCCATTTTAATTCATTAAATAGACTGGTTACGCTAATATAATTATCGTATCGTCCCTTTACAAATCTTGCCGATCTGATCCCTACGCACCCTCTCCGCTGCATCTCGGCGGAGTCAGCCCACGACGGCGCGGTGGACGAGGCGTGGGGATGGGATTCCCCATTATGCGATTGCTTTTTTCCAAAATTGCCGAAACGAGTCGATTGTGAAAATTGAATTCCAAAACACTCGTGCGGTACTCAAGGGAGGAGAAGGCCACCACTCAGAATTTTGTCTCCAGTCTCCCGTACGCATGAATTCTTTGGTGTCAAGGCTCTCCAGGAAGCGTGCACGCTTCTGGGGCATGATTGGTGAAGAATGCACGCATTATATACCAATGTGAATATTTTTCGTCGACAAGAATTGCGTGCAAGCTTCCAATCCAACAATAAGGATACATGGAAATCTAATAGTCAACAGTTGAGTAATCAAAATCGCTGCTAATTATGTATGAAAAAAAATTTAAAAACGTTTTCCTGTGAAACTAAACCACTTTAGTAACTCACTCTTTACAAAAATCAAACTTATGAATAAAATATCAGGCTACTCAAACGCGTGGTTGAAGAAAACTTGCGGTAATACTGGAACTTTCCACTGCCATTGATATAAAAACCTGATGCGGGCAGAGATGTCGAGTGACTGAATTAGAGATTTGGGGGGAAAGTGAGAGAAAAAGGACGGATCTCTCGGCTCCGACCCGGGAGAGCATCCCCAAGCTAAGGGACCAATTGTCCCAGGACAATAAAAATATTTCTATTCCATCCGATTGTCTTCAAGCCAACTTTCCCGCCCTCCGCGCACCGAAAGCCGTCCCTCGGAGCAGCCCCCTCCCCTCCGACGCCCCTCCCGCCCCTGCACCCCCTCCCCCTCCGTCACTCCCTTCACCGATCAATATCCACGGCTACAGCGCCTCCGCGAGCGACTGCTTGCTGCCGCCTTTGTCGGATCACGCCTCCTGCCTCGTCCGCTAATGGAGCCCCGAGGACCTCCGGCCAAGTCCGTGCCCATGATATCCTCCTCCCCCCCGCCCCGGAGTCCTTTTCAACTCCCGGAGTCGCCTCTGTAATCGCCCCCCCACCCGCCTCGCCCCCGCTACACTCCCGCCAAACTCTCCTTCCTTGATCGCTTCCTCGCGCCGGCTTTAATCCCGCCACGAAGCGCTTTCGGTCCAGGGGAGTGAGGGATGCGGAGAGGAGGGGACGCGAGCGTTCTCCCTTCGATGCAAGCCGAAAATTTGCAGCGCCGTCCGTGGCGACATTGAGCAATATCCCCCCCGCCCCCTCCTCGTCTCGCAGAGACAAAGAGCGCGGCTCCCCGCACAAGGGACCGCCCGGAGCCCACCGCGTCACCCCGGAATCCGCGGACGCACACACAGCACACAGGTCCGCGTGACATCCCCCTCTCGGGAGGAGTCGATCCTCCTCCTCAGACCTCCCTATCTGGCGAAACTTCTCTCCTGCCGACCCCGAGTGCCCGCGCGCGAGTTTATGGTCGAACTTTTTTGACCGCGGCTTGACTCGTTCAACTTTCTGCGTGAATAGGTGAGAGGCCACATGGAACAAGTTCCTGCAATTCATCTACATCTACACGATACCCTGAAAGCCAGCGTGAGGGTGTGTGGCAGGGGGTGAAGATCACCAAGCATGCATTACTAACATGCAAACAAGCAACTATATTGTCTCATGCAACTAGATTGTTAGTATCTATAGTATTTAAGGGGTTAATACATGCATCATGCACTACAGAATACTCTAAAATATTTCCCCTACCTATCCCTTTGCTATGCTGCCTATTCTGTTCTCTTATAGTACGGGGAAAAAATGCCATTTTGAATCTATCGGTACGACAATCTATCACTCTAATCTTATTTATCTGGTCGAATCTAGCATAATACGCTGGTTTTTTTAATATGTGCCTAACATCTTCAGTAAAGCTATCCGATAGAAATTTCTCTAATATATTCTATCTGTACTTTAACCTACGCTCTGATAATGATTCCCACCCTAATTCTTTTAAAAATTCTGAAACGCTACTCAACCTATCGTAGCACCTTTTAACGAACCTAGCTGCTCTACGCTGCACACTGTCTAGTTTTCTGATCAACCCTAATTCATAAGGATCCCATACACTGGCTGCATACTCAAGGTGGGGCCTAACTAGTGAAAAGTAGCATCGCTCTTTTGTGTTCTCATCACATTTCCCGCTGCATCTCGGCAATTTCCATTGTCGGGTGTCAACGAAGAGGCGACAATCACAGAATGCTCTGAGATTAATCGTGAATTCCCCAAGGTGCCTTTACTTTTCTTTTCGAATGACAATGGAAAATAGGACGTTTCATTTTTCCCGAAATTAGTCATAAAAACCCCTAATATTGGGGAAGAATGAGAAACAAATAGTACCTACATTGCGAAGTGGGATAGAATATCGTACATACCCTACGAAACACCTTAAGCTATTTTAATGGCTACCATTGCTTACTACAAGAATGATTTAAAAAACTTTTTTGCCCGTCTTCGATAGGAAAAATTCGATCGTTACTTGCTAATTAAATTACAATCCGCTACGTGGGTTCAGCGGGCAAAATGTTCGTGTCAATTGCAGTATTGATCTGTCACTTAGAAGATTTATTTGGCTGAATTTTAACAAAACTTCGTAACACGTAATTGATCGGTACGGACTTTTAAATAAAGTCATAGTTAAAACTCAAACACTGAGGGATTCTTTATCTCCACCATACTCGCAAACTGTCATCAAAGAATGACGTCGGGCATCCAATGGGCACAGGTGGGTTACAGGCCATGTCAGCTGAAAGGTTTTCGCTAACTCCTAAAATGCCAGTTGAGCTGTACAGCCGAAGATGGGGTTTGACACGGACGGCCAGAACGGGGATTTCGAGTCGCATATTCGCTTTCATTTCCCTCCACTTTGGGCAGAAAATGTGTTTCCATTCGAAGCCATCACTTCACCAATAAAAGGCTCCGTTCCTTTCTTTTTTTATCCCGTTGCTTTGCGTATAAAGTTCTCAACGGTGCCTGTGGCGTGACCAGAAATTTAAAATGGGGGATGGCTTGAGTTTCAATCGAGAGAGTCAAACAAGGTATTAGTGGGGGGAGATGAGGGTTTTACACGCTATATATAGGTAATGGGGGAAGAAACCCCGACCCCAGGGCAACTTCCTGGCACGCCACCGAGCAGCGCCTTCGGTGGCGAGCCGAAGAACTCAACGCAGGCACAAATGGTGAGCGAAGAAGAGCATGTAATTGTGACAGACGCTGGAAATTGTCGGTGCACAGCCCTTGACGTCAACGCTTCCTGTGAGCACCTCACTTTGGATTACCTGACCCCAGGGGGAAACGATGATAAAAGCGACCTCGAATCACTCAAATCATTAATTTCTGTGCCCGGCCTGGCAGCAGGTGATTTGAATTCGAAACAGCACTCGTGGGAAAGCTTTTCGACGAATAACACGGAGCTTCATAAACAACCGCATATTCCTTCAGAGCGCACAGCTTCAAGCATTGTGACGATATGCGCCACCAAATGATGACGCCAAATGCTTTAAACTTTGTCATTACTACTCGTTCTATCCGTTCCAATTCTCTTTCTCTGCTCATAAAATTTAATATGCATCCCATTAGCGATTCATCCAAGAATGTATTAAATGTTTCTTCGCAATATAAAATGTACTTATTCTTATCTTAAAATTGGTTGAATCCAAGCCTGAAAGATAATAATTCCCGCCGTGCACAATGAACTCAATCATATAAGTCCCTTTACTCAAATCACATATTTGTAGCGACGCTAGGAAAACAAGGCTTGTAATATCCTCCCCTACCTTTTAACTAAATATTTCCCGGTATATCCAATTCAAGGAGATAAAAATCTAGCCGCACAGTAAAAGACCCCAACAAATTTTTCAGCTGCCAGCTTTACCATCAAGTTAACTTGATCCACTTCGCCACCCTATACCACACGGCAGTCAGCGCTCGCCACCCAACCGAGCCCATGGAAGAACAGAAAGAGCAAAATATGGCAGCGCTCCAAACTTCTTGAAGACAGGAATCACTTCGACCTCCGAAATCGGGTCAGGGCTATAATAAAAGATCACCAGTGGTAGTCATTGGAGAGAAATATTCCGGTCCGTTCCCATGAGATCAATTCAATATCCTAGAAGGTAAGAAACCTCAGAAAGGGAATGATTCAACCTTGAAACATGCTACTTTCCAAAGTAAAAAAGGCTTTGATATGGAGGAGGTTATACAAAATCCGTCAGTTCATAAAATGTTATGAAAATTACTTCTGGCCAATATTGCTGGCCCTCATCAGCAAGTCAGATGGAAATGTCAGTGAGGGAAACTCCATCCAAAACGAAGTATCCACACTACCAAGATGCTTATTCTAGACGTGTGAACGGTACATACATTTAACGAGTGAATAAATGGAACTATCGTGAGAAGTAGTCCCGTAGACGGAATAAAATCCTCACGCGATTCCAACACGAGTTATAAGGAAACTACAAAGACATAATTGACAATGGGCTTACTGGGAAAATTCCTTGTAAAATGTGACAAGTCTTCGAATTCAACGAAAAATCGAGTAAAATTCGAGTTTATTCTTCAAAAGTAAACGTATTGTATTCATAAACGAAATATAATAATACCACACACAACGACAAACATCAAAATGAATGCAAAAAATTTTTACTATCCATGTAATGTTGGTACTAGGGGAGCAAGATGCTTTTTAAAATGTTTTTTTATATTATTATATAATACAATACGTAAAACTATAGAAGAAGTGAATACAAATTTCAGGTGACGCTCTTTTCATGATGCCATTAAAATGAAAATATAAAAGAGAGCTGGATAGGTAGGTACGTATAATTTTAACAGTGTAGAAGTCAGTCCATTATAAACTTTCAACGGGTAACTATTTTTGGCTATCAGGTATTTTATTCGTACAGAACAATTATCATAAACGGATCATTGATTTGAAATATCCTCCCAACACCTGCTAAAGATTTCTATTTTAGAGTTCTAAAGATGCAGTGTTTTGACAAAAAGTAAATTCCACAAGGGTTGCACAAATAGTACTTATTACTCAAATTACAAATATTAAAAATAATACTCATTGCCGATGGCGATAGTGCAAATCATTTATCGTTGTCATTGTACTTCTAATAAATGATATGCCTCTTTTACTTTCACAAGATAATTGAAAGATATTTTAAATATAATTACTAACAAATCGAATGCAATTCAGCGCAGGCTTGAGCACAACATATAACCGAACACTTATACATTGCCGGGCCCCGTATAGAGTATGCCGCAAGGATATGAGACCCCTGAGAGTTTGATTTTGGATGACGAAAGATAAAAGAGATCGGCGAGATATGTGAAAGGTGGGCATGATATTTGTGTTAAGGTTACAAGTGATAGAAGAAGTCAGATGAGAATCACTCTTAGACCTTATGATAACATATAGACTGAATGTCAAAGTAAATTTTATGCTGATTTGTTTGCTGATGATGTTAGAAATATCTTCTGAGAACCATCGTATTTCTCGATCAGATCAGGAAACAAGAAACCTAGTCAACACAGAATATACGGTGATGTTCTGGCCTTTTTGAGTGTCACGTATGGCAGTACTGGCTACGTAAGGCCTTTCCAATAATTGCACATTATGTTCAACTACGTAGGTATTTTTCTACTTTTATTAGTGCTCTTAGGAATAACAAATAGGAAGGAGAGTTTTCAAAGACCTTATAGAAAAAATTATGTCAATATCAGCTATGTCATGCCAAATTTGAGCATAAAAACCAAATTATCCAAAATATTGGAAGTGCTACTAAAATGCATAATATTTCCCCATTTGCTATTTTTAAATTGTAATGGCAAATAAAATACTAATATTACTTATCTTGAAATTGCTCAATTCTTAACGCTATCGACAGATGGGATGGTTTTAAGTATTAAATGACGAAGTGCCGTTTTTCCACAAATAGTACCCACGATAGAGATGTGTGTTAAAGTGCATGTATGCACACTCATTGAAAAACACAATTTGCAACAAATAATAAATACATAGGGTTTGAGCTCGTAAGAGTGTGGCAGCATTGTGGCTATCCTGAGTGTGGCCCGTGTATGGCCAGAGGACCAAAACCATAAATGGCGCAATAATGCCTGTCCATAATGACCGAAGTCATGGATTCTGCGTTGACTAGGGAAGGACTGCCGCACGGGTTATTTAAAATGTTATTCTTATCGGGAACTATCATCACCATTATTATGCCATCGTGAGATTGGTTTTACATTTCTCTCCAACGAGTCCTTCTATCACCTAATCTCCTCATATTTACGTATTTCTTCTCTTTCACATCCTTCATCACTTGTTCAATATATCTCATATGAGGTCTTCCTTTGCCGTTCTTCCCGTCCACTTGCCCTTCGACGATTGTCTTCATCAGGCCATCATGCCTCATGAAGTGGCAGATTAAGTTGCCTTGTCTTCTTCTTAGGATATTCATAAGACTTCTCTTTTCTCCCACTCTTCTATGGACTTACTCATTACTTATTTGGTCGATCTAAATGAGTCTTCATAATTCTGCTGTAACACCACATGTCGAATGCTTCCACCCTTTTCTCCTCCGTTGCTGTCATCGTCCACACCTCACTGCCATCAATAAACATGCTCCAAATGTAAGTTTCGATGAATTACGTTTCTCCTTACTCCCACACTTGTGTTCCCAGATTTAAGTTGATTTTTTTTAGTAAAATGCCCTCTTCGCCTGGGCTATTCTACTCACTATTTCTTTCTTGCTTCGTCCATCGTCGGTTATTTGGCTTCCCAGGTAAAAAAAACTCGGGAAATATATTAGAGAATAATTAGCGACATCACAACCGGAAAGGTAGATGTAGTTCATTAAACCTGCAGTGGACCTTTAATGTTATCAATATTACAAACAAATGCTATCTGCACTATTGCATGTCTAATGAGAATGGAAATGTTATGCATTGGAAACCATTAGTTATATTTATAGACAGCAACGTTTTACTACAGAATTTTTACGGCAGCATTCTCGAACGATACGATCTACACATCTGTAGCAATGACGTATTAAGATGCCACTGACCGGCACAATAGTTGGTCAACTAACTCAGGATCTTGGAGCTAGAAGGTTCTAGTTCCAACTTCTAAGTTGAAGGGAAGCGCACCCCTGATTGGCTGAAGGCCAAACCCATTACTGATGTAATGTTTGTGTAGAATATTTTAGTATAAAGTTCGTTTTTCTCATGATTACGTTGTTCTATTTGAACTGATTAAGACGAACTTATTCAACAGAAGGGGTCGTGGTGGTCTGGTGGGTAGAGTGCTGAGCTACAGACCGGAGGATCCCATTCACCGGGTTCAAATCCCGGACAGAAGCTTTCTTGACACCACCACCTAAAACTCCTTGCGATTATACTTTCTATGTGTTTTCGTAGGAAATCGCATGTTGTCCAGGGAAAGGAATTGGCTCCCCTACCCCTCTTAATATGTGGGTTTAACAAGCCAATGACTTAGAACGGTGTGAGGTCTGCCCTCGCCTATCCAAAACCTTCGGTTTAAACACTGATGCAACAGAAGTGAGACGAGATGCTGCACCACTTTAGTAGCAACAAACATGACGCAGACATTTCGAATATTTTTACATATTTATCTCAAAATGTCGTTAATGGCACGCTGATAACGAATCGTTAGCTAGAGAGCTATGCATTGAAATTCGCTGGTGCGTTTTGTAATACCCACTTTTATTATAAAAGTGAAGCCATGACATAAAAAAATCCAAATCCGATTAGGACTTTACCGTAAAACTATTCATGATTGCCTCAGCGGCTTTGGAAAATTAGAGAATACATTGCACGAATCACATACCGTATAGCATAACTAGCTGGATTCATTGAAGTATTCGGAGCATCAAAATCCATTTCGCACGACCTTAACCGAACTGCACTGAATAGAATTTTAAATACTCATCGAAATACATTTCTCGCATTTTATTGGCGAGACAAACATTCTATAAATTGCTAAATCGATGGAAACCATCGAATACCAACACGTTTGGATAAATGCACACATAATGTAACTATACTGCAGAAAGGTCAAAAGAACTTTGGGCGGTAATTACATCAATTCTAATTCTTCCTAAGGGTTACAAAAATTCATGGGGATATCACTGAATCGTACTTGCTACCGAGAGGCGAGGAATTAAAATTATCAATCCCAAATAGTGTATGAAATGCAAATGATGGAAGGGCGTCTCATATGGGTTAGGCTGTGGGACTGTGGAGGAATGGATTCGGTCAACTCAGTGCTTCCCGACCACCGGCGTGAGGGACATTCGTACTGTCTAAAATGCTCTGATCCGTATTCAAATCAAGCAGAAAATGGAAATGTGTTCGTGCTTTCGGAGTGAGATTCTATTCACTCCGGCAAACGGGAGGCACTGGATTTGCCTCAGCCGTGGATCGTACTGTTCGAGTGCCATTTAACCCCACTCCATTGCAGCGGTGGAGTTCTGGAAAATGTAGTTAGTATTTTTCACTGGAGCGAATAGCACGTTTATGAGATTGGGTGAGGATCCTACCGGGATCACCAAGCAGCGTCTTTGCCAGGAGAAAACAGAGCAAACGAAAAAGAATGAGAACCAAGTACATATATCGAGAACCGAGGGAACTCTTCCTCCGAATGGCACATTCATCCATTTATGGGTATTTGTCCTCATGATCTGAGTGAAAATATATGGAAGTTCTCAGCAAAGAGAATGTATCAGAAGAATATTCGCGGAGTTTGCCTTCCCCTCGAGAGATTGATTCTATCTCTCATACGGCATTTTAAGAAATTAGCATTTGCCGAAACGCTGTCGTCACAAGACCTACATCTAGGACAGATTTTAGTGGTGAGGTTGAGAGTGCTGGATAAAAGCAAGTGAGAATAGAAAGATGGTAAATGAACACAAAGGTTAAACGCCCTACGAAAGATATCCCGATTTCCGAAAACAAAAATATTTTATCGATGCATTTCATCTCTAAAACCCATGCAAGGAATCCTTACTCCTAATCATACACGCAGATACGAATCGCAAGCAAAAATTCTGAGAAAAACTGTTGCATTTTAGGAGTAAACTAAAATTTAATTTACTTCGCTTTTTTATTCAATTATGGCCAAAGGCGTTTAATTTGTGAGCACTCGTCCATTGGTAGGGGTGTATCCATTATTCTGGTAATTTTTCTACTCTAGATTTCCTTCAGTTACACTCCCCAATTCCGTGACGGGCGGTGGACTAAGACATGTGAAACTAAATCCGGAACATTCACTCTTCCGTTCAGCACGGCCGTCCTCTCTTATTCATTTCCATATCCATAAGTCCTCGCGCCCTACAACCGAGTACAGTTCCAAGGGAAAGTACAGATGCTGATACGATTTCCAACCGAGGGTTAGATTCCCGGCAGTGGCGGATTTTTCAGTGGAAAATCGGTCCCCACTTGAGTGCTAGTGGAGGGCATTTCAAGTCCAGTACTCCGTCCGTCGGATGGGACGTTAAGCCGTGGTCCCCTTGGCGCCTGTCGTTAAGAGTAGGCTAATGCCGACGCCGGGTTTCTCTCCACCCTTCCTCCGTTTCCTGAAAACTCCTACCAATACACAATTACCCACCTATCCTAAATAGCGCAAATGACCTCAGCTGTCGGTCACCTCCCCTGAATAACTAACCAACAATTTCCACACTAAGTTTACGTATTTGTATGATTTTTATGCACTTATAGCACCCCATGTATTGAAAATACTCTTCGTATTCCAACGATCCTATTGAGCCCAGTAGTAAACCGAGAATCCATTTTCATAAGCTCCTACTACAATAGTAATGAAATCTCTTCAACTGAAACCCATTCAACCCAAAATTTCGCCTGTTCTACTTTAATTTTGACAAGTTACACCAGCTAACCACTTTTACTCTTATTTTATTGGCTAGTAACACAAAACACCTCTACCAGGCCAGTGACAACCCCGTAACACCCATAATACATAATTCCAAGCGCAAGCGTCACTACCTTATTTATGTTCAATATAAAAACAAAACTACACTTGTTTGCATGTAGCATGTAGCTAACCGGATAATTCATTTTCTAAGAATAAATACACTAAAGACTATCGCTGCAACATATATACTTGAAAATAAAAATAATCATCACAAAGACAGAAATGAGTCACCCAAACACATTGACATAAAAATGATTTATTCAACTCTTAACGCAGTATTATGTTCAACGAGTTCTAACGATGATTCGGAGTAATTAACTTCACCGCAAATTACAAAACCGGTTCCCTTTTAAATAGTTATTTTGAGGGTACTCATGATGCACATACATACACTTGGCTAGAAGAAGCTCTGAAAGGTTCAGAAGTGCTCAATACGAAAAAAATTAGTTAGTTTAAAAGGAACGGAGCAATGAGGAACAGTGTGAAAGGCCCTCTATTGTACATTTGTCAACTTCTTTTACGAATTTTACACGTTACATGAGAAACCTTGGGGTCTTATACAAATTCTATCACCAGCAAAACTTCAGTCCGGAGACAAAACCAAGCTCTTTCGATAACTCAACGTAAAAATAACGAAAATTAAAAAAGGGCACTCATTTCATTAAATCACAGCTGTTGTTTAGAGATGTTTCACAATAAAGGTTGCCCAGCAGAAACCTACCTCCCTGAATCTCTATGAAAGTCGAACAACAAACGTTCTCGTTCCAGTCTGCTTCCGATACACCTCTTGCACCCAACTTCCGCATAGGACTTCGTGACTTCTAGCAAACGATTGAAACCCACTCCACAGATAACAGAACTTTTCAAGCAGTTGTTCGTAAATTGTCTGCATCCGGGTACAGAACGTCAAATCCACACGCGTATACCATGATATAAAATATTAACGATAGAATGCGTTTCTGACAAAATTTCGACAGCATAAATAAAACAACAATTTAGTTCTATTGTTCCAGTTCCGCCTCGAATCCCTCCTCCCCTTCCTTTCAAGGAGTCCTTCAAACAGGCCAAGGGATCCGTGACCACTCTTGGGGAAATGGGCGGTGAAGCCGCACATACAGTTAATCCTCAACCCGAGGACCTCTTTTCTCCAGGAACTGGATGCCTCGTTGGGTGTGAGTGCCCTGAGTGTAGACCTCTTCAGCAAAGTGACCCAGGGCAATATTGGGACTTCTAGACTCCGGCGGCCAGCGCTTTCCACTCACATTCTGTAGATATTCGGGAATGTTCATCGTAGAGTAAATTTGGAAGGGTACTCAAATGATGATTTTCCTTTTCCTTGTTTAGCACTTTGCACAATGGTTTAATTCGGATAAAAACATAGACACTTGAATCGAAATAAACCTTTGTACATTTGGATAGACAAATTGACCCTCTTTAAGTAAACATAATCCAGAGACGTCTCGTTTTTAAATCTCTAATCCCTGAATATTAAACGTCCCTCCAAAAATATACATTTAAATTAACTAATTAAACAGATTACACTTAATCAAAGGAAGGTGATTACAGATTGCTATTCATCAACTAGGTCACATCTACATCTATCTACATCTACATAATACTCTGCAAGCCACCTCAAAGGTGTGTGGCAGGGGGTTGATTCTCACCAAACAAGCACTACATATCATGCATTTAAAAAGGTTAGTATTTATATATTAGTCTAGACTGCAATATTTAAAAAGATAAAAATAGCAAACTAAGCATGCAAAAACGTGCTGTTAGTTGGGTTACCTTCAAGTCCTTACACCAACATGCAACTACCTATGCTACGGATTGAATCACTCGTATTGGACATATTTACCGCTATTAATATCCCTAATTGTACGAGGAAAAAAGCATATTTTGAATCTGTTAGTTCGGCAATCAATTTCTCTAATTCTGTAATTATGTTCCAGTCTACCATAGTAAATTGGGGTTCGCAAAATATTTTTAACGTCATCACTGAAAATATTATCTTGGAATTTATGCAGGAGATTAAGTCTAAATTTCAACCTGCGACCTCACAATGATTCCCATTTTCATTCATTTAATGGTCAAGTGATAGCACATTAATAAATTCCAGGAAGTGAATGAATGAATGACCCTTGCTCCTCAGCGTGGCTATGCTAACAGATAAAGCGCAAGGCGACGGCGCTTTCGGCTGCTGGTGTTCATCGGCCCTGTCTTCGGGCTTTACTTTGGGCCACGGTACACTCTCGCCGACCCTCACCTATTTAGGGACCCCGTTTGAGAGGAGGGGAAGGGGAGTCACACACTTTGGGCGTGCTGGCGAACACGCTGGATTTGCAGACTCGCGGATGCGGCGCAGTGCGGCAGGATCTGCACAGCTTGGACCCTTGATCTCGAGTCTTTGTCGTGGCGTCTCCCCAGCCGGATTTCCGCCCCGGACTCCTCTCCAAGTGGCGGCGATGTGTTCTCGGCCTCCCGGCGCGGGATCACTTCTCCCGCCACGTCCATCTCCTCGTACAGAACACGCCTTCGAATCACTTTGGGGAGTACCCTTTTTCTAATCACACTTCCGAATCACCGTATCGCCGAATCAGCCTGAGAGAGCCTGGGCAGCCAGTTTTAGAGGGGCCCAGACTTCTCATCATGCCGGTGCACATCTACATCTACATAATACCCTGCAAGCCACCACAAAGGAGTGTGGCAGGGGGTGAACTCTCACCAAACATGCACTACATATCATGAATAAAAAAGGATTAGTACTTGTATAGGTACTGTTCAAAACTACGCTATTTAAAAAAAATATAAAAATAGCAAAACATGCATGCAAAAACAGTTAGTTGGGTTAGCTATAAGTCCTTATACCAACATGCAGCTACCAATGTTATCCATTGCTACACTCGTACTGGATATATTTAGCGTTATTCATATCCCTAATAGTACAAGGAAAAAAGGACATGGACATTTTGAATCTGTCAGTTCGGCAATCAATTTCTGTAATTTTGTGATTATGGTCCAGTCTACCACAGTAAGTTGGGGTCCGGAAAATATTTTTAACATCATCACTGAAAATATGGTTTTGATATCTTGGAATATATTTAATCTTATAATAAAATATCTTGGAACTTGTTTCAGAGATTAAGTCTAAATTTCAACCTGCGATCTGACAATGATTACCAATTTAATTCATTTAATAGACTGGTTACGCTAATTAATAACACGTCGTATGCTAGGCCTCACGAGCTCCACCGAACGAGGTAATTCTAAAACAAGTGACGATCGCCTACCGTCACACGATTAACAGCATATTCTTTATCGCTGTCTGACTGTGAGACGACAACAGCGCCATACTAGACTTATAAATTCGATAGATAAATAATGTGTTTAATTTTGGCAGTTCGATATACTGATACGATATATTTCGACAGTGGCGGATCTATGGAGGGGGCTACAGCTCCCCCCCCCCCTCCCCCCCCCCCTCCCCCCCCCCCTTCCCCCCCCCATTGGGTCGAAACTTACACCAGATAAAATCGAAATTTTTGGAGGGTTACACTTTGTACAAGTATTTAGTTATGTTTTCCGGCAAATTTACCAATTATAACGAATTAAAATACAAATAGTTTTACACTTACGGCCTATTTTTCACGCTTTTGGTATGTTACACGCTTTTGGTATGTTACAATCGGTACGTTACGTGTTCCCCCCAGACTTGCCGGTTAGCCCCCCCCCCCCCTCTTTCGTCCAAACCTAGATCCGCCTGTCGCTGTTTGTATGTCGCCTGCTTTCCTTTACGCTGCCCGCAGTGGTGGTATTAGGTTTTAAAGTGGCCCAATAGCTGAGGTTATAAAGCCCCGTCTGATCTAACCTACTAATTATCTAAAGCCTATGATAAACTCAACAATCATTCTCTAGGTGGGATTTGATCCCGCAATCTTTGGGTTGCCAAACCGGTGCCTACCGATGGGTGTTCAGTTTTTGGAGCCTGTGGTATCTTCAACGGGACTGGTAGTATTTCACTATGCTATGAAGAAAACGTGCCCACCAAAGTCTTCTCTATCTATCCACACCTACGGAGCACATTACAAACCACCACGACGATATATACAAAGGGGTAAACAATCATGCAAAACAGAGTTCAATTATAAATGTTATTTTATAACTTTATCAAAGAATACTCATTAAAATCATGCGGGTCAGACATTGCATAGTTCATCTTTGAAATAGCAGCAAGGACATGGGTATGCAAACAAACCTACATGCACTGTATGTACCGAAGTTCTACTCTGAGATTTAAAAAATCCCCATTTGCATTATTTGAATTAAATAAAAAATAACTAGCCGAAACAAAATTAGACGTAAAAGAGTTTTAATTAAATTATCACAGCAATAAAGGATGGTAATATGAGCCTATAGAAAACGGAAGTCATATACCCTGTTCAAGGTTTTAATGCGAGACAATCGCCAATCTAAGCACAAAAACGATGCGGGTAGAATAATAGATATCAAGAACAAACGTAGGATAGGTAAAAGGAAAACATTTTTGCGTACAAACGCTAATAGCTGTATGAGTAGTGCAGTGTGTACCACGCAAGTTTAAGGTTGGATATTAAAATATGCATTTGCGTGAAGCTGAGGTATTTTCTTCGGGAATTTAATTGATTCAATAGCAATACCAGTAACGAAATTACTAACAACAGTTTACCCGAAATAAATTCATGTCTGGTGTTGATTTATGGCTTTTAATGAAGTGAACTACTCTTTTCCCAAATGTTTATGAAAATACCTTTCTTCAAACTGAAAGCCAAATAACAATATAAGTAATTAATCTTGTCTTCATCCTATTGACTCAACGATCTCGCGATGCTAATTGTAACGCAATGTATAGCTTTATGGAATATGAAAAAACATTTATCAAAATTTGAAGCAACAGCCAAATAAAATTACTAAAAATTTCCAGTGTAAGGAGAGAAAATGTTTGAATAAAATGCAGTACTACTAAGATTGAAAAGAAACGTTTCGATAAACGATCAGATTACAGCACAAATTGATATTAGTTTTAGGGTTAAAGTGGGGTTGTGTTTTATCGTGGCAGCTTCTCAGAAACGCAAAGATTCGAAGTTCAGATATCTAAACGAAATGACTCACGCATATTGCATGGAAATTATCCCTGAAGTATAAGTTTCGCTGTACAAGAGACACAAGCTTAGGTGACATGAATACTACGATGAGGAACTGGAAACAAAATAATGAATCAATGACAAAACCTTGCCCCTTTACTATAAACATAAGCATTTCACAAAATGAGTACCAAGTATTTTTGGGAGAAATTTCATAAGAGTGAAATTCAAGCCCTTAAATGGATTCAATATCTCCATTGTCGATAGAAAATCGCTACGTATTCATTTTTCTTGTTCATTATAGTAAAATGCGACACAGCCACTCGAATCACAAAGAACTGTGCTTATCATCGTGTGAATTTGCAAGTCGCAAATGAATAAATACATTCAATTCCCATCATCCGGTGTCAGCCAATGATTCTTGCTCACGGTATATTTTGCACCACCCAGGAGACGTTGATAACTTCAAGCTGACTCAGAGCATTCGTGACCAAAATACACATTTTACACACTTTATGCATAGTCATTTTTATCCGAAGGTGCTTTATTAAATTTTACAGGCTAAAAACTACAACATTCTGCGTTGGATTCTTCCTATAGCTTGAAATTTCTCAAACAAGCTTGAAAACAAAGCTCTCCCACGTTAAATTAAATTAACCGGGAAAATTTGAGATCCATGAAGAGGTACATCTTACGCGTGGAATGTTGGATTTAGAGCATGAACTGCTAAAGGGAGAAATAAGGCAACCTTCGTGTTAGCGGCAAATACTCATAAAGTTCCCTTTTAAAGGAGCTTTACGATGTAGACTCTTTAATGACCATAAGTGAAAAATTCCATAATTTACATCTTTAATAGAAAGAATACATGGCAGTGCAGGCACACGGAAGAGGGAAGGAATAATTCATCCCACTTTCCCAGTCTAGAAAGGCTAATATTTTTCTCTTTTTATGCGTGTCACCAAGACTTAAGAGTCATGTATACTACTTTTAAACGAGACTTAAAAGAAAATGTAGGCAAAAACCTATGCATAAAAGTGTTGTGATGGAAATGACATAGCATTGGTACTAATACGCAATAATTTACACTTAGCTGTGGAGAGGCGAAAATTTATTGTGGTTATTTCATTCACTCTTAGAATTGATAACAATTATTTTTTAAATAGATCGGATAATAAGACCGGCTATATAAATTAGTATGCCCCGCCAATTAGTAGGAGAAAATGTCTCATTTCTTTGACTTATATTCACTTTATCCACTATGATATATTCTGTATTCCATGCTTGAAGTTTTGTAAGATATTCCAAGCCTGCTGCGTGAACGGCGGTGAATTTCACATTAATTGCCATAGGAAAAAATTCACCTGGATAGGGAATCGAGCCATGGACCTTTGGCTTTCCGGGCCACTGCGCAGACCACTACGCTACCCAGGATCCCAAATTGCCAAGCGAATTAGGGATCCTGGGTAGTGCTGAGGTCTGGGCAGTGGCCCGGAAATACAGAGGTCCGTGGTTCGATTCCCGCTCCAGGTGAATTTTTTTCGTATGGCAATTAATGTGAACATGTTTGAAGTTAACTACATATGCAATGATTTCACTCTGCCTGATAAAGACTTAGGCTATGTGTCCACATTACACTCGGTGTTTGTAGACTGATTAAATAAACAGCGGTTTCGCCGAAATAATTGAACACTACTAATCTAACACTAAACACTACTAAATAATACTAGTATGTCAGTGACTGAAATATTGACTTTGACTTCGGACAAGAGATCGTTTTCCAATGATAACACTAATGGTTGTATCCCTCCCTTATTTTCAAATGTTGTTAGCCGCAGAGAGCACAATCATTGTGTACCAAGCAAACTATATGCGAACTTAAATTCCAAACTCCTCAGTACCTGTACATTTGTGGTACTAATGCCGGTGCTCTATGTGGAACGATGGCCAGCCTCCAAATAAAATTACGTTGTTTTCGCACCGTGCAGCAGCCTTAGAAAATTTGCCACTTTTATGTCACGAAAATCATGAATAACTGTAAGCACCATGCGTAGAAGGCTAATTAGTACTCTAAGTCATTAATAAAAAAATATAATTATTGCACAACCGGCTAAGCTACGTTTTAAAGAGACATGGTATACTCTAAATGCGTGCCGCCGAACAGCTATTTTTCACGCAAATTTCTTCTTGAGTTCTGTACCCCCTCTCATGCCTCTCCTTATCTCCATCTAAATGGCCTTTTCCTTCCTCGCTTCCACGCTTTGCTAGTATTCTGCCGTCCACCAAGGCCTTCACAACATCATCGCCCCTTATCAGCACCTCCATCCACCCTCTCTCTTTTTTTCTAATTCCCTCCGGCAACCTCGTCTCCTTCACCAACATACCCAGCAATTCCAATTTTGATCCCTTCTTATCCATATTAGAGGTCTGCATGGGCATAGCCTGTGCCCACGGACCGGGTAAAGCTGTGGTCTTGACTGGTCTTGGGCAAGGGTCAGGAATTTCATTCAAGTGGTTTTTTCTGTTTGCTTATTTTGCATTCTTACGTATTCTAGGGAATTTATTGATGCATCTTTAATTTATGTTATCAACCAAAGCGTTATTTTTGTTATTTAATGGCCTTTAAAAGTTATATACTTTTCATTTTTACGCTGGAAAAATTCTTTTATTTCCCTGCTATGAAAGAATATTCTTTGTAACGGTACAAATGTATCGTAAATCTATGACCGATTCCGGGCCGATCGAAGGAAGGTTCGGGCTCGGGCCGAGCTTGAGAGCAAAAATGTTTCCTCTACGCTCTGATCGGATTGGGCTCGGATTCAATTGCATTCATTTTTCTATTTCAGTCGGGCAGGGGCTAGGAGTACAATTTTCGGTTCTCGCAGACAGGCTAATCCATACTGCCTTCTCCTTCTTTCTCAACTATGCCTCAAAAGCTGCCAGCCTACTTTCACTCTCTTTACTTATCATGCATGTTTCGTCACCATACATTCCCAAACTGTATATCACATCAAGATTACTTTGTTAAAGTTCCTACTCAACGACGCTGTCATCGAAAGTAAACGCCTCTTTCCCTAAAGCAAGTCTCCTACGAATCTCACCAAAATATACATCCCATGCAAATAAGTTTGTCCACTATCTACCCCAAATACCTTTCCTTCTCTTTATTTTCCGTATAACATTCTTTGGCCCATCTAAATATTAAGTGTCTTCTAAAATCAAATTTAACACTGAACACAGAAAAATTTAACACTGCCACTGAAATGTGGCAGAAAAGAAAAATAATAAACATATCCCCTGCCTTGTGCTGAGGAAAGTAATTGGGCAGAATACGCATTCATGTCCATCCAAGACTTCCGCCAGGTGATGTTTAGACTAGGTTGCTTTGGGGGTGTCTCCTGAATATACGCTTATAAAACACCAAAATAAATGTAACTGCTTCGCGCTCATATGGGTAGAAAAAGATGTGCACCGAATTGTGGCCAAATTTCTTTTCAACTTCAGTCTAAAAGCGGAATATAAAGATGGTACGATAACCTAGGTTAAACACTGCACTTTCTTCTATATTTCCATTAACACTCATGTTATACAACGTATTCTTCATTAAATAAATATGCTTAAAGAAATGCTGCGTGTTAATGGGATCCAGGTGGCGGGTTTGAATACATTATAGGAGAGGGTGCATCGAAGAGTAGCTAGGTGGGCCTCGGATTGGTGAGCTGGATAGAGTACTTGCTTCATATAAATCTACATATTACCCTGCAATCCACCATAAGGTGTGTGGTAGGGGATGAATTCCCACCAAACATGCATTATATATTATGCTTAAAAAGTATTAGCAACTATACTCAGGTTTAAACGTAACAATTAAAAACAGATTAAAATAGCAAAGCATGCATGTAAAAATACGCTGTTAACCGATTTAGCTTTAAATACATATACCAACATTCAACTACCTATGCTATCCGTCGATACACTTACATTGAGAATATTAACGGCTCTTAATATCCATAATTGTACGAGGAAATAAGGACATTTTGAATTTGTCGGTTCGCCAACCGATTCTCTAATTTTGTGATCATGATCCAATCTACCGTAGTAAGTTGGAGTTCGTAATATAATTTTAACGTCATCAGTGACAGATTTGAAATTTACTCAGAAGATAAGAGTTTAAATTTCAACCTACGGTCTGATAATGATTCCCATTTTAATTCATCAAGCAGACTGGTTGCGCTTATATAGTTATCACACCGTGTCTGAAAATCCTGCCGATCCTTGCTGCACTCGCTCCAGCAGGTTATTAGACACGTTGCGTACCGGGGCATTGAAATACCTTTTAACCATCCGTTCCGGCGGTTTTTTATAAACTCCACTGTTTGAAAATGAATTGCATCAGTTAAAATTCTGTAGCTTATTTATAAACGAAAATTTTGAAATGGGATTTGGAAAATGATACTCACCGGAATTATCAGTATTTCCTCTTTGTGTGATATGTGATATCAAGAGAAGAGTGGATTTTCTATTTCTGACCTTCACTACAATACCGGAATCACTTCCTCTCTCGTCGCTATCTTCATCATACTGTAATGGCACATGTGATAAATCATCGGCGCACAGATCTAACACAATTTCTTCCTCGCGCAAAGCATTGTGCATCCTATGCGATTCCATTGCATTGAATATTTCCAACAATACGGGTTGAGTAAGCCATCTCGCAACGAAAACCAGGCAACAAAATCACAACTCACTAGGACTCAAGGAAACGAACTGCTCAAGACACATCGAGAGAAGGAACTAACCACAGCCTTACAAGAACAATGAGCGATTCATTATTGGCCCTCTCATTCTGTAGAATGTTTACGTTGATGGAGCTGAGCTGAGAGTGCATTTCATCTGCTGTGAGAGGAACTTGAAGGCGAGGTAATAAAGACATGGTCCTCGAGGCGAAAAAGATACGGTTCCTCGACGCTGACTTAGCTAGGGCCATGTGGATAAACATTCCGTAAATAATGAAAGGAGATGGGGTGACCGAGGACGCCGTGAAAGAAATAAGTATAACCTCCCTAATGAAAAGGAATGACGAATAAGTTTCAAGTTGATGAAATTGAAGTTAAGCGCCATTACAGAACACCGGAATGAGATTTAAATAGTGCAAGTAATTGAAAATTACGTTACAATTATTCTTAATAAATAACAGGAGGCAAATGAAAAATATTCTCCATACACATAAATAACACAATTTAAAACTTTACCATGATGCGCCTAAATGACGAGAATTCTCGTAATCCGTCCGCAATTAATAAATTCCACGTATAATAATTTATTATTCCTTACGTAGTAACTATTCTTTTTACAAAATTCATTATTATACATTTTATTAAATTTAATTCCGACTGCCACGTATCACAGAAGTTTTCAATTGCTTCTTGATCATCATGCTAAGATTCTTTATCGTTTGTGCTTAGAATTTCCCTTTACACTACTGCGTCATTGGTAAAAAGACGAAACTTAGTTTTTAGCCAACTTACTGACATCATTTATACATTGAATATCAAGAGCGGACCTATTCGGTTATGCTTCCAGTGGTATACCCGTAGTGACTTCAATAGCTAGGGAGGTAACACCGTCCAAAACAACTCTATGCCCGCGATCATGTATGAAATAATTATGATATAATATTACGGTGTAACGCATACAATTTTCATTTCACACGTATTTTGCTATGAGACACCTTGCCAAAAGCTTTCTTGAAATCGAGAAATATAGCATCCACTGGAATATTATTTACGCCAGAGGCTAAAATAACATGAGGAAAGAGGGCAAGTTGAGTTTCACATGATCTGCTCTTCCCGAGGCCAAGCTGAACATTGGTCAATAAATCCTGGCTATCTAGGTTTCCCACTGAACTGACAATTATGCGTTCCAGGACCTTGCATGAAATGGATACGAGGCATTTATAGTTCGGTAATTAATTGGCTGCTCCTTATCGGAACTTTTAAATATGGATGTTAAACTACCAAATTTCCAATCCTTCGGTACTACATCTACATAATACCCTGCAAGCCACCATAAAGGTGTGTGGCAGGGGGTGAATTCACCAAAATTTGCATTATATAGCATACATAAAACCGATTAGTAATTATATTGTAATCTAAACTTCACAATTTAAAAAAGAATAAATTGCACAGCAAGCATGCAATAACATGCTCTCAGTTGGGTTAACTGAAAGTATTTATACCAACATGCAACTACCTATGCCTAGGTAACCATTGATAAATTTGTATTTATATTATTGTAAATATTTACAGCTGTCCATATCCCTAATTGTACGAGGAAAGAAGGGCATTTTGAATATGTCAGTTTCGTAATCAATTTCTCTAATTTTATGATCATAGTCCAGTTTACCATAGTAAGTTGGAGTTACCAAAATATTTTTAATGTCAACACTGTCTTCACATATTTGTCTTGGTGTTAGATCTGCCGGTTTCCAATCCTTCGTTATGGCGCATTTGGTCAGGGATTTATTTAATATTATTTCCAGATAAGGAGATATTTCGGAAGCTATTTCTATATATACGCAAGTAGGAATTCGATCTGGGTCATTTTTGCTGGAGCTTATTGCTTTATTTATAAGGCCAGAGGATTTGCTGGGGCTTATTTCTTTAAGTAATTTTTCTATACTATTTCAATTTGTGGCATCAGCCGCTGGTCACGTAAGACAACAGTAGAATCTTTGAACTTTTCTATGCTATTACAAGAAATTTCGATTGGTGGCATCAGCCGCCGAAAGATGCCACGTAAGGCGACAGTTGAATCCCCTGAAGGTGGGTTAAAAAAACTGTTTGGAAGAAGGAGTTTAGTAAATTAACTTTGTCAAGAGTGTTTATGGCCATTTCCCCCTTTTCATTTCTAAGTGAACTGACGGCAGACCCTTACGTACGACGAAAAGACTTTTGAATTTTCCTTTAATTGTTCCACAAGTGTTTTTCTTTTGAATTCTGTAAGTACATTTATAAGGGCTGTCTTTGCATTGGATTTTGAAATTTTTTAATTATCACGTTACGCTCATCGATAGGCACATATTTGCCATTTTTTCATTTTTGCGTGGCATACTCGTTGTCGTCTCAGGGATTTTTTCACTTGTGAATTGTGCTTTGTAAGCTTGTGTGATTCAGTGATTTCTTTTTTGCATCTACAAGAGATACATCTATTGATCCCAGAGCCCGTGATATTAATGAATGACTTACATGCACTCTCTGTAGATACACACGTTTTTGGAATATTTTTTCAAATCCGTAAAGGAATCAATTAAATAATGTTTAATGTTAGTAAAGCCTGCTCTTTTAAAATTTTAATTAAATCTGTTTGTTTAAAATTCTTGTCTAAAGTTAGAGAGAACTGCGCGGTAAGACCTCTGTGGGCACTTATTCCTTCAACGGTGTCAATCTTAGTCACTTGTTGTGGGATACTGGTTGCCAGTAAATCAAGAAGTTTATCGCCTCTAATGGGTGCTGTAACATGTTGTTGTAGGGAGTTGTTGGAAAGCATATATTACAGAGTCTCACAGATGTCCTCGTCCCTTCCTCCAATTTTAAAACAGAGAGCTGTCCAGTCTACTGAGGGAGAATCGAAAGCCCCACCCATTCTTACATTACGATTGCAGTTACTGGTCGTGATACCATTTATCTGCCTTCCCAGTTCAATAGTGAGTTAACATCAGTGTTGGTGGCTATAGAATGCGCAAACAAATATGGATTTGGATTTAGGGCAGGTTAATGAGCTTCGAGCACATTCCAAAGTGTTGTTGGGAAATATTTCTTCTTTGCCACTGACTGTGTTCTTGACTGCAATGAAAACACTACCGCCAGTTCGGTTTCGTGTCTTTTCTATGTATTTTAAAATACAATTACCTGTGTTGTCAGGGATTTATTTCATATTATTTCCAGGTAGGTAGATATTTCGTAATCTAACTCTCTATATACGCCGGAGGGAATTCGATCTGGGTCATTTTTGCTGGAGCTTATTGCTTTATTTGTGTTTTCCACACCGTTGCAAGAAATATCAATCGGTGGCATCAGCCACTGAAAGAGGTCAGGTTAGACGACAGCTGAATCCCCTGAAGGTGGGTTAAATATGGTTTGGAATAAGGAATTTAATATGTTAACTTTGTCAACAGTGTTCGATGCTATTTATCCCTTATCATTTTTAAGTGAATAAACGGCTAAATTATTGCCTTGAACCTCCATTACGTACGACCAAAACACTTTTGGATTATCCTTTAATTGTTCCGCAAGTAGTTTGCTTTTGAATTCTGAAAATGTATTTATAAAAGCTGCCTTTCAAGCGGATTTTGACATTTTATAATTTTCAATGATCAGGTGATGTTTATCGGCGGGCATATATTTACTATTTTTTTTCATTTTTGCACGGCATATTCACAGTCGTCTCAAGGATTTTCTCCCTTCAGTTCAGTTATATCTTTTTAAATTTACTAGGGGTATATCTATTGATCCCATAGCCCGGGTTCGAATTCCAGCAGTAGCAGACACTTTTCATTACTCTACCTAAGTAAGTGCTGCAACGAGAGCACTTTAAGTTCAGAACTTTGTCCGATTTACACCGTGGGTCACTTGGCGCCTTTCCTTAGAAGCAGGGTAATGACGACGACGGGTTTCTCCACCCTGGTCCGTTTCTTGAATAATCATATCTGTACCCAGCTCTGCACCGGGCACAAATTGATCACATGATCTCAGCTTTTGGTCGCCTCCAAGGGGTAGATGAACGGTAGATAATTTCTAAAAATTTGCTACGATACATTTGGTAGTGGTTCCAACTCATTAGAAGAGTTAGGTAAATAATCACAATTAGATCGTATGTTGAAATACAAGCCAAGTCTCCCACAGAATTATAAAGCGGTTTGCCTTTCCACTGAAAATATGTTAAATGTTACAGCGAAATATGGCAGGTTAGATCATATTGTGAAAACTAGTGAGATATTTTTCATCAATACAAAGAAGTTAAAACATGCCATATTCCGCACAAATTAAGGCACCTAGTCTAAATTCCCAGGAAGACAATTAGATAGGATGTTTTATAAAAACACAAGGTTTTTTATATCCTTCATGAGACTGTAAATATGCAACATATGATTTGGTATTTTTCGATATTTCCATGCCAGTTTCTCACCTTATTATTTGTATAAGAATTGTGCAGTCTGTACAACACAGCGGTAGTGAGCATTGCATATGAGGGTTTTTGTTTACAGGGTGAAATTAGATGCCTAAACTGTAATGCCGGTTACGTAGTTACAAACAATACGATTGTTTACTGGACGACAACGCAAGTATGCCACACACTCATGGAGTGGTCGACAGGGTATTATGCAGATGGAGATAATTACGTGATGCCCCGCGATTATTCCGTGTCGTCGCACCACTTGCTTTCGCCCTCTCTCTCTTTCCCTCCCTCCCTCCTTCTCTCTCTCTCTCTCCCCCTATCACACACATACATATGTACTCCGCGATCGGAATCCTAGAAAAGTTTGGCGCTCTGGCTGATCCTTTTCGAGCGATCTATTAAAAGGGGAATGATCTCACATCCGATTGACATGATCATGACATCTTGTTTCAGCACCGTCTCTGGCAACTTCGAGCGAATACGAGAAAATCATCCCATAGACCAGATGAATTTCAGGTTCAGACCTAATATTATTACTAAATTTGGCTTTTGCACGGAATGAATGATTAATACGCAAAAACAATTCAGTACAAACTTTTTTCTTCGTTACCATTTATGAGTAAGACACGGATTTTTAAAAAATATAAGCCTTAGGATTGTATTTGGAATAATTGTTTCTTGTAATAGAACGTAAGTTCCTGAAAAAACTATAAAGTAACCAAATAATTTTGTCAGAAGGATTTCATCACTACCAGGAGAAAACGTAAATAGCAGGGCTCTGGTTGATACAACGATGGTGAGAATTCACCAGAGATGGCTCCGGTGGCTTTGAAAGTGTATTCATAAGCACTATAACATATGCTAGGGAAGATATCTGTTTAATAGAATTTGGGGAAATACAGTACCATTTTATGCCTTTAAAAACTATTTCTCTGACGCCTGATATAGGCGTTAACGATAAAAAGAATCAGTAAGCATATAATCTATTTGCTCAGAGACATGCCATGAGCTACAGACTTCGATCATCACTGTGTTGTGATTGTTTTTGAAACGAGACCATTTGGGGCTCAGTTTATCATTATGAAATGCAGTTCGTTGATGGGCGATTGAGAAATATGCCCCAGGGCTTCCGAGAGAACGCATGGAGTATGGTTATAGGCGTCAAATCAAAGGGATTGAATTGGTAATTTATGAGGTAGTGCTGGCAAAAAAAGTGGGTTACGTCCAACATTTTAAACGAGATACCGTCAAATCCAGGTGCATTTGAAGTTTTAATTGTAAAATTCCGATACCAGGAACCTATTTAAGCATATGGATTGCAATAAATTTGATCGTTAAATGTAGTCGGCATAGTTGAAGCGGGGGTGAGGACAGAAAAAATAGTTATTCAAAGTGCTGATGTCAATAGTTGATTTGGGGACGTTGTGGCTTGATTAAGTGGACGAAGTCGGGTAAACCTTTTCACTTTTCACGAGCTAGTCAGCTACATTGACGCCGTTGGGCCGGACGTGCCTGGATGTCATTTGCTGCATGTGGGCGCGCTTATCATATAAATGAGTGTTGATAACATTTACGATATTCTTGAATGAGATTCTCATTTGGTACCCTGATTTGTATCAAAAACGATGAAAACATCCATTCATAGTCGAAGCGGAAATATATCAGCTTATGTTTTGCCATACAAATAACTATAACCAGAGTTTCAATGATCAAATGATGGAAATTATATGAAAAGCGTGAAATGAAAACGATTGCCTTCACCATATTGCTCAAAATGAGGGCACACAAGCATTTTTCGATCACGCGTTTTATGCGAGTCTACAGGGAAATCGTTTTGTTTCAAACTGCGACTCATATTTATACCATCGCCTTGCTGGAAGAATAATTTTTCGTTTTTACTGTTCGTCAACAAAATACAAACAATCGTTTTTTTTAAGCAAGAGGAGTCATTGGTCCTTGATGCGTCCTATAGTAGTCCTAGAGGTCACTTTCCACGCTCATTTAATTTTGTCTGCATTTTGCAAAATCACAGTAGTGGGAGAGGAAAAGTCACGGAAAATACCCGTTGCAACCTTTAAAAATGTTGTTCTTATGTTTGCATAAGGAGAGGCAACCGTAAGCTACGCTCATTTGCGCCATTATTGCGCAATTGTCCACAGGTGGATAATTGAAACGAGGTAGGGTTTCTAAGGAGAGGAGGAAGGGTGGAGAGAAACCCGGCGTCGGTATCAGCCTGCTCTGAAAGGGTATACACTATGGATGCAGGCACGTAGACAGAAATTTGCTTCGGGAGGGGGGGGGGGCATAAGTCTAGTGTAGCATAGCTTGAAACAAATAAGCCTAGCCCGTTCCATTCCGACATGTTACAAATCTCTTCCCTTAATTTTCAGTCCTTGGTAATTACTTTCACAGTGCCCATTTCTATCTCTTCTTACTGGTAAAGTTCACTGCTTTCCTTGCTACTAAGAGGTTAATTTTACCGGTCCCAGAACAAAAGTACAATGCATACTTACATATCAGATTGAAAAGAGCAATTATTAACCACACAAAACTAATGATCATCACGTTTCAAGACACTTAACACTTGAATTATACACAGTGTGATCCAGATTATCATGCCCAGTTAAAATCAGAAGAACAAAATTGCTGGGAAAAAATTTCGAGGGGGGCTGAAGGCCCAAAATCCCCCCCCTCCTCCCTTGCTACGTGTGTGTATGGATGGGACGTACAAGTCTCATTCGTAACCTAAAAGTTGCCTTTCACAGAGCGCACCAGAGTATCACTGAAAAATCTGACTCAGGCATGATTCTAAACTGGACTCTCGGGATGAATAACAACTCTATTCATCACTGCCACCTGATCCCCTATCAAGAATTCGTTCATAGATTTTGCGTGATGATATGTAAAGTAGTTATCGTTAAATAAATATAATAATGTTATGGTACGCATTATTATTTTACGATAGCAAGCCCTTCTCGAGTAGCAACGAATGTATTAGGACCAGCTCACACGTGTACACACGACTTACTCGGTGTTATTGGAACTCATTATCTAATCCATGGAATGGATACGTACTTCAGTTAAGGGGACAAGAATGGAAACAAGAAAATTCAATATTCGTAAGTAACATTATTTTTGTTATGCTTCTTAAGTGATATTAGATGAGGCAGGATTATCTGTCGGTCAAACGCTTCAAATAATAATATCTCGAGACCAGGAGGAATCAGCCTGGGCCCCCAGACAAATAAGATGTGACCTTACCCCTCGCAGGAATTGTTTTAGTATCTATTTACACCTTGCCAAATTGCATCGTGCCACCAGTATCTTAAGCATGATTACATAAATATTTTGCATTCAGCAGGGTTATTCCTGTAGTTAGACCCTTATTTTCCAACTTAAGCTAAATTGGAATGTTCCTTAGGTTTTTGAAGCACATTTGCTGCGGAAAGATTCATTTTCTTTAAAAAAAAACTCACTTCCAACATCTATTGAATTTCCACTCTAATATCATTCACAAACATTTTCTCTTTCAAACGCTGTAATTCATGCCTCACATTAAAGGCTGGTTTATACGACAAATTAGCGCGAAATCAGCTTATGTACTTAAGAAACTTGACACCAGTGGCGCGTTTGTAAAAAAAAATAGCGTGGACTGGACGCAATCTATCCATCTTTTTGGAGGTAATCGCGAATTCTTAGTGTTTAGTACATTCCTCAGTATCCACCGTCCGAAAGCTGATGGAAATCTCGTTACATATGAGGGAAAATTTCCGCTCAGTCTGGAGGAAAGAGTAGCTTTCTATTGCACATTTTACATCCCGTGATTTTTTCTCACCATCATGCACGCTATATATTGACAAAACACTGAAGAGAGGCGCTTAAACAAACGACTACGAAACTGCGCTCTTAAGTAAATATCATTTGACCAAACCTTACGCAAATGTTTCAGTAACTCAGCAAAGGTTTCGCGCTATTTTTTTCTATGAACGCCACCATTGCCAGTAGTGATCCAGATTCTCACGCTAAGAGTACGCTAACTTTAATTTCACGCTAAATTTCTCTGTAGATCGGCCTTATTCTATCCACTTCGCCAAGTCAATGGGGTCAATATTTTTCTATTGCCGAATCTGATAGATTTTGTAAAATCGAAAGACCAGTATTTTTCCGTGTTTTGATCCGTCAATTATTTCTCGAGTTATATGCGGTGAAAAACTGATGTTTTTAACCCTTACGGAACAGTGGGCGTGGTGCAACCTTTGACGTCATCGACTTCGTCAAATCACAACTGAGCCCGCGAAGCTACTTCGCCGATAGGAGCGGTTGCGACAGGATCTGTGCGAGCAGACCTTCCGAGAGCTCCCCTCCACTCCCTTTCCTTCCCCTAAAAGCAGTCAAGGACGGGAGGAAAATTACGTCAATGATATCAAAGCAGCTTCTTCGGTGGGCGTCACCTTTTGCTTTTCGTAATTTTTTATTTATGAGTGAATGGTTGTGGTTAGAAGATTAATTTTTTCACTAAAATTCGTTTTTCGTTTCCATCTAAAAATTTTGTGTACAAAATTGCGAATTCGTAAACACCCCCATTGCGCCAACGATTTATGCACGGCAACGTGTATGCTTTCATAAACCAAATTACCAGCGCAAAAAGTTATATTTTCACCTTTTCGCAAAAATGAGTGCCAAGCAAACAGTTATCGGATACACCAGCAAATTTTAACCATGAAGAGTATAACATTGTAAATCCTTTCTCCACCGTTTTTTCTCAAAATTTGGGATGTGTTTCCTTTGTTTTAGTTATCACAGTGGTGCGGAATTACATGCCCACGTCGAACTACGAATACGAAGAATTGAAAGACGTCTACGAAGACATCATGGAGATAATAAAACAGGTTAGAGGAGAAGAAAACCTAATTATTTTACGGGATTGGAACGCCTTCATCGGCGAAGGTAAAGATGGAAGAGTGACTCGAAAATATGGATTGAGAATCCAAAATGCAACGGGAGAAAATCTAATGGAATTCTGCACGCAACACAAGTTAATGATACCCAACACTTTCTTTAAACATCACAACCACAAGAAGATATATGTGGAATATGACAGCAGACAAAAGAGGAGTTCAAATAGTACATTTTAGCGAAGCAGATATGTAGGTACCAGGTGAAGAACTACAAAAGCTAGCCTGGGGCTGATATCGATAGTGACCATAATTTATTGATGAGGAAATGCCATCTGAAATTCAAGAAACTGAAGAAAAGACTGAAGAAAAAATGGCTCGAAGAGATATTGAAGGAGGTATAATATTAGCTGGCATTTCAAAAAGCAGTGGGAAACAACATAAGACAGGATGTGACTGAGAAATCAGTGGAAAGGAGTTAAAAAACGTTAAAATTGGACTACAGGAAGCCACAAAAGAAGTTCCTGAACGACGAAAAGTTGTCAAGAAGAATCCATGGACTGTGGAAGAACTTTTAGACTTAATTGAAGAAAGAAGAAAGTACAAGAATGTGAAAACTGGAGAAGGGCAGCTTTGCAACAAAAGAATAAGGGACGAAATAAGTCTTAAAGCGAGGAAAGCTAGACAAATGTGGATGAAGGATCTATGCGAAGATGTGCAAAACAACCTTACACTTGGAAGCAGCCTATAGGATACTGAGGAACCACTTCAAGAAGCGGAGCGAAATATGCAAAGCCATAAGGGATAATAATGGAGAAATGTTTATTGAAAACAAAGTGAAGAGATGGAAAGAATATCAGGGATAGTTATACAACAGAAACAATGTGAGTATGAAAGTAATTGAGAGGAAAGAAAAAGATTATACGGGAGCCTCAATATTAAAATCGGAATTTAACGCAGCACTACCTAAGGGATCTGTGGATGAATAAGGCCTCTGGAATCGAAGATATTCCTCCGGAGCTGATTGAAAATGCAGGAGAGAAGACATAAACGCATCTTTATAAAACCATCTGTGTCTTGTACTCAACAGGACTGATAAACAGACACTTCGAGAAGAACATCATCATACCTATTCCCAGAAAGAAGAGAGGGGAGAATTGTGAAAATTTTAGGACCATAAGCCTAACGACACATGCATCGTAGATAACTAGAATCATCTTCAGGAGAATAGAACGAAAAGCAGAGGAATACCTGGATGAAGACCAATTCGGATTCAGAAAAAGCAAGGACACAAGAGAAGGAATATTGACCCTTAGGTTGCTTATAGAGAAGAGAATGGAGAAGGACAAACCTACGAGCATCGCGTTTGTGAATTTAGAGAAGACTTTTGACTACGTGGATTGGAATTCAAGGTTTGGAATATTGAAAGAAATTTAGGTGTCTACAATGAGCGAGGAATTATACACTGTCTACATAAAAACCAAGTAGCTATGGTTAAATCCAGACCCATCTGTGAGGAAGTAAAAATAAAGAAAGGAGGGAGACAAGGTTGTGCATGTCTCCTGTAATTTTTAAAGTTTACATCGAGAAAGTAATCAATGGAAAAAAAAACTTGAGAAGGTGAAAGAGTACTGTTACCCAGGTACTAAAGTAACCAGCGATGGACGAAGAAAGAAAGGAACAGTGAGTAGTAGGAAATAATTCATCAGAACTTACATCTAGAGCATGTTTCTTTATGACAGTGAGGCATGTTACACATGAGACAAGAGTGGTAGCATTCGAATGAGATGAAGAATAAATGGATCGACCGAGTGAGTAACGAGTAAGTCCTCAGAAGACTGAGAGAAAAAATAAATCTTCTGAAAACCTTAAGAAGAAGACGGGACAAATACATCGGTCATGACACATGGTGGCCTGATGAAAGCAATTATCGAAAGACAAGTCAACGGGAAGAATAGAAAAGGCAGGCCTCGTATGAGATGTATAAAACAAGTGGTGAAGGATGTGAAGAAGAAGAAATACGTAAATATGAATAGATTAGCAGATAGTCAAACCAATCTGAGGATTGTTGACTGATAACGACGATGATGACTTTGCATGGGCCATGAATATGAAATTGGAAAGTATGAACAAGAACAATATATATGAGGAAATACTTTTCAAATGAACAATTGATTGACAGTATTCCAGAGGTTATGGAAGATTTTGATGGAGTGCTCCTACTCTTCGTTGCATTTATCACAACCATTCCAACGCTATTTAAAGAAATTTAAAAAATCTCAAAAGCTCTCCAAATGCGTTGAAGAAATAGGCCATGCCATTGCTCCCTATTATTTTGAAGGATGAGTTATTATACAACCTGCAATGTTAGTCAAACCACTTAACGCATGCTCTTACCGAAGTACCTCGCCAGTTACCTACGAGCTATAGCGCACTGCGTGAAATTGTTTGTATATTTTTCATAATCTGAAAAAATTAGTGATTTGAAAGGATAATTAACTGCAAACTTATTTTTGATTCTTTACATTCGAATTCGATTTTTCTAAATGTTCACCGGAGGAATCTCAACATCTACAAGTTACTACAAAATATGATAATCTTTTTCTAAACCAAACATCTGCTTTCAACCATTTCGTTATACACACGCTATTCCATTGCGAATCTTGAAATGATATCCTTCACAGAACACACTTTAGGATATCCATCGGGAAAAAGGCATAAGGAAGGGTGTTCCTTAATGTATAAGTCAGAATTTTCACTAAAACCAGCGGGATTCAATCGAGTTTTGTATGGGCTCCGCGTGCAGTCCTGAGTACATCAAAAGATATCCCATTTCCCGCCACGCATCACAATTGTCGCAGCGCCACTGGAGGCAATAGATAGCAGCTGTCACTGGCAGACGTATGCATGGAGTGTTGTGAAGCTATTTTTTTTCCCTCTTCCTTTCCTCACGTAAACAATTTTTTCCCGCTTGCTTTTAGGTTTTCACTTCATACGACATTGAAAATACAAAAATTGTTAGCAAACGCCCGGCATTCAAATTTTTTCAAAATGTTTTCACGATCGCCCAGCCTGCAAATTTAAGAATCACATTGACATTTGTTTTGGGCCTTGCGCGACATGTCCAAATGCGTCTCTATGGCTCTTTTCACACCCCTGAGGAAAATGAAAACCGGAATGAATCAACTGCAGCCACTTAAGAGTCCTCCGCAGTTCCAACTAAATATGTGCACCTTCGCACCCGCAACTGATTCCCCATCGTAAGAGGGAACACCGATTGGAGGCGCACCACAGGATAACAAAGATCAACGCACAAGCCTTCAAGGCGGGGATGAGGTGATTCATAGCCAAAAGGATACGTAAAGCTCAGCCGGAGGGTGGGGAAAACGAACGTTTTCGGCTTGAAACGGAAAAAAATACCTCACCCCGGGAGTGCCGTGAAAAATGGGAGATCCAGTCCCACTCCAAGAGAATCCCAGCGAATCCGGGTGAGTTGGCAACCCTTCTAGTGGCCATTTTTTGTGATGTCGAGAGTGTCGTTTACTACTTCCCCAGCAAATTTACTGGAGCAGAGTGAATAGAGTGTCGTGTGCTCCATTCACTCCTTCCAGATCTTTCCTGTTGCTGTTAAGCATTTCAGCTTTTTACGGGATTATAGAGCGGGATGGAGTTCACTAGAAGGCCATAAACAATTGCTAAAAACTCATCACTCAATAATAACCAAATATCACAAGCATTTTTTGGGCAAAATTTCTTCGGGTTGAAAAGAAACTCAGATGGATATTGTCAGCTCATAAAACCAATCGAGTACTGGTGGGTACGATTTTGATACCATCTGTAGCCAATACTTCGTTTTGAGTTCATATTCTGGAACACGTACAAGTCTTTTAATTTGCGATTTACGGACTATCCAGAAAACTCATCCTCTGATAACGACGAATGCCAGGACTACTAAACATAGTGAAGGTTGTTTGACTCAAGGGCTGCCAATGCGAGAAAATATCCGGATTAAATTAATAGATGTAGTCGATTCCTCCAGCAAAGTGACAGTTTACATAAAACGTTCTTTCACACACTGTTACCGGTTAAATAATTTGTATCAAATTCTGGGGTGTTGGCATAAAAGAAATATTTGGTAGCACCCAAAATTTCTGTGAAGCTATATTGGCTCAGACTTGACACGTGACAACTATCAACTTTCCATGTAACGTTATTGAATTTATTGGACAGGAAAAAAAATTAAAGCTTTAAGGGCACTTCACACGATACAATTTTTTGTACATTTTCTTGTACAAACGCTTCTATGAGGAAATAGTACCGTGTAAAGCTATAAATTGTGTGGTGCGAATGTCTGAGTGACTGTACGGAAAATAGAACCCCTTTCTAATTCCATTCACACAATCATACAATTTCGTTCAGTTTATACGAGCGTTTGTACAAGAAATTGTTCAAAACATTGTATCCTATAAAGCGGACTTTACTCTGGTAACATTTAATTTATTGGAGGATATATTTCTTTTGTAAGCACAAAGACATATTTACAGTCAGAAATGATAAAAATCCAAAAAAAAGATCCGAATGAAATGACAAAGATCTGAATGAAAGAACTCTCTCATTCAGAGGAACTGGAAGCTAAAGGACCCATTCCGAGTTCACAGGGGAAGGTTTAGTGCCTTTCAGTAAGGAATACCTCGCCCTCACAGACATCATCGTGAAAATCAGACTTAATCGAGGATACACTGTCATTGCCGAGCTTACTGAAAAAACACAATTCCTGAAAAAATACCAAGGTAACTTGAAGGAGTGATATCGGCAGAAAAACCGTGTCTAAAGTCATATGCAACCGGGTATCGGGCATCCTACGTAAGGGATTAAATGTAATCAGGTGTTGTGTGGCGGAATTCGGAGACAGAAGAGATCAAAATAAGCAAAAAATAGGTTATTCCTTTCCTCATTCCTGCATTATTCCTTTCCTCATCCTTTTATTCCTGCCCTCATTGGGATTTTCACCTTTTGCGGATGCTGAATATCCAGGAGACAAATACCTATTTGCGTCCTAAGAGACGGAGAGTTTCACCTTCGTCCGGCCCTATAAATACTGAAATGCAGCCAGCATTTGGGGAGTGCGGCGCAGGAGATCGTTTCGGGAGTTCATTCCCGAATGTCGGGTCGGTCGACAAGAATCCGTCATTGGAAGCCATTCTTGCTTCCTTGGTAAGATCTAAGCTTTGCTCCCGCATTCCCCTCTCTCTCACTCTCGGCTCTTCCCGTGTAAAGGTTCATTTCACACCCCCACTGCTTTATATCACATTGCTATTTGTAATAATATAAAATCTGAGAAACTCAATATTTGTTTATTTATTGTGATTAATGTTCGCCCAACATATACATAATTATAGGGTGAACAATCCAAAAGTATGAGTACAAAAATTAGAAATAAACTGGTCACAGCCAAGAAATAATAACAGTCAAGATTAAAAATACTGAACATACTGACTAAATAGGTCACAGCCGTGAAAAACACAAAAATCAATCTAAATCACTTCACAAATAAATTCTTTGCTTCTTTTAAAAAATAGTATTTCCTTATGTTTAAGTTCAGTTCGTTGAAATTCTTGTTATATGTTACACAAATCCTTTGTATCGGTGAATTTGCACAATAATTGGTTTTCACCTTTGGTATGTAAAAGGTTCTTTTTAACCTACTATTAACATTAGGAACTATGATTCTTATTTCTTTCAATAACTAATAGGATAGTATGGTATGATAGTATAGGATGGTATGGTATGGTGTAATTATTCTGACCATTCCGACGCTAAGGGCCAGAACCCATTTTGTTGGCGTGTCGCCGCGCCTAGCAACCTCGAAGGAGGAACGCTTGGGTGCGGTTTGGATGCAGCTTAACACAGGAAAGAAACTGCAGACTCCCTGGCCGGGTTTCTACCCATTTCGAAAATGACGAAACGATTGTTTTGATCTTTGATTTGGAAAATATATTCCCCACATAGTATCCTCTGAATATTGAAAACGTAAAAAGGCGCATATTGCGAATGGATATAAACCCGTAAATAAATTAAGCATGAGTGACATACAGCGGCTTGATGCTACATTCTCTGATGCCCTTCTTATAGAATACGTCACGTCGTAGTGGTATGTGCTTACGTGTTCCCAAGACCACTAGAGCTGGACAGAGAGGAGCAGTAAAATTGCCCCTGGCAGGGCCAATCATGGTACATAGTTCGAAGATAAGGAGAGAGGGTGTCCACGTATCGCGCTCGCAGCAGCTGTTCTTCAGTGAGTCGGCAGCGAGAAGGCCTCAGACCCCAGAGGACGCCTTTTAAGTGATGGTGTCATGCTAAAAACCCTAATAGAGATAGAAACAGGAAACCTACCCAACTGCATTATACACGTCAAAACTAGGGGGTCAAAGAGAAAATTTATTTGAATCCTGGCATCCGCAAAACTCAGTTCTGGCTCAATTTGGCGGGTTTTTGGCCTGGCAGCAGAGGAAGCAAGGCCTCTGCGGTCGTCATCAGTGAAATCTTTGCAAGGTAGCAGTAGGAAGACCTCAAGAAAAGAAGGCTGGGAAGAGGAAAGAGATAATTAAAATTGGGATGTGGAATGTGAGGACGATGCAGAGAGATTATAGAACATGAAACAAATGATAAGGGAAGCCAAAACGCAATATACATACGGGAAGTGAGTAAAAAAGGCAGCAGAGATATCTGCAATGAATAATTTACATCAATATGTAGTGGAGGGGGGATGATAGCCAGAGAGGAGTTACTAGTATGATGCGCATGAGTTGGGCAGAAGGAGAGTCAATATCACACTAAGTGATAAGCTGCTTCCATTGGAGATCATGGCAGATCCAACTAACGCCGTAAGACACGGAGAACCAAATGACGTGCAAGAACAGATATATGAAAAGGTAAGTGAAGTACCAAGAAGAAGACATTTTGTAGTAGATATGGGATGAGATGGAGTCGCACGGGCAGGGATTGAGAAATTAGTGTGCCGAAAAAGCAAGTCTGTTTTGCAGGAAGAATAGCTTAGTCATAACAAACATCTGGTTTGGCCACCTCAAAAGACGTAGCTGCATACTAAAAATGTTCGGAAACACTGAGAAATGTCAATTAGATTACACTGTGACGGCATATCTTTTGTAGTTTTACAATTTGTTTTCAGAACTTAGATCTGGGGCGTGTTTCTTTATGGCAGTGAGGCAAGGACAATGACAGCAGTGGAAAAGATAAGGGAGGAAGCATTCGAAATGTGGTGCTACAGAAGAATGATGAAGATTAAATGGATCGACCGAGTAAGTAACGAGGAAGTCCTAAGAAGAGTGGAGAAAAGAGAATTCTGCTGACAACTCTAAAAAGAAGAAGGGACTGTTTAATCGACCATATCTTGAGACACGATGGCCTGATGAAGACAAACGTCGAGGGAAAAGTGAACGGGAAGATTGGAAAAGGCAGGCCTCGTATGAGATACATGGAACAGGTTGTGAGGGATGTAAAAGATAAGAAATACGCTACAAGGAAAAGGTTGGCCGACAAAAATGGAGTGGAAAGCTGCGTCAAACCAATCCTAGGGTTGTTGACCAGTAGTGATGATGACAATACAAATATCGAAATAGTCTATCTAGTTCAGTTCCCAAACGCTTTGGGGGGGTTCGGCCCTGGTGATGCCCATCTATTTTAATTTTTAAACTTTTGATTTTTAGGCTTTGCGCTTAATTAAAATTTTGCCCTCTTTTTCTCCAATATTATCATAATTTTAGTTTACTAGCGATTTTGTTCCATCTTGTATATAGTACACTGCATGTTTAAGACGTTTAACAATTATTAAATTCCTTTGGCTGTCCCGCCTACTAACGCCTTGTCATCAGCAAGCCTAGCCGATTAAATTACCACTTCTCTCACTCTCATGCTTATAAATGACAAGTTCCTCTGCTTCACTTATCTCTTCCGCATTTTCATTGAAAAGTGCTCGGGACAAAACTCCGCACAACTCCTTTGCCATCCAGATCCCGCATCGCCGCAAACTGCTCCGAATGCAGGTTCCAATTCATATGTCTTTCCCTCCACCCTACTCCTAGATTCCTCACCTCATTCGTGCATAGATTTATCATATACAGCGCATATGCAAACTGCATGAAACAATTAAAAACATCCTGATTATGCTCAATATTCCTTTCCATATCGCCCTCATTAATGCTACTGCATAACGTGCTGGTCATTCTTTTCTAACACTAAATCAATCTTCCCTTAAGACCTCACTTTCCCTCTTCTCAAGCCTCCTGATTGTTAATCTATGAACTGTTTTTGCAGCGTGCGATATTAGACTAATCGTGCCACAGGTCTCGCAAATATATTTTACCCTTGGGAAGGGGATTTACACATTTTTTTACAATATTTATGGGGCGAAATTTCTACTTCATGTATCCCACGAATCAAACCATAAAACCTTTGTCTTAAATTCTTCCCTCAACTTTTTTAATAACTCCCTGAAGATTTTATCTATTCCTATTCCTTTTCTCACTCACATTTCTCGTAACGCTTTCTCAATCTCAAAATCCAATATTACAGACCCCACGTTTCATCGTTTACATAAATAATGTTCTCTGCATCCAGCCCTCGAGGTATACTACCCTTATTGTACAGTTCCTCCACATATCGTCTTCACTGTGCTCTTTTGGATATAATAACAATTTCCCTGACTTATCCTCGAATCATGGGATCTCTTTCCCAGACATATCCGTGAATTTATAAGTGCTTAATTAAACTAATTTCGCAAAACGTAACTCATTGCAACCGGAAAACCATAAATGCAAATTATCTTGTAAAACTTGCTGCACTTACCTCCTAGAAAACCTGAATTGCACCACGCTTAAATAAATTACAGCTCCGGTAATTTTTAATGGTTTTACAAAGGCCAGGCATTTTCTATACCCTTAAATTAGCAAAGAATATTGTTCAGTGATTCATTTTTAGACAAGTGGCATTACAAATTCATATGAAAATACCACGTCACGGAAAATTAATGGTACTATTGCCTATTTAAGGCAGTGATCATGGATTCTCAGGGTATGAAAAAACATTATAAATATTACCTACAGTTGGTATAACATGACCCGAAAATTTCCTTTGGAAATTAGCGGCCGTTGCATACAACGAATTAGGTGGTGAGTCTGTTAAAACGATAAGATTTACACTTAAATACCGGCAACCTAGCTGCCAGCATGAGAGGCCATTGATCACCACAGGCCTACAATATCCTATTCACAATTTGACCTAATACTCTCGCTGACAAATAAAATTTAACGTGGTTTTGCCCAGATTTACTGCTATTAGTAACATTTTCACCAGGCTTAAATAAGAGCAATGGTCGTGCATATTTTTAATACGCAAAAACTCAATAATTACGCATAACCCCGTTTTTCGTGTACTCAGAAGCCTGAGAATTCTCCATGGCGGTCTGGATACAAAACGCTCTCTGCTTTTTTCCGACTTTTCACAATCAGCTTTCGGGACTACGATGTAGTATAAAACTCTTCCATTGAGATGACCATGCTTTTGGAGATTTATCATTAATTAAAGTACGAAATTATGGCAGAACGCAGTTTTTTTTTTTAGAGCTAATGTTTTGGGTACCTAGGAAACCATACCTTCAATCCTTTTTCTGATTGTTGACACCGCTAATACTTTTCATGCAGTAAAACATTTTCCCTACTTTCGCCAAAATTATTTGGTTCGAGCAAGTGTTTAAAAAAAAGTAACGCATTATCCGTTCAAATTCAGCGTTTTGCGCGATATGTATTATAAAGTAGGAGGCTCACCATTTAATCCGTCAGCTCACGGCACTGAAAAACAGTTATTGAAATATATTGAAGTGGAACATAATTTCTGTGACGGTGCACATTTTTCGCCGGCATTTATTTACATTTCGGTTTTTACGTTGGGCATTACTGGGGATTAATGGTGACGTGACGTGTAGTGCAATAATCCTACCGAATGAATGCTGCTCCCAAATCTTTCCTTCATATTGTCCGCCCCTCTCGTCACCACGCAGGGATTTGCCTAGGCCAATTTTCTGGTTGGATTTAAGCTCGGTAAAAAAAAATTGGAATCGGAGGAAAGCAGGGTGGTGGGATTGCTCTCATTGATTGATTTTCGTTTTTCGGGATGCAGGGAGTGAGAGAACACTGTACCTCCCCCCCCCCCCCTTTCCTCGCCTCGTCACTTTGAAAAGGCACGGTGAACGGTATCGGAATGCTCGTCACAATGTTCACACAAGAAGTACGTTGGGAGATTTGACCTTCTGCTGAACCCCGCTCTTGGAACAAGGTCCCTCTTTATCCTCATGATCAGAAGATTCGAGCATTCTACTCTCAAAGGTCCAAAAAATGTCAGCGTCAGTTCATTATGCAACGGCTGATCCTCAAAGTGGCAATGTAGAGATAAAAAACAAGTATTAATTGCTAAGATCAATGGCAGAGATTCATCGATGGAGTCCTATCTTCCCGTTCCGAGGACCCGGGATCGAATTCCGGCGGCAGTTAATTTTTTCAGTGCTATAACGGTCTTTGTACTTGAATCCTATTTAGAGAACATTTTGAGTGTAGCACTCCGTCCGTCGGATGGGACGACAAAACCCTCCAATGACGCAAATAACCATGCCATATAGGTCGGTCACCTCCACGCATAAACAAGACAGCAAATTATACTATTGTTTTCGTACAAACAATGAAACGGATGCTCCCCGAGAGAGATACTCAGGCATTACTCAGGTGATTTCCCCACAGCTAAAAACTAATGCAGATGCGTTGTTGCTAAAGCACTTATTGGTGCTTAAGGAAAACGATATGACCAAGAGAGGAGAGTCCGTAAATTTCATATTTAGTGACAACTCACCCCCTACCACACACCCTTAGGTTTCCAGCAGGGGAGTCCATGGATAGATAATTTTTACTTGAATGTGACGTGAAGGAACTGCGAATCTTAAACGTTTAGTACAACTCGTAGGAACAATTTTATTAGAGTTCCTTGACTATCAAGACGAATGAGTGCTCAAATATTAATCACAAGAAGTTCACCGAGCTATAAAGTAATACTGATTACCCTGGTGGTGGATACGGGAATTTAGAGCTTCCTTCAGAGACTTTCATCAGCAGTCTATATTCATAGTTCATACCGGTGTAAAGAGAGGATCCAAAAATCCACTGCATTCCCTTCGTATTGTCAGAGGCTGGTCCCTAACATGCTCTTTCCTGGCATCACTCATGGGTTAGAAAAGTAGGTTAATCTTTGAAGCAATTACAGATCTTCTGGGGCCAATTTTATGAACAACGATTCTTACTTCTAATATCAAGTGCTCTCAATATCTAAGCTAACAAAAATGAAAAACACTATTTTCTACATTTCATTAAGTTATTGATACTTTCCTGGGACGATACTTGTGGACTTTCACTCTCATTTGACTTTCTATCTCAACCTTACCAGCATCATAATTTCGTGCACGAAGGAACACAGAGAAAAAAATAGATTTTCTCACCCTCACGAGCGAAATTTAGAGCACCGATTAATGTACATCAAATTGCAAATTGTACAATATAGTATGTAAAATATATTATAAAATAGATTTTATTTAAACCAATACTTTTTACTGAGAGTCATTCATTAGCCTACTCATTAAAATTATCACTAAGTATGCAAGAACTCAATCGATGCCATTTATTCATTTTTAATTCATTTTTATTATTGCTTCATTCAATGAGCGAATGCTACATCACCTAAATCATTATATCATCTTCATTGAATAAATCTTCAGAATAATATTAACATCTATTGATATCGAATTTGACGGTTGGTCTTGAATCCAATTATAACTCCAAATACCAGTTTCTCATATAATGAAGTCCGACTTCAATATTCGCGAGACTTTAGCAATGCCATTCATCAAAAGCAGTGGATTTTCCATTTCCAGTGTCCCTTTCCATGATCACCATACCAATATCCAGCTCTCAGGAGGAACTAATCACTAAAGGCAATATATTGCCGCGAAGAATAAGAGAGAAAGATCAATGGTCCATAGAGCACGAATACATGATGTTTCTACGCAGGCTAAAAAGGGATTACATTCGACTCCTAGTCCCAAAGGAAGTCTCTCCCCTGAGTCTCAAAGCACAGGAGATTGGTTTTACGAGGCAAAGCTGGGTATTAACCCATAAGATCTTTCCTGGCGTTTCATTACTCGCATCAACTTTCCTTTTCATAATTCCTTCAAAGACTCAGATTCACAAACCCTGGGTCACTATCCAAAACTTGGGCCGCATGGGTTTCTGGGCTACGGAAGGCGGTTGGGCCAAAAACGAGAGGCATTTAGCCCCTTAGGGTCTGGCACACCACTGGGTTCGTGGAGTGAATGCGGACTCTGATTCTGGATCGGTGGCAAAAAGTGGGCGAGTCATTGTTCGGAGGCAAGGGTTTCCAGACACCTCGTGCTCCAAGAGGGTTTCCCCTCCAACGTTTGGCAGCATTCTTCATCTATCCTGCACCTATCTAAAACTCGCAAGTGAATTTTATGGTGAATATGGATCGTACTTCTCAAATCATTCACTATAGAGGAAGCAGTTTTGATTAAAATGTAAATTTTAAATATCATAAAACAGTTCTTTTCCATAGTACTCAAGAAAAATTCAACAAAGATCAGGAAATATCATTCATGCAAGGTTGAGCATGGATGGAGAAGACTTCATGGGCTTTTCGTAATAGTTAGCGTAATTCATACGTTGCATGATTAAGTGTCTTCAACATGGAAAGAATAATCTGCATCATTTAAAAGATAGGGTAAAGGGGGGTGAATCGGGCCACAAAAAGGAAAATCGTCGATTTCCTCGTTTGTGTAAACAGTTACATTCTGAAAGCATTATCAGCAAAGGACTTGATGTTTTTCCAGTTTAAAACGCAATTTTCAGCGTGGTTGCTCTGAATAGAACGGTCCTGGAGCAATTTCTTCAAGAGACTGCATGGTCCTATTCGCCCGACGACTTGGAGGGCGAATCGGACCAGATTAGAGGCTGAATCGGACCAGTAAAATAACGTTATAAATTTTAGTTTTCTTAAGTTTTATTCCATAAAATTTTGAAATTTTGCATCATTGCTATTAACAATGTAGTGCAGTCTGGAGATATTTCGACGACACCTTCTTAGAGTCAAACATAACTTTACAAATAGACATACATCACCAAATCTGAACATATAGAACAAAATAGAACAAATTTACCAAAACAATTAAGCACATTTACCACAAGTAAATTTATCTCGCCCCTTAGCACCTACACACAGCTCATGGTACCAACAATTACACTTCATGCACTTAATCCAGTCTCTAAACTTTGACGAATTCGCACAATTATAAGACTTGGAGCAGAAGCCACAAAGCGTATCATCAGCTGAGTTTTCCCCATTCTCAGTATTGCCGTCCCTATCTGAAGATGATTTATATAAGTTTCTGCAAGTTCCCTTCGCGTTCCTAATATTTTGTTTCTTCAGTCGTTGCTTTGTTTCTTCTATTACAGCTGGAGAAGTAAGTATTTGAGCAATTTGCTTTCTTGACCTTTTCACATTGACTTTCATTCTTTTTTCTGGTGTAGGTAGTAAATTATGGAAAGACCTACCCAATGTATTTGACGATTCCTCAGATGTTGATGTCGAGGATTGGCTTTCTTCATAGGGACTGGCAGTTAATTTTTGATCGGAAGATGAATTTGTCGAAAAAGGAGTTGATGCTTCTTCTGGGGCGTGTGAGCTTCCGAGATTAGAAGGATGAAGATCTAACTCCGTCAGGATACCCGGATTCAGAGGGAATATTCCTGTTGATCGGAATCCATTTTCAGCGTTGCCGATTGTTGCGGCTTTGCTCCATGCATTTCGAAAAAGCCGACCAAAATTAAATTTAGTTATCTTTCTATCCCCCTTACAAACTGTCATATACGCATTTGTTTCAATATCGTAGTATGTCTTTAATGGTTTATAAAAAGACCTGTCCAGAGGTTGCAACCTTTGTGTAGTGTGGCTGGGCAGTGATAAGAGAGTGATCTCATTCCTTTCACAGAACAGTAGAACAGGAAGAGTCTTGTGTGATGCGTGGCCATCGAGGACTAAAATGCATCGGCCAGGAATCCTGTTTGCTTGAAAGTGATTTAGCCACTCCAAAAAAAGATCCTCATTTATCCACCCTGAATCGGACATAAAAATTTTAGATCCCAACGGAAATCCATCCTCCCATTCCTTATGGAACTTTTTCCCCTTAAAAATTACAAAAGGTGGTATGTAATGTCCACTTGCATTGCAGCACGCAACAACTGTCACCAATTCCCCCTTTTCCACTGACGTCTGTTTTATGACTACCTTAGATCCTGTTCTTGCAACATTCTTTTGGGTTTGGCGATTATTTAATACACATCCCGTTTCGTCACCGTTGTATATAAGGTGGGGCCTATCCATAACTCCAGCCTCAGCCATCGAAATAGTTAACTTTGAAAAAAAATCGTCTACATCTTCCTTATTTAAACCCTCAGCTCGAGCCACTGACAAACCTTCGGGTTTTCGAAGACTTAAAGGATGTCTAGATATAAAATTCAAGAACCAATCCTTGCCTGCTCGTTTTTTTAACGCACAGAAATTGTTTTTTATGTTGTTTTCAATGGAAAATTCATATGCCACCTTCATGACATCATCTCTTGTCAATCCGAACCCAATTTCACATAACCTAAGAATTCTTCTAATTAATGCTTCCTCTTCTTCCACTGAGAAGACATTTTGCCCCCCTCTTGTCTTCAATTTTTCCGTATCCGCTACTATCCTACGATAGAGGCAAGTACGGGGAACATGGAAAAGTTCGGCAGAATGCCTCATGCTTCTTCCCTCTCTGAAAGCTTTCAGCGCCATTCTCATATCCTCCTCTGTCCATGTCTGTTCCGTTTTTCGCCGGTACTTCCCCATCTTAATCCAAAAGGAAAAACATTAACGGTAAGCGAAAATTATCACTTTCATAAATAAGTTTTAAATGAAATTTTGCTAATGTTACGCTATCAAAAGGAGGTTGTAAGACGTTCCACAACTAATTCTGTTGCCATATATAATATTTAATACTCTGGCAATCCCTCTATCACGTACATTATATCACCTCCTTTTCTTTCAGATTGGAAAATATAGACCACTGAGTAATGTAGAATGTATAGGTATGTAACTCAATGTGAATTATTAACATTAAATTTCCATCACGAAATGCGTATGTTTTATGATATTGTTTCAGCGAATAATTGGTTAATATATATGGAACAGTACACAACATATGTTACATCAAACGAAGGTAGCTTACCTCTCGCTCAGCCTGTAAATCGTGCTCGTCGCCGTAATAATTCACCTCTATGACGGGGAAAATCTCTTTCCTCCTCCTCGTTATACGTAGTAAATATCTATAACGTGATATAGAATAGCATTAAAATAGGTTTATTCCATTAAACTTCTTATAATACTTAAATAAAAGAGTATGGCCTAAAAACAAATTTTTAGCCACTTTCGCTCAAACATTCTTATAAACATTTGATGTTTTTAATGTAAAACATTAAGTGTAAGTAAGCAATTTATCAATATTAGTTGTATATCTACTTACTTTTCAGTAGCAGAAGGAATTTTTCCAAGTGTCAGTTGAGTATAACTGGTTCAATGCTTCACCCTCGACCAGCGGCTTGGAACTGAACTCCTGCGCGTGCTGGTCCTTTTCACCCGACTAAGTAATATGATTTTGTATCATGTTTGGTAACTCCGATATTCATACAAGGCTCAAAAAAGTAACCTAATGTGGCAGCTATGGTATTAGATTTCCTTTCAGGAAAGAAAAACTTGAAATCTGAGTAAGCGCTACAATGTCACCTTACTTTGAACCTATACGAGGTTTTCTAAATACCCAATTTCACACCTCTCTCGTATGGTAGGCTTCCATTCGACAGAGTATCATTTGCTTAAATTCAGTCGTCGAGTTCTCGTTTTCACTCTACTAGAAGGACAAGATTACAAAGAAGCAATTACTAAAACGTAGTCAGTCTCAAGTGATACCGTTTCGGGTCTGAGCGCACTTTTTGAAAAGCGTTCCTATTCACCCGCTGGTCCGATTCACCCCCCTTTACCCTATTCGAGCACAAAAATTAGAGTTTATCTCCAATTTAGAGGAATATATGAACGAATGGTGAAGATGTCGTCAATGAGCAAATATCATATATTACAGAGGCATGTGAAACTTAATTTGGACCTTTCACTTTCATAGAGCAAAAACTATTACTACAAAGGAATAATATCACTCCCAAACCTAGGTTTTGAATGTGTGAATATCCTTTGAAGTTACCAACTTAAAAAAAAGTTTACAGATTTGTACAAAAACATTCAGAAAATAGTAAGTTGCGAAATACTTTGGCACCATCAACCGCAATGTAATTTTTGCTTTCCCATTACAATTTTAAGGAGCTTCCATCAAAGCAAAATTCAATGTCGCTCACCTTAAGAACAATTTCATATTGGGGAAAATAAATGGAGAAGACTGCACTGTGACTAATCGTGTTGCTCAATTCAGTGGACGTATCACGAGAAATTTATAAGATGAATCAGCGGAGTGGCTACCGCCAGTCAAAGCAAATGCTTGAAAAGACCACATACATCTCTGGTAAGGTCATGATTTTTACTCGAACTGCTTACTATCTTCAGAAAATGTTTGATTGTAAATGCATGCCATTGAAACAGACAAGAATTTGAAGAACTTTATTCCATATTCAAATTCATTCAAAGCTCGCGAGCTAGCCGCGAAAACTTTAGCGGAATTACCCGCTGAGATGCACGATACACTGTGACATAAAATGTCCAGCAGTCCGGCAACATCTAGCTCCTTTATAGCCTCTCGAATTTCCACAGAGAAAGAGGACGCATTGGTAGCTAGCTCAACTGGTAGAGCACCTGGCCGGAAATCAGGGGGTCCGGGTTCGAGTTTCGGTCAAGGCGGATGTTTTTTCTCTGTGGAATGTCTTGCCATCATATTCAAACTATTGATTTACTAATAACGCAGCTTCTAAGGCGAGGCAACTTTAAACTGCATTAGCGATTATTACCTCAATTAGACGAGAACGGCGGCCACGAAATGGTGACTCAGTCACGTTTAAAAGATTGTGCTTAGGTTTTGGTCTAGGAGACTACCTAGACTCTTCGATAACGCTAATCGCCTTAACCAAGCTTCACCAAGCCCCCGCTGTACGGCAGCAAACGATACGCATCAATGCTCCAATAGAACCCCCTTGATTCTTATCCCTCGTTATAGCCCTTCGCTCGCGATGCATTTTATAGCACTTGGAGCCGTGGGCACTCAACACTCGGCCCACAAGCACGCACTCCATACACTCACACAATCAACGAAAGCACCCACATCCTCGTGCCGGCTGGAAGCGGTTGATGTCGGCTTGGGTGCCGTGGAGGAAGTCAAAGTGATCGTGGTGGGATGAAGGTGACGGGCGGGGGTGAAGCAGCGGGGAAGAGCCACCCTCCTTGTCATCAGAGGAGGAAGTGGGACACATTACCTGGCCAATAGAGCCATGTTCGGTGAATCCATGCATGAACCTCACCTCTTGAGCCCACCGTCCTCACTCCTACCCTCTTGGACTTCCCAGCATGCGTTATTTACGATGGGTGCCCCGTGAAAGGACATTCCCCGGCGGAAGCACAGCAGTGCCACCGATGTCGGTGACACAGCCAGTTTGGTAAAAGTGTAGCTTTCCTCCCTGGACCATTTGATTTATTTACGCATACTAAATATGAAAAAAGGTATTGGTTTCTCTTTGGCATAGAATGTATGCATCTACATCTACGCGATACCCTGCAAGCCACCATGAGGGTGTGTGGCAGGGGGTGAAGATCACCAGGAATGCACTATTGACATGCAAACAAGCTACTAAGTGGAAACATACATATCAGGGTATGATAAATGCATCATGTATCTAGTGGCATGCTAGACAAAAGGGTAATATGCAGATAGATGGTTAGTATCTTCATAGTAATAAAGGGATTTGTTGTTAACGCATGCATCATGCACTACAGACTACTCCAACAATATTTCACCTATCTATCGCTTCACTATGTTGCCTATTGTGCTCTCCAATGGTACGCGGGTTAAATGACATTTCAAATCTATATATTACAATGTCAGAGAGGCTTGGTGAGCATGTGCCAGAGGTAAGAACGAAACTATTTCCAAGAAAACAACTACTATTGGCCTAATTAATAAGAAATTCTGGTAGTTAACCGAAAAACCTTGTGGATAAAATTATTTCACTGAAAACACTAAAGACGGGAGGATCGGAATGAAAAAGGGATTACATGAATGCAGGAACGAAAGTGGATATTTCCAGATTTCAACATGATGAAAGATTGAAAACGTCAGGAGAGATCCAAAGTTTGCGGTCCAGCTTAGTTGAACTCTCTTCTGTATAAATCCGATTCCTCCTTTTGCTTACGTCCATATATGTGCCACATACACGTAAAATACTCAACTGGAAAATGTACTTCATTCCAAATTCTAGCTTCAGTATTTAGTTGGGAACAACGATAGAAATAATTGACATCTGAGATGTCTTCATTAACGGATATTATTTATGGAATTTATTTTAAATTTTAACATTCATGACATCATGATGAGTACATTATCATGAATACTCTTTTTTTTCGAGTAACTTATGATGGAGGAATCTGACGGAGTAAAACCATGATAAGATCAGTCATGCTCATAGTGAGATCATTATGAGACATGATAAGCGATCGTAAAAGGTGACATAATAAGCGAATAGGTGGGTGCTCTGTTCGTTAAGTACGCTGAAAAGCATCTGAAATATATTTTTAGCACTACTAACTAATCGTTGATTGCACCTTTGCATCCCTAATGTGAACCATTGTCAATAACACATAGCGAAAACTATGAATTTTAAATAATCATAATCCATAATTAATAAAAATCACATTGTTTCGTTGATATAATTTAGTTACACGTGTTTGACAAAAAATTCTCTAATTTAGTACACCCACTCTCGAGCTAGCGCTAAGGGTAGATCGCAGATATAGATGCATTGACTTTCTTGTCACAGCATCGCTACACCATTGTCTACAATTCAGAGTGAACTTTAAGGAAGCATCGAGTCGTTGATATCAGAAATTACTGAGAGCATTCACGTAGCAGGGCTGATTGAATTAAAACTGACGTACGGATACACATAAATGACTTTCTTTGCACGAACGACGAAAGATCACAACGGGCAATTTAGCAACCGGATAAGGCGTCTTTTTTGTAGATGGCCACGTTTATAATGCATAAGAAAATATTCGTAACTCCACAATTTATCAAACGCACTTCATCTGCGCCAAATTTTCACTTTAGTGTTATTCTTGGGTAATACGTGGTAAAGAAATAAACAACTTGCCCTCGTCTCACAGTTTTTGCACTTATTCGGATTTTTCAGCTCATTTTTACTTTCTGACGGATAAAATCTTTGAGTAACAACGGCGTGACCTTTGGGTGAGTTGCCGAGCATGACTTCCAGGGGAAGCTGACGGCGGAGACGAAGGGGGACGGAGAGAGGCGGGGTAAAGCGCTGCGTCAGTCAAGCCTTGAGTTTGACGGTGCTTCCAGTCGTTATTAAATAACCAATATCCGGTTTCTTCGGTGGCAATGACAATATTCGATATTGCATATTGTGGTCAATAAATATCTAGTATATTTCAATATTGGTTATTGAAACATCTACTTCAATACTGAAGTGTGTAAATAACAATTTTTCATGTTATTTTCAGAATGTTACATCGTCCAGTATTATAACCACAGATGCGGAAAGACACGTGAAGCTGCTTAAAAGATGTATTTCGTTCAATAAAAGTAGTGAGGAAAGAAAATCACTCATGGCAATAACTGGAATATCACACAGGGACAGGAATAAAACCAAGATTGGCCGTACAGAACATCTCTTCGTTTTCTTCAGAAAGAGAGAGAGAGAGAGGGAACGTGTGCAAATACAAACTCATCCGCTCCAACTAAAGAAGGATATAGAAGGTTCACTGGTTACCATGACATAATTACGCTAAATGAAATTTAAGTGAAAAATTGAATTGAAAACCAATAGATCGAGAGACCACCCAGCCCTCAACGTTCCGACCTCGAGAGGAGGCGATTCATATCGGAGAGGCAAGCGCTGAACGGGTCGAGTCCATTGCACCAATCCTCTCTTGCCTTACAGTTATTTAATATTCTGATGGAAAACTGTTTACAAAACCTCTGCAAGGAATTCGTATCGGGAATGGTATCCAGAATACTTTTACGATGTTTATCTGCCAAGGAAGCGAATGGGATAAGGGATTATGTTATTGATCATGTACAAGGGGAAAAAAGTGAAGTGTTTCCACCATATCATTTTTATTATTATTACCATTGGTTTTCTACCGGTGAAGTTAGGTCTAAATGGACATTCTTCCCACCCACGATATTTCACACGATGTCCCTCTTCATCCCCTCATACCTCCTATCTCCCATCATTCTATCCAAGCAACCCGTTCTTCTCCTCCCTCTTCCCCTCTTACCCAACGTTCTTCCTTCAATCACTTCCTTCAAAACATCGTTACCTATTCCATCCATACTGCCTTCTCCTTATTTCATCTATCAAATTTCTTTCCTTTCCTACCAATTCTAAGAATTCATCATTCGTCCTCCTTTCGACCCACTTTGCTTTCTCCATCCTTCTCCACACCCACATCTCAAAAGCTCTACGCATATTTTCCTCTTCTTTCCGCAAAGTCCACGTTTCCGCCCCATATTGCGCAACGCTCCATACTAAACTTTGCACTAGTCTTTTCCTCGCTTCCCTACTCAACACCCCTGTGATTAGTTCACACCTACGAGTAAAAGCCTCTTTTGCCAATGTGATTCTACTTCTTGCTTAAACGCTGCTATACCCTTTTTCCTCCAACACACTACCCAGATAGCTAAATTGCTCCACCTGCTCTAGCTTCTGACCTCCTACTTTGATAGTTAAACTCGCCTTTTATGTTCTTGAAAAACGCATTACTATCGTTTTCTTCTGATTTATCTTCATCCCGTAAATTTCGCATTGTCCCTGCAAAGCATCCAGCATTTTTTTGTAAGCCACTGGCTGACTAGCGCTTGGTCATCCGCGAACCTCACCGATTTCATCAATTTCCCCCCTACCTTTATTCTAGCAGCCATCTCATCCCAAGTCTCTTTTACCATTTCCTCCGAGTATATATTAAAATGTACCGGCGATAACGGACAGCACTGCCTAACTCACCTCCCTATTGTGGCCCAATCCGATTCCCCATCGGCTACTCTCACCTGCACCTTCTGTGCCATGTAACAATTTCGGATCAGTCTCCTGTCTATCCAGTCTACTCCTATCTTCCGCAATATTCCCATTAACTTTTCCCACCTCACTCTGTCAAACGCCTTTTCGAAATCAACAAAGCACGCGAATACATCCTGATCATATTCTAGATCCCTTTCCACTAGTATTCTCATCACTGAAATAGTATACTGAGTGGTCCTCCCTTTCCGAAATCCAAACTGATCCTCACCTAGAAATTCGCTGACTCTCTTTTCCATTCTTCTGTTGATGACTCTAAGCACAGTCTTTGCCGCATGAGAAATCAAGTTTATCGTAATATAATCTTCACATTCTTTTGTTACCCACTTTTTTGGTATAGGTATCAGCACTATTTTTATAAAATCCTCCGGCCAAGCCCCATCCTCGTATATTCTACGAACAAGTTCATAAAATTTCTCCCTTCTCCCTCTTCCTACATCTACATCTACTTAATACCCTGCGAGCCCCCACGAGGGTGTGTGGCAGGGGGTGAATATCACCAAACATGCACTATTGACATGCAACTAGGATAATTAATGGAGACATGCTAGATAGTAGGGTCACATGCAGCCAGATGGTTAATATCTACGAAATAAGAAAGGGATTACTGGTTTTCATAACATGCATCATGCACTACAGACTACTCTAACTATATATCACCTTTCCCTTTGCTACGCTGCCTATTGTTCTCTCTTATAATACTCGGGAAAAATGACATTTTAAATCTATCGGTACGACAATCTATCTCTCTAATCACGTTAATCTGATCAAACCTAGCATAATACGGAGGGGTTCTTAATGTATATCCAACATCATCTGTGAACAAATCCGTTTTGAATTTACTTAAAAGGTTTAACCTAAATTTTTACCTGCGTTCTGATAGTAATTCCCATCCTAGTTCTTCTATTAAACTCGTAACACTTATACAATTATCATAGCGGCCTTTAACAAATCTAGTGGATCTCCTTTGCACACGCTCTAATTCTTTTATCATATCTTCCTCGTACGGATCCCATATACTAGCGGCATATTCTAAATGAGGCCTGACAAGTGTAAAATAGCTTCTTTCTCGTACTCTCTCATCGCATTTGCCTAGAACCCTTTTTACGAATCCTAATCTACGGTTTGCTACACCAGTTATTTCCCTGATGTGTTTCCCAATGACATGTCTTCAGTGATGGTGACGCCCAAGTATTTCATAGATTCTACGTTAGATATTTTCTTTTCTTTGATGCAATAATTATTCCGGGGAAAGCTATTCTTTTCCCAAAAGTTCATTACGGCGCATTTCTTCAAATATTATCTATTCCAATAGGTTTACCACCCTTCGTTTCTCGCAATGCTTTCTCTATCTCACTATCCAGTATTCCTGGGACCACGCCATTCTGATCTACGTCCTTTTCCTCTTCTATTTCCTAGTTCCTGGGCCTATTTTCGCTAACATACAGTTCCTCAACATATTCCCTCCACCTACGCTTGGTCTTCTCTGGTTCCAGAGAAGACTAAGCGTATTGTAGGCTCTGCTAATTTTCCCCTTCTGATTTTGATGTACGGGACCGTTTTCATTTCTTAATTCCTGACAACAAAATAACCTTTGAGTACAGACTACCTACTTCACCTTCTCTCTGGAGTCTCTCCATTTCCTCGCACTGCCAATTCCACCTGTTTTCTCTTTCTCTCTTTGTTTCTCTCCTAAGACTTTTGTTTATCTCCTTATAGCGCCTTTTGCCTAGCTCTGTGTTTACATTTTTCCATTTCCTTCTTTCCTCGATCCTTCCAATCATTTTTGCTGTTCTTGACCCTCCTAGCGTCTACTGTTCAGATTGTTTTCTCAGCTGCTTCTTTTATGACCGTCTTCATCATTTCCCACCCTTAATCTATTGTTCCTCTTCCCTCAGGCATCTATCCACGATCTCTTGATATTCCCTCCTCTTCCTTCCAATCAGTGCTCCTACATCCCACTTTTCTATTTTCCTTCCTACCTTCAACCTTTTTAGTCTCACCTCACATTTCATCACCACCAAGTTATGACCGGAGTCTGCGTCTGCACCTGGGAAACTATGCGAATTCTTCACGCTGTTCCTGAATCTTTGTCTAATTATGATGTAATGTAGTTGGTACCTTCCAGTATAGACCGGCATTTTCCATGTGTACCTTCGCCTAGGGTGGTGTTTAAACCACGTGCTTGTAATCACTAAATTATTCTTCCTACATAGCTCCACTGCTTTCTCTCCGCGGTAATTTCTTACTCTCAGCCCATACTCCCCTACTGCACTTCCGTCCCTACCTTCCCCTACTACATCTTTTCAGTCCCCCATAACTATTATTATATGGCTACAAATTTTCCTTCCGAAAGAAAAATACAGTACGCAGTCCATTAATATAGACTAATAAACGAAGAGAAATGTTCAGGCAAAAACTGTAGTCCATTCCAATTTCAGCTAGATTTTATGTAAAATCTGATAATATAGGAATCGCTGCTAGCCTGGTGGGATGTGGCAAAACATGAAAAGTTCATCCTATAAAATCACATTTACTACAAATATAATATAAATTACCTGGATAGAGAGACATCTATAATCTCCCTTACCACATCTCATACCACCAAGGTTAGCAGATGGGTCTACCTTACTGCAACATATATTTATGATCATCATTACCACTTTAATCAGTCTTAACTTCGATTCCATTACTTAATTTCATTCTGGGTGGATTATTTTATAAATCCACCAAGATATGATTCGCAGCTGACCAAGATATGAATAGCACTGAGTGTAAATATTCAATATATGTAATTCATATTGTTTTCAAATTATCAGATAAGTCAGAAATGAAATTCATTAACTGTAACTTTAATTCCTTTGTAATGGAAGTGGGATGGGAAACATTAAACTCTTCTTTGCATAATTAAAGATACTACCACTGGACTGATTCAGTAAATTTATTTATCGAACATTTCCGCATTCACGCACATTGCACAGTTTAAAAATCTGAATAAGTAACAACACACATCTTCAATAGAAAAACTCCAGCTTCCGAGAAAGAGGAATTAATTTGAAGATAAGTTTTGGCGAGATTAAAATGACCCTATAAGGTTGGAATCATGGGAAAAAATGAAAAAAATGTGATAACATCAGTTCTAAAACTTCAACATATTCAGTTTGCAGAACAGCACAGAAAATAAATTAATGATCGCATAAAATCTCATTCAAGGAAGATGTACCTGACTGTATCGGCCCCAGCGTGGTGGAGGCGACTAATCATAAATTAAAAAATATCTTTTTCAAAATATTTGTACTTTACACGACTGGTTTTGATTTTTTTGGTCACCTTCAGGTATCTCACCTGAATAAGACCTAAGAAGTAAGAACCGGTTTTGTAATGTAAAAATATTACGGAAAACTAAATATTTGTCCATTTAAAATAAACAAATAAGAGAAATGACAGTTTCCAGTTTTTGTTCAAGTTATACCTATGGTATCACAATTGAATAACAAATAATAACTCGGTAGGGAAACTATAGATTTGACGCACGATTTTCAATTCAATGATTTCCGTGCAATGAAGCTTACGCTGGTTCATAAAACTGATGAATACCTTATATTTTTATTTTCAGATTACTGTTATCCCTTTAAAATGGAAAACAAAGGCAACAGACCATAAGATTTACTTATGATAATCTTACCCTCAAATCAGGCAGTAGAGCCGCTATCTCATTCACCTAGATGGAAAGGCGGAACTCTGATTCGTATCTTGCATAAATTCGTCCAGTTTTCATCTCCTAACCCTTTCTGTTCTTACTAGATGTGACAGGGGTCTTAGTGTAAATTGCTCAATATCAAATAATACTGTTATCTCAGTATGAATATCAGTATAGAGGGAATCTATTAAAATTAAGATCAGAAAAATATCCACTGATCCTCTACGAAACGTTAAAAACAGTCCCTGAAGTAGGTATTTCTTAAAATGAATAATAAATCTGAGGCTTCATTGATTAACTCTGCCAAATTAAATATTAGTTATTTAAGATATTAACGAAAATGTTTAGATTCTCATTTCCTTTACGAAAATATGTCAAAAACCTGTGGCCTTCGCCACAGCGACCGTGCCCTAATTGTACCCCGATAACTGCTAGCCGGGACTCGGAATTCATATCTGTGTGGACATTAAATGTAACTGTTAGGGCTTCTCTTGAACGTAGAGTGCTCGATTTTGCCGATTTTATTATTATACACATAACCATGTGATAAGAGTACGAAATTAGCGCATTACAATTTTGTGCTTTACTGCAAAAAGCTGGAGCAAGGCAAATCGTCCACGTATCTGGTTCATCAACGCGTGCTTAAATAAAATAAAACTTTACAATGATAAGGTAATTAGACCATTTGTTTCACTTCACCCTTATCAAAAGAAAACACAAGCGGATAGCATAGCTTTATGCCATTCAGATTGATTCTCCACAGTGAATGAAATTGATAAACCTCATATTTATGGATATTTATGGAACCGAAGGGGATTTATGATTGGGAATAATGCTCAGGATCATGCATTGTTGTTAGCGTATCAGGAATAGATCCATCCCAGGCATACAAAAGGCTTTGCTTCCTCTGTGTACGGACCTGTCTGCTCCTGTTTGTGCTCATTTGACATCTTTATCGAGCGCGGAAACAAATATATCTCTCGCAATGAGTAATACACTCTCTCCCTACCTTCCTACATTGAAGTTGGAAAGGGAATGTCCGAGTTCTTAAAAATGGAGCCATAGAAACTTTTAAGATATATTCTGTAGCTTAAACCGGGGTTTTGTAGCGGCTATTATCAAATCCGATGACGAGGATGATATGATACCTTTGTATAGATTGGACTGCATGAACGCTATTGCCATTGTTTCACATTATTTTGGAGCATGCATTCGATAGCAGATGGTAACGTGTCTAGAGATATATTCCGACCATCGAATAGAAAGTGGAAAGCGTTGCTGGAAACAACTGCACAAGCTAGAGGAATGTGATCAATGTTCTCAAACTATTTCAAAAATAATACGAAAATAATCATAAATACGAACTACAAGCTAGATTCTGTTCATTTCCCATACCGAGTCAGAGAACGGGTTCAATCGAAAAACAGATTGAGGAATTCAATGAGCTGACGCTCAAATGTCATCATTCAAATTAAACGCCTTTTAGAATTTTTCAGTTTTCTTTGAAAAATCCTAAAGCATGAGTTCTTATAAATTTCGTCATTTTAACAAATTTTTTATGCTTAGCCGCAACACCAACTAAATATATATCATTATTGCACTGAGTTAGAGGCTTCAACTAATAAAAGCACGTAGTAAATCTGTTTAGGCATATGCAATTATGAATTCGGGCCAGGCGTGATTCCAAAACCTGACTTACGAAGCGGCAATCTTAACTAATAAAAGATTGAATCAGCTCATCTCCCACGCCAGCTCCCATACCAGCCATCTCACATACGTAGACTGCGAAACTAAAACGCAATAGTGACGCAAATGGGAAATCTCGACTTCAATGGCACAATTTCTCGAGACTTCGATTCACAGGTAACGGAATTAATTAACTTTCACGGATGCAACAAAAACCCATGCAACGTATTCTCAGCTGTAAGAAATACTTATTTGCTCAAAAAAATAAAACTACACTGTCGCTGAGATGGCATATTATTTTTAGTTGGAGACTCTCACTGAGCACTCGGTGGCTCAGCAGCAATAAAAGCCTCAGTCTCTCCTTTCCTCCACCTCTTGCTCCCATCTCTCGCACAACAGCTGTCGACCGGCCAGAACTGCTCCAGAAAAAAAACTCTCATTAACAGTGACTCTATTTTTAATAACTTCCTCGCGTGAAAAGCTACATGGGAAGTGAAGAGTGATCTTTACATTTAATAAGCTAGCTGCTAACAGCTATAGGTAAACATTTGGCGTTAGTGCGCATGCGGTTAAGATGTGCTTTCTGTAATCAATAAAATCATGCACATATTTGACAAAGTAATACCAACCTTCGGCGGTTTTTGTGAAATAAACTTTGAGTAGAATAGATTAGAAATGAGTGTAAATAAATCCAAATATATGTGTGATAATGTGTGTAACAGGTATAAACTTTATTTGGTATTATCTTACCATGAAAAACGCTGTTTAACGACTGATTGCAACAGCTGTTTACCCATTGAACGGTATCTAGCTTCAAGTACCTGGGAGTAACCGTAGATGAATTTTTAAAATGGCAACAACATATTAATAGCGTAACATTTTCTCTGCATCGCACTCTTAAAATTTTCTATTTTATTATAAACCATTGCCCTTTACGTTTATTTAAGTTGATATATAATGCTTAGGTCCACTCCAGATTAAGGTATGGTATTTTATGCTGGGGTGGTCCATATCTTGACTCCTTAAAACCTGCCGTTTTTCTGCAAAAAGGAATTATTAGAGTAATATTAAAAAAGAGCCGTTTTGAAAATTCCTATCGTTTTCCTATCGATTCCTATCCTATTTGTGTATGTAAGGTTACTTCCATTAAGACATCTATACATTTATACGGTCCTCCGACGCTTCTACATAAGAAGTGGAAATGCAGGGTTACTATTTTATTTGCCTTCTCCCTCTCCCTATACCCTGCGTAAAACTCTTATTCCATTGCCAAAATCTAATCTATCACCATACAAAAAAGGTTTTATGTATTTAGGACCTAAGCTACTAAATTTATTGCCCACATCTTGTTTTTGTGGCTCAACCGTAAGTACATTCTTAAAAAATATGAGTGATTGGCTTTTTACTAAAGAAATGTTATCTTAATGTAATTGTTTAAAATAAAACTGTGACTCTGCTAACTAGGCTCGCCTTCGTGGTATCATTTTTTTCTTTCTTTTATTGTTGTTAATTTCTTCAAGTTTTTAAAAATAACCATGTTTTTTGATGGTAGCCTTACTACAGGTAAATGTTCCTTCAAGGCTACCTAAAATGAGTAATATATCGTAATCAATCATTGTAAAGCATTTTGTTGCTGAGTAATAAAAAAATATAATTGTTAATGACCGTTTTCGCTTGGTGCAAAACGAATTTGCACCACCCGCCGAAATGGCAACCAGGCAACACTTATTCATGTTATTAACACAGCATCACAGTTTAATGGTCATCATGAGCCGAGACTCGCAGCAGATAGAAAATCCGTAAAACACTATTCCGGGTAAGCGCAATGGTCAGTTCGAAAGTACTGACACTTGCGCCCGATAGGGATCCAACTTTGGAATTACGTTTCAGTGACATGAAACCTCGTCTGCGTGCATCATCCTGCCCTTATCAAGGATTTTCCGGTGAAAAAAGTTTTAGGAAAATAGGACACTTGAATTCTATCGATATGCGTTGAGGAACATGTACCATGGTTTACCATGGTTCAAAGAAAGACTAGGGATGGTAATTCAAATAGTCTCTAATAGCCCCGGTAAAAAAATCATTAGAGAAAAGGCTTAATAAACAGATAGGCATGAGAGTTGGCGAAGAAAACTAGACAGGGATGCCACCGTTGCGTCTACACATTTATGTACAAGAGAGAAAGTGCAGGGAAAAAATCACTAAAAGACATAATAATTATGAAATTGCGTACAGAATTGAGTTAGTCAGATCGCAGTGTAATTAATTGCACTGCACATTTTTGATGATAATGGGGTCGTTTTCTCGGAGCCAAAATCGCAATTTTGTACACGAAATCGTTAGATGGAAACAAAAAAAAATTTTAGTGAAAAAATTAATCTTCTTACCACAACCATTCACTCATAATTCAAAAATTAACATAATCAAAAGGTGACGCCCACCGAAAAAGTTGCTGTGATAACATTGACATCATTTTCCTCCAGTCCTTGACTGCCTTACGTGGAAGGGAAGGGAGTGAAGGGGGGGTATCCTAAGGTCTGCTCGGACGGATTCTGTCGCAACTGTCCTATTGGCAGAGTCACCTGTGTCCCCCCCATTGCGATAAAGCAAAGTAGCTTCACGGGCTCAGTTGTGATTGGACGAAGTCGTTACACGTCAGAGGTTGCACCACGCCCACTTTTCCGAAAGGGTTAAAAAACAGTTTTTCGCCGCTTATAACTCAATAAGTAATTGACGGATCAAAAAACGGAAAAATACGGGTCTTTATATTTTACAAACTCTATTAGATTCGGCAATAAAGAAATATGATAAACGACCCCATTTAACCCGGAGGGAGGGTACTCTGATTGAAAGGTGTGTGACCAAGGTGAAAGGAGGCCGCCCCTGATAAAGGTCGGCCACGTGAAATAGGAACGCTGAGTCCATGTTGAAAACAGGAGGGATAGTGGGCCATCAGGGCCAGCTGCTTTAAATAACGGCCGAAACCCTGAGCCGCGATTAGAAACTATATTCTAAATAACAGTGCTGATCTGCCAAACTTGCCAGTAAGCAGACCTTGTGATTGTTTTTCCAAAAAAAACAAAGTTGATTTACACGGCTCGTGGTGGATGAAGCAAACCAATTTTATTAACTTTAAATGTTCATACACTTTCCTAATGAGTTTCTGCGAGGCATTTGAGGAGGCAATGCTAATAGGCTCATGGCCTTAAGGAGTGGGGTAGAGAATGTTCCAAAACGGAAGTCAACAAACGTAGCAGATGTCGTTACAACATCTGAGGTTTTGGAGCACTATGGAACTAAATCTTAATCCTAATATAAACAAAATTAAATAATCCTAATACAATGGCATCAATATTTAGGAGTGATTAGAACCCGCAACATTTGGATTACTATGATTCGTTATCGACCTGTCTACCGCAGCTGGAAGAAGGAAATTAAATGTTTAAACAACAAAGGAAGGACAAATAGCACTTGGCGATACCATAAATAACAGACGTATAAAATACAAAAATATATATGAACGAATATTTTTATCGATATCCTGTTAAAAGACTTAATTCATTCCTAGAATTGTCATAATAGACGTTTAAAACTGAGAAAATATGAAGCCGAATATACTGAGTAAGTTTGAATGAACTTCACACCATGCCAACATTTACAAAAATGTCTACCGAATGTGATAGAAGAAATTTACATCTGCGAGTTTGCCTCACTTAAGTACACAAAATGCCATGTTTTCTGACTTTTCCCAAAAAGGAACGCATATATTATTATGTATTACAAGGTATAACGTTAAGCACTCACGTAGTAACAAACGCAGAAAGTCCCATTGCTATAAATGAAAATAAAATTAATAAATTGCATAGCTTGCATGAGAAAGTGCTTAGAATGAGAAGTGCTTAAAAACACAGAACACAGAATTAAATCAAGCAAATTAAAAAACCGCAGTGTGTCCCCCGAATGTCGTCCTCAATGGATGAGAGCAGAGCTCATCTGGTTCTAGGCCAAGCGATGCGTAACATTCACCAATAAAAGTGGGGAGTATTTCTTTTCCCTGCGTGGAGTGAATGTGGATAAAAAGAAAAAGAGTCGCTAAGAAACTGGGCAAAAGGAGAACGCCAAATAAGAAGATCCCGACTCCAGTTTCGGTCGACGCATCTTGCTGAGTACAGCCAAAATCCAAGCGGCACAAGTATTGGGTGAAGGAACACCACTGGAAACCAACATACGAAACAGCAAAATGTCCCCGCAATACGTGTATTTCATGCAGCATTGAACTCGGAAAGAGGTTACGTCTCCACTCGTCTGTCAAAACCAACACCAACCTTCAGAGAGATGGGCGTGTGGTTACGAGTAGGCCACAGAGTCGCGGCTAGTATTAACTTCGTAAAGGGTCCAATATCACGTCACCTGACATCATCACTCATCGCCCACTCGTTCAATTCGCGAATGTGGAAATAATGCATTAAATTGTCACTAACTCGAAATAGGACTATAATCTTATAATTTTAAAACCAGGGTTAACTGAGTTTAATCATGAATGCGAACGTAGGGTTTTCACTGATGACTAAGCTTATACGTTTGTCGAAAACATTGCATCATGCACGACGGACTACTCTAGCAATTGTTTACCCACCTAACCCTTCGCTATTCTGTCTATTGCGCTCTCTAATGGTATGCGGGAAAAACGATATCTTAATTCTATAGGAACGACAATCTATATGAATATAATGTCATCAGTGTGATACATATAATTAATTACCTCTGACTTCCTTTGGTTAAGGATGTGACACAACCGTGGCCAACTTAGTCGCTTCAACCGAATCACTTAGACTCTCGCATTCTCTGAAACCATTAGTCACTATGATGTGGCATTTCAATAAGCTTATTCTGGCGTTTTGGGCCAATGGCAAAGAATGCGACCTTTAAAGGTCGCCAAAAGGTTTAATAATCTTCATACTGAGAAAATCGGAAGTAGATATTGAGAGTCACAACATTTGCTTGAATGCAAACGGGATTATCAACTTTAATAAGAAAATATTTCGTTAAATATAGAAGGTGAATATTGGCAGAAAAAATTATATAAATTATTTATTACCAGGTCATGGTAGATAATCACGAAAAAATTAGTGGCTACTGACTTAGTTAGTTAAATATAACTGCGAACTCCTCGTTTCACCGTCAAAAACTATATGAGAGCTATGAAGGAAACGAGAAACGGGGAAAATACTACGATAGGCAATTTTTGACATCGACAGACAAATGAGTACCACGCAGACATTTTAGCATTTAAAACCTTTGATAAGGAGTTAACATAGTACTAGCACACTGATTTTAGCAGAAGAGGCTTCCATACTGACCTGCCAATCCTTACACTTGGAATAATCATCTCAAATGGCATGTATTTTCAGGTACTTTGGCAAGCTATCATCTACGATGAAGCGGAATTATAATAATACATCAAGTAAGTTACCTAAGCGCAAGGCCTGCATTGCAAATAAACATCATCACTAACTATCGGCACTAGGCTGTTTATATTTTCATCATCAGAACTTCAGTAAAAACTGCTTTCCTATTTTAGTATGCTCACTTCATCACATTTAGAGATTACTATCATTTCCAAGAAAGTTCATTTAAACAAACAAATTTGCATTAGAATCTATTGTAACACACACTTTCATGCTTTTAAATGTACGGAAAACCTCATTTATTAGCCAAGTGTGATAAGTTACTTCCTTAACGCCATACACTTAAATCTGTTTGAAAATAGATTAAAAATCTGTTTAAATAGATGTTTTAAAATTGTGTAAGGAAAAAGGTTGCCCAGACCGGGAATCGAACCACGGACCTTTGACTTTCCTGGATGCGCAGATCACGCCTACGTCTTAGTAATACCCTGCGAGCCACCGCGAGGGTGAGTGGCAGGAGATGAAAATCACTAAGCATGCAATACTTACATGCAACTATGAGATTCAATGCAACTACTCCATGGACACACAGTAGATATAAGGGACACGTGCAACCACGCTACCCAGAATTCCTGATCCCAAAGGCATCATTTAGATTCCAACGGTTGTATTCCCGGTAGAGGATACTTATTCTCTAGCAACTGTCAACAAGTTTGATGCATGTATGTACACAACGGTAAAATTAAATCTAACAAGGCATATCTTGTCCAAGTAGCTCTTATACCGAAACTATGTTTTACTCCCATTTCAAGTAGATTTTCTGACTGCTGATCATTACGCTCTGGTGAACATAATATCCCTCATATTTAATAGTAATTACGGTGAAATCCACGTAACACTGCTCTTTTCTATAGGTTGGTAAGCAGGATATTAATAAATCTAAAGCTCAAAAAGAAGAAGGCAAAAATTTACAATTTATCTGGTAAATTGCAAATTTTGTCATCTTCTTTTTGATATGTTCGCATACCACGTAATATCGCCAGAATCTACTGAATTAAATCTAAAGCTTTAGCAAAACTTACGTTATTTTTCAAGTTTACAATGAGTAGATGCTTAACACTAGTTACTGATAATGAAAACACTTTCAGAGTCATTAAGGAAATCTCAAATAATGCCATGTTGAAGGATATTTTAAAGTAATTAGCAATAACGAGAGTTACTGTTAATATTAGAGAGAACTAAATAGATATTTCGCCTCCTTACAAAACAAAAGTATTGTGCCATCCACTAACACTTCTATTACAGCGAATATCCCCGCCTAGATATAATGTTTCGATGATTACTTTGCTCCATCACATTAATTTCACTCGTGGACCGCAAATGTCGCCACTACCACAATTCATTAAATTGATATATGACGAGCATTCACGTCGATTTATTTCCAAAATATTTCCAATGATATGAAAAACCTTGCATAAGATCACAGATCCTCAAAAGGACTACTACACCTGTTCGCAAATGCACCACCATTGTATTTTAATTTTAAGAAAATGCACCATTCCACCGTACACACAAATCTGCGTTATCCAACGTAGATTTTTATAAAAATTCACTCATTATGTTACCTAGAAGCAGCCCAAAGCACCTTAGTACAATGAAATAGTTTATTGCCTAGATGTGGGACCACGATTATTTGTAAGGAATTAGTTTCATAAAAATCAGTGCAGTACTATAAAAAAAAGTGCAAAATATTAACCCGCTTGATAATAGTTTGAAATAAAAATAGACAATGTATTTCAAAAAGCATGCCTTTTAGGAGGATGAAAATGACTGAACATTAAAACTATCGATGCAATTACTAGCAGTTAGATTATTTAATCGACGGTAATGCATATCTAGCCTCCATCTTTCACGCACCCTCGTTTTGCAAGATACTATGCAGATGAATATCACTGGACGAGCTGATTCTCAGTTAAACGTTAAGTAATAGGGCTGTCTGTCTGTGAAATCGCGATTTCTAAGCTCTTTATAGAGTTCGAAACCTTGAAAATTGAGGAGCATTTCGCGATTTCACTTCCAGAGAGCTAGTATTAAAGTACATTACGGAACGCTGGATGCGCTATATATTTGCCTTAAGAAGTACCAGTAAATGGATTTCTTCCGTTATTACGATAAGAATTAAAAAAAGAGAACTCAATCTGAAACCTTCATAAAAACAACCGCTCAAATTAAAAATTACCGCTTCAAGGCACCATGTGCTGGCGTACAAACAGAAAAATCATGAAACAAAAGGTTCACATTCTTGTAATAATAATTCAGAATTTAAGCCATCACATCACCAAACTCATCTACACATTCTGCAGTCAATAAAAGCATCAAATGTGGTCCCTAATCGGACTTCAAGATACGGTCTACTCTCATGAAAAACTTCCCAATGTGGTAGCGAGGGAAAACTTACTTGAAGTTGTTGGAAAACAAAAAAAGCATTCGGCCACTTGGGAAACGAAAGAGAGTTTTTGTCATAACTCTTGAGATGTTAGCAAAGCTATTTCCTTTACAGTATAACCCCTCTATCTTCAATTCTAACAAATTTTCGACGGCATGAAAAAGATTCAGACAAAATATTTCTACAAGATTTCTACCCCGTCAGGGCAGTCGATTATGACTCATGAAATTATTGTAGATGTTCGTAAGAGGGCATTTCTCTCCAGTGCCATTAAAACGTCTCCTGGCAAAGAGGCCATGGTCTTTCATGGCCAAAGAAAAACAAATTTGCTCCGATATCTTTAAAAGTCAAAAGGCTGCACCGCGGTTCATTGGTGTTATTTAGTGGCAAAGGTAAGAGGGCACAAAACTGAAGAAAATGGATGGCATTAAAGTGGAAAAACACTTAACTTTTGGATTCGATGATGTGGTTTAACGTTTAAGGTATCGTTTGTCGTGATTTAACGTTAAATGTATCATTTTTTCACACCTACTCTTTGAGTTATAAAATAAAAAGGCTAATAAAATCGGGTTCCATTTCATGATATATTTTGGGATACCTCCGTTTTTCCCTCGTAGTCTGGAAAGACTACGAGGCCATTACTATATTGATGGTAATTGTGAGGAAAGACTACGAGGGAAAAATGGAGAACAGTTGCGTTCATGAAAATATCAATTTCAGAAATTTACTTAGCAAGAGCAGGTATGAATAAATTAAGAGTTATTGGCACTTCAGCGAACATGAGTTTACTTATTTAATTAGAATAAACATTAATTCCTTTCTTAACTTTGTGAATTTAAGAACTTTTTCGAACACACAGTAAAGTTTTCCCCTATTAAAAATGTATTCTTCATATTTTACACTTTTATAATAATATTTTTCTTTTATAATAATTTCTGGAATTTTACCAATATGTCCGACCGTAAATAAGCAAATCTGAGAGTTTCAAAGGGTCTGCGTTAGCTTCCCGCGCTAACTCCATCTTTATATCTTCCTGTCCAGATAAGGAGGACCACACTCGATGACCGCATATGCTTATCTTCTTTAGTGTCTTACTATTCCTCTTGCCAGGGATGCTTAGTAGTCCATATTTGGCTCATCGAGTACGAAGTAAAGCCTACTCCCTTGGAGGTCTCACAGCACGCTTTCGACTGAAATATCATCTCCTTAAGTGAATTGTGCAGTGTTATTTGAATACGGATGTGCATATTTACATTTAACCATGAGTCAATGTGACTAATATTTGCGTACAATAATTACTTTTCACGTTTCTGCCATACATTTCCCTATTACTCATATTTACCAGCAACCTACTGTGTCAACCAACGAGAAGTGGTGCATCTTGTGGAATGCCAGAAGATAATATGTGCGCAGAACATTGTATTAATGTGTTATCAGACGTTCAAGATGATAACATAGAGGAGAGTGAGGGATGAGACAGTGAAACTTATCTCGACGTTACTGAAGGAAATAAAATAAATTCTACTCGGCTAACATACACGGATAGTGATTAGGAAGGAGATAACTACGATAGCAAAGGGCTAAACTGAGATGTGAAAAAAACGATCTTCTAATAATATTATTAGAATTTCAGGACACAGAATGTATCTTATTTACCAGATAATGAAGAATGCGGAGATAGAAAATTGTTTCTTGCGGACGACCATTTCGAAGTGGTGTGAAAAAGTTCAATTTGCATCGCATTTCCAATTAAATATATTGCAAGCGTTCAAAGAAATCAGGGAAATGAAAACATATTCTATTCAGAGGATGAAAAAGTTTTTTTGGTTAATACTATTAATACTATATTGAAGGCAATTGTCAGGAAAGACTACGAGGGAAAAATGAAGCAATGTTGTGTTCATGAAAGTATCAATTTTCAGAAATATACTTAGCAATAGTAGACATAAATAAATTAAGAGTTCTTGGCATTTCAGCGAGCATGAGCTAAATTCTGGCTCTGCAGATAGATGCTACAAAATTAGACCAATTATTATGCTTGCTAGAAAATACAAAACGATGAAAGAGTAATAAGTTGGGAGTGAAATACTGAGGCTCATAAAATATAATCCAGGGGGATCGGGTTGGTGTGGTGGCTAGAGTACTGGCCTCCCATCCCGAGGGCCCGGGTTCGATTCCCGGCAGTGGCGGATTTTTCAGTGGAAAACCGGTCCCCACTTAGGTGCCTAGTGGAGGGCATTTCAAGTTCAGTACTCCGTCCGTCGGATGGGACGTTAAGCCGTGGTCCCCTTGGCGCCTTTCGTTGAGAGTAGGCTAATGCCGAGGCCGGGTTTCTCTCCACCCTTCCTCCGTTCCCTAAAAACTCCTACCATTACCCAATTATCCACCTATCCTATATGGCGCAAATGACCTCAGCTGTCGGTCGCCTCCCCTAAAAAACCAACCAACCAAATATAATCCAGGTAAACTGAAGTTAAGATCATTGGTGCGAATGGTGTGTGAAACTGAACAGGGTATATCTAGAACTTATTTGGAGCTAGTCAATCTAATTCGCCTCATTAGTGTGTTCTGAGAGAACAAAATTTGGAACAAGACTGGCCGTCTCAGTTCAAAAAATAGTTTTCGAAGGCCGCAAAGAGTTGTGCTCGGACAGAGAAGGGAAGAGGTCGTCGTCCATCTGTGAAGAAAGAGAGTGGTAGCGGACGGGTGGGAGGACGATTTACTGTGCGCGAGCCTCGTCCACTACACCCGGCGCGGCCACTGAAGCACACTTTAGAGAGGATAGTGGAGAAAGGGCTAAAGGAGCAGTCATCGTGAGTGTGCCAAGATTTCTCTGCAGGAGAACTCGGTACATCTGTGTATTTTGTAAGGTTTTTCCGCGCAAAGGGGCATGCTCCCGCAAATATGCCTCAAAAAACAATCACTACCAGGATACCTGTGAGTAAAAAATTATAGCTGCATTGAAATATGTACGCCAGAATAGTTTTAGTTCACCGATGAAATTTAGGCTAAAATTCTTCATATTACCTAGTTTGACGGGAAGAGATTGGAAATAAACACCGGCCGTCAACGTGGACGAATGAAAAAAATACAGTAAACATTCATCTCGTAAGTGTCGCATTGCTTAGGAATGAGCCATACGCTCATTTCACTATTCCCTTGTATTTCTGTAAGCGAAACTTCACCTTACGTGTTTTATTGCAGTCATCAATACTGTTAATAACGCTCTATATTTTTCATAGCTGCAAGTACTAACCCCGGTCCCAAGATTGGTTATTATGGTTACACAAATTATGTTAACCATAGGAATTCTCAGAGGATAACATTTATTTGAACGAACTTAGAATAAAGAAAAACTCAAATTAAAGGCACAGGCCTTAGGACGAATCATTTATTTTGCTCTAGGTTTATTCTATTCTACTATTCATTTTATTCTAGGACTAAATTTTTCGGGTATGATAATTTTTTAACATTGAAATAGCATACTCATGAACCTTAGCAGTTTTATTCCGCAAAGCTTAACCGCCGGGGATAAACTAGGGTGACCAAGACTCTTTCCGGACGATATAATACGTTGCTACTTTTGCTTGCTTTTCAATGCTCAGCAGTAATATTTACGTGCCATGTTTCGGCGTCATGTTTTTACTGTCTGCCCCAGCAAATAATCACAGCATGGCACTTGAGGTCACCCGTTTCATTCGAGAAGCGTGGCCCTCCGTCCTCCCCAACTCATTCACCCCTCCCGCCCCACTAACCCTTTGACCCCTCACCCCGTCCTCCATTCGGCATGCTCGTCCCGCCCTCTCTCGCTTAATCGTGTCAGACGCACTAAGTGACTATCGGTTACCGAGATACAATCTCCCTCGCAAAAAAAAACAAGGTGTACAAGGAGAGTGTCTAAAATCCCCAAAGACAGTAGTCCGAACTGAGTCGAGAATTGAGTTGCCGAGAATCAAATTCATCGGATACTCAAGCAGGCCCTCCGCGTGTGATGAGGAAGCTGCTCCCCACGCTTCCGATCCACCAAAAGTGGGTTTGCGCCGGAGCAGGGAATTTTTCAAAGGGTGAATGCCGGACGGGGAGATACGGATGGGATACGGGGTGGGAAGTTAATTGATTTGTGTTCCCTATCGACGACCCACTCGCCTGAAACACGATTCCTTCCAATCCTTTGGGATGTCGCGAGCGTCCCCTTCTTGCTCATCACTGAAAATTCGCCCAATGGAGCTTCGACCTGATCCACATCATCACCCTATGGCAAAGAAGATCTTATAATATCAATTAAATTCTTTGTGGATATGAGAACTCATTGAAATATAAATTGATTGATGTGAATAGATTATCAGAGCATAGATTAAAGAAAATAATAGACCAGGTAACAAGGCATAATTTCACAGAAGTGGACTGAATCCTCCGAAACCTGTCATTTGGCCGATATACATCGCCCTCGGGATACCTTTTGCAGCTATGGAGTCAAAACTATTGAAAGGGCTATTAAATATAAAAATGGAACCACCTCATGATGTTCTGCCTTAATCTATAGAAATTCGTCATAAAAGTGTCTTATGTTATGCTGCTTGGCAACTTAAGTGGCCTTGTTATCGGGATCACCGATCACTACCATGCATCAAAAGCATCCACCTCTTTCTCTAGCAATTGGCTGGAGTCATACGGGAAAAAAGCACTCTTGATAATTTAAGCCATTGCGAAACCTTAATATTACATCATTCATTCACAAGTTACAATTAAAGACGCAGAAAAGAGCATATGATACGAATAAAAAGATGCAACCTATATAAATTTTCACAGACTTTATTTATTTCAACGCTAAGGCGTCATCTTCAAGTACTCCAAGTCAAGGTACTTGAAGATGACGCCTTAGCGTCGAAACGCGTTGTACCACGAATAAAGTCTGTGAAAATTTACATAGGTTGCATCTTTTTATTCAACATGAATTTTCACCACGTGAAAGCCGAATCTATCGATTTCAGCATATGATACATAACGAGAAACTGAAATTGGATGTGCATTATGCTAAAACTCGATATAAGTAAAACTTAATTCATAAAATATAACATTATGCAATTCTTTACAGAAGAATAGTTGCTAGAATATTTAATAAATTAAAAAAATAGTTAATAGAAATATAGATGTTGGTACCACCAGACTGCTCCGGACGAGTTCATCATCCTATCTCTCGAATCAAGAATTCAACAGCGCCATGCTACATTTCTCCATCTTTTCCTTGGGTTACGTCTACGTTATACCCTGCGAGCCACCGACGGGGTGTGTGGCAGGGGGTGAAGAGCACCAAGTTAATTAAGTAGTAGTGGTAGAATAAGGGTTTTAGGTGGTCCAACTGCTAATGCTATACTGCACCATCTAGCCTAACATACTCCGGAGCTTATTTCTGAGGCAAACACGACATCTACGCCCACGGTGGGACTCTAACCAGAGACCTTTCGGCCACTAAGTCGACGCCTCACCATTGTAGCCCCGAACTTAATGCAATGATATAGAAAGCAAATATTTATATTTGCTTTGAAGTCTTTTGATGATTGAGCTAATAATAATCGCAATATGATGAAAGGAATATATTTCACGCTTGTAATTTGATTATATTTCTTTATTGTAAAATATTTCTCTAGGACAAAGGACCGTACGTCGTATTTCTCTACGACCCTAGCTCGAATTCTCAAGCTATATACTAATATTAATAAATATAACATATTATTACTAGTTGGGGCAGCAGCTTGGATAATTCCAAGATGTAGACTTGAGTTTGCAAAAAGTTATTATGCCGTCATAAAAATCCGTACCCACCAATAAAGCATTTGACCTTGCCTTAGGTAGGAACCAAGATAAGCCATGAATCTGAAGGTCGACAAAGTTGGTCACCGTAAGTTACGTCACGGTGGCCCCTTGATACCCGAAGGCAATGAGCGCGAAACGACTTCGGAGTGGAGCAATTCATATGTGCCTTCCCTACGGACTCCGATGACTCGGGAGCCGCCGTAGCTTACAGCAAAGGATTCCAGGTCTTACATGCCTGCGATTAAAGCAAAGCTTGGAAACGAATTATACCGCTTAAAAAAACTCCACGAGTGCTCGTCTTAGCTACTCCATATATATATCCCTCCTTCATGCCCCACTTGATCTACACAGAATATCCTAAAGACGAACTTCGATCATTGGGAAAAAAAAGGCATCGGCCCCTTTCCGACCTACGAGCCGACCCACCTAACTCAGGAGCCCCCTCTCCCGCCAGCCTCTTGCCCAATCGATTCCACACAACCGCAAAAACTATTCGCCCTCTCAACCCACCGACTAACCGCCCCAACCCCCATTGCCCTCATCTCCCGACCCCATGGAGGCAGGGGGAACTGGACGCATCCGAATGGCCAGTAATTCTCTCTGAAAACTTCATCGAAAGAAAATTAACCAATCCAACCATTACCCTAACGGAAATATCGGACAAACGCCCCCCAAAAGGGCACTAAATTTTCGTCCACTCCCCGACCCCCTCCTGGTTAATCAAACGCGTCAGGTGCTTAACGAAGGATTGAGGGGAGAGTGGGAAAAGCTTTCGTCAGAGCTAAATTACGCACAGTGCCCGATGAATGTCGGAGGCATTGGGAACAAAGCCTTTCTAGAAACCAGACAACAAGGAAATCCGCGAGAGACGCACTGCAAACCGCCTCTGACAGCTTGTCATATGCGTCAGCCCTGCGGCAGGCCGGCACGGGGAAATCGAAAATAATATTCCCGATCAAACTGTGTGCGCAATCCCTCAAAAGTTAAACGCCTTCTTTGACGGACGACCCAGTGCTTTCCTGTCACGGTGTAGAGGGAAAAAATAACGATTCGAAATAACATCGATGAAACAATCCTAGAATTAAAAAGCATCACATCCATTGCGCGAAAGTATTTTTTATCCCATCATTCCGACCCTCCATTTCCCACGAGGATTTAAATACAGAATAGGAGTATTTGCAAGCGTTACTTTCGCGATCGTCAATAAGTTTTCCATTCCATCAAATAAGCTCTGAGAAGTCAAAACCAATTAGTATTTGGCAGACGCTATCTCTCCCTTATCATTTTACCGCAAAGATGTTCAGCACTTACATTGGAAAGCCCTTCAACTGAACCACATGACGGTCATAATTGTGCATTAGTAATAAAGTGAATGCTGAAACATGATCTGAAAATTTTCCTTTTTAACTTTCATCATGAAATGCTATGGTTTTGTACGCTCGCACAGAAAGAGCAATGCTTCCCACAAAGGGCAATCGCAAGTGATTGATAGCGGGACCAGTAAAACCTGAAAACGCCTCGTGAGATTAAAACGGAGGCTCGAATGCTCAAGGAACCATAGCAGTCTCTACTGCAGGAATCAATATGCGGTAAACGTTGATCCTTCACATACTTGCGCATCTGTAACGGTAATCCGTACGGTCCCTGAATCCCATCGCAATGGAAATGGGTAGCCTTTCCAACGACAGCAAAAATAAATTCGTTTTCCCGTCATAACGGCTTCTTATCAATCCCCCATCCAGCGTTCAATACGAAATCCTCAGGATCCAGAGCAATTAGTGGAAATCTCTCAAACAAAGAAAGCAGAGAGCAGTTTATCCCATATTACCCAAAAAAGGTAACGATTCAAACAGGACTTCGAAATGTATAACGAAGGTCATCATTAGCTCCCAGCGATTTACCAAACTTTGCGGAACCAAATACTTCAATTTCACCGTAAAAGGTGATTACTAACGGATCTTAATCAGGAGCTAAGCCTCGTCGCAGTATCAGAAATAAAATACGTAAGGATTAGCTCCAGGTTAAAGTAATGGAAACAGCTTATCACTCGATCTTTATTTCATTATTTGGATCCCAAAAACTCCTCTCTAAACTATGATTTGGGAAAAGAAATCATAATTGAAAAAATATGAAGATTCAATAGGTCCATATTGACAAAAAATGCAGCAAAAGGGCATTCCAATCCTCTACCGATTCTTTAAACATGAATTTCTTCTGAATTTCAACTTTACCTCAAGATCAAGCATAATACTATTTTAATCGTTTGGGCTAAATAGCTAAATTCACCCATCAATCCCAAGCTTTTCCGATAGTTCTCCTGATGATATACAGTTCTTTAGGACCTGCTAGTGGTGTATAGAACTTGTAGTCTCATTCGCAGAAAGAGATTAGTTATTTCCTAGATTCCTACAATGATTTTCTCCTTCAAAAAGGTTGATCATACATCATATTTAAACCTATAACGCTCGCTCTTCTGGAACCTGACGACTTCATTTGTCGATACTGATAACCACCGCGCTTTTCTTCAACTACTTTTCTAAAACAGTAGGATTTTTTGTAATACATGCGCATCATGATTTTTTTCCTTCGCTTGTTTTTGCTTCGCATGATTTGTTTCCATCGCTCTTCGATGCAATGCAATAATTTGTAAACACACGAGCAGAGCTTTCTATAGCATTGCAGTACCATTCACATGAATTACAAACAAGCATCCACGTAACTTTCCAGGCACTATATCTAAAATTGCACTTAGTTATTTTTAATATTCAATGGTAGCTATTTGGGATCCTCTAATGGTCGCTATTTGGGGGCCCCTTTTGGGATCGACCTAGGGAGGAGAAAAAGTATTCACTCAAATTAAATAGAGCAATTATGCCCGCAATAAAGAATTTCAGTATAAAGAATTTCTGCATAAGAAAAATCAAAAATCAAACAGCGATTAATTCATTTGGTTATCATTGTTTAGACATTCCGCTAAACCTTGATACAGAGACACTTCTGACTTTCATTGGAGGAGTCTTTTGGATCTTTCTCAGTCTCCCTTAGCAAAATACAGTAGATTTTTCAAGACATTTTTCAAGTAGTCTCCAACAATGAACCCCATTAGTTTGTACATAATGTAAGCCAAACTTACGAGTCAATACCATCAAACCAGTAATAGACCATATTTCTGCAATGAACTTTGGCTTTTGTTTTATCAGTCAGCGCAAAACATCTGGTTGTTCTTGTTCACCGCTAATAATGTGTTATACATGAATTTCCCCACTCATTTACCCGCCTGGCTGTCTGAGCTGCCACATAGTTGAATTTTTACTATAATTCCTTTAGTCTGAAACACATGGTCACTCCACGTTATGGTTCATTATATTTATGTATGTCGTGCCTTATATAGAAACTGAAACAAATAAACCAACTTTCTGATGAGGAAACTTCTCTGAAAGAGATCTACATCCACGCGATACCCTGTAAGCCACCACGAGAGTGTGTGGCATGGGGTGAAGATCACTAAGCATGCACTATAGACATGCAAAAATGCTGTTAATAGATGCATTATGCACAACAGACTACTCTAAAATGATTCCCCTTCCTCTCCCTTTGCTATGCTGCCTATCCTGTTCTCTTATAGTACTGGGGAAAAATGGCATTTTCAATCTATCAGTACGATAATCTATCTCTCTAATCTTATTTATCTGGTCGAATCTAGCATAAGACGCTAGTGTTTTTAATATATGCCTAACATCTTCAGTAAATCTATACGATTTAATTTTCTGTGAGATTTTTAATCTTTACTTTAACATACGCTCTGATAATGATTCCCACCCTAATTCTTGTATTATTACTGTTACACTACTAAACCTATCGTGTCACCTTTTAACGAACCTAGCTGTTCTACGGTGCACACTGTCTAGTTCTTTGATGAAACCTAATTCATTCGGATCCCATAAACTGGCTACATACTCAAGGTGGGACCTAACTAGTGAAAATTAACCTTTTTTTCTGCATGAGACGTACCACGGTTCAAGAATTGCGACCTAGCCGCGAATATCTTAGTGGAGTCATCCGCTGAAAATGCACAGTAGTTGAATTTCCACAGGGAAAAAAATCCAACTCGACCGGGATTCGAACACTGACCCCATGATTTATCGGTAGCTGGAGGTCGGATGCTAGTGGGAGAGCTCTTCGCCCAGCAGTGGAGGACTTTTTTTCCCGGCGAGTGAAGCCACGATCGCCGAGAGCGCAGAGACTAGCTCCCGGAATCTGTGGGAGGCTGGGGGCAGTGGGTAGAGCGATTCTGGGGGATTTTGATATTCAAGGACGAAGAAGCTCGGTCTTCATTTTTTGCCATTCTTTTCGAACTTATTATTTGTTGCCGCAGGAGCTGTCAGCGGGGTGGGAGGTACCGTGCACTAATTGTTCACCAGTCCCTTTTTTTGCCACAAAATCTATTGAAGATGCAACAGAAGACTTCTGATATCCGAACAGGAAACTTCTTTGTCATCAAATGCGAGGAAACAAAACGACCAATGAAGCCGTTTGAGGTCCACACGTTCACATTGGGCATGTTGGGCCTCACGATCTCGGATACACGAACGATCCAGATGAGAATAGCTCAAAAACATCGTGTGTTTGTTACATTGACCAATGAAGAACGGTTGCTGGAAGGTTTGGGAAAAAAACACTGCAAAACTTTCCTTCCCGGGAGTTGAAAACCGACTTTGATGAGTTGACATTGAACCGGTCACTGGATCACTGGTGAATGTTAAGATAATGGAGCTCAAAATCAAAGTTGAGTTAAATGACATAAAAAAAACTCCTGCAGTAAGGAAAATTACATCGAATATGGGAAAACAGATGGAGCGGAGTGGAATGACGCCGGTTTTGACGGGTACGAGGTTTATCAGAAGAGGAACATTCCCTCTTACCTCACAATAAGACGGAATCGGGCCATCATTATTTATGACGGTCAAAAGAAGACCTGTGTTCGCTGCAACGGTGAAGGGCACGTTAGACGAGACTGCCCTAAAAACTGGACCTTGGTGAGCTACACAGATATAATGCAAAGGCAAGACATGATTGTTTACGACACTGAGGCAGACCTCCTGGAGAGGGGCTGCTTGAGCTAGAGTTAGAGACTGCGGCAACAAGATAAAACAGGTCTCCATGGGAGGGGAAAAAGAGGAGAAGGCAACCAGAGGGAAGAAGGAGGGAGTCACAAAGATCCGTTGAACACGAGGTGAATAAAAGAAATACAGAAGACCGAGTATCGAAAGTCAAAAGAGGCTCCGGAAGACAAGGAATTGGGAACATACATCTACATCTGCATAATACCCTGCAAGCCACCTCAAAGGTGTGTGGCAGGGGGTTAACTCTCACCAAACATGCATTACATATCATGCATTTAAAAGGATTAGTATTAATATATTTGTCTAGACTGCAATATTTAAAAAGATAAAAAATAGCAAACTACGCATGCAAAACCGTGCTGTTACCTTCAAATCCTTACACCGACATGCAACAACCTATGCTATGGATCAATCACTCGTATTGGACATATTTACCGCTATTCATATCCCTAACTGTACGAGGAAAAAAGGACATTTTGAATATGTTAGTTCGGCAATCAATTTTTCTAATTTTGTAATTATGATCCAGTCTACCATAGTAAGTTGGGGTCCGCAAAATATTTTTAACATCATCACTGAAAATATGGTCTTGGAATTTGTTTAAAAGATTAAGTCTAAATTTCAACCTGCGATCTGACAATGATTCCCAGTTTAATTCATTAAATAGACTGGTTAGACCTCTCATGCCTTGAGAATGACAAAAAAATATTGTCGAAACCTAGGTCGGTTATTAAAAAAGTGTGGAATAGACTAAAAGTTTTATTTTATTCGTTACCATGAATACCAATACCAACGAGAGCTGAAGGAACGAAGGAGAGTGGGAGAATAGGGGAGGAGGAGAAAATGGTAGCGCAAATTTCTCACCTCCATGCCCTTTCTCTCTCTAAACAGGGGAATCAGAAAAATGTAAAATTGGGAGGGAGGAAGGGATACCAAAAAAAAACAGACTTTAATGAAGGGGAGAAATGGGTGGCTCAAATATCGAACCCCCAATAATAACTTCCTTTTTTGCAGAACCAGGCTATTTCTCCAACAGTATCAACTGTCAAATCCAGGCCCCTGGGAGCGTGGACCTGACTCCTCAACTTCACCATGCTGTTTCCTGATGACTTCAGGGACAGATCGGGAGATGGCGGAGAAGAAATCACCGGAACAACCAACCGAAAGAAAAAGACGAGCAAGGGTCTCCGTCGAGGGACCCGGCCATAGGGGGCCAAACAGAGGTCGGCATAAGCAGAGCCGAAGCAAAGAGCGGAATAATAGAGGAGGAGGAAGTGGTGAAGAGAAAGATGAGTACTTGCTCAGACACTGATTGTTAAAGCCATTAGCCTTAATTGTGCTAAATATCATTCCAGAATTTTTTTGGGCTTACAATATAAATCATGCCATGTGAAGAATTTTAGCATGAAATATTACAGGAATACACAGCCCCATAAAACAATGTATGCTTGAGACACTTATTAACCAGCAATCAATTGACATTGTCATGCTACAAGAGGCGATGGGGATAGACACATGGCGTTTTCGAAACTTCTATAAAATAACAAATTTTGACAAGTCACAGGGAGGCTATGTCAAATAAAGAACGGAATAGATGCTAAAGGAATACGTCGGCAAGAGTCTGGTCGCGTAATTTCCTGTAAAATCGAACATACGACTCTGATTAATATCTATGCACCCTCGGGTGAGGAAAGGCAGTAGAAAGAGAAAACCCTCTCACGGACATTTGGGTTCCTTATTTACAGAGCTTTGCCGGTAAAGCAATACTTGCGGGGGACTTAAACTCCATCTACGAACGGGAGATTAGTGAATCCAACGCTGATAAGCTGACACACGGTTCCAGCCGGGCGCTTTTATGGCTGAATGACTCGTGCCAGTGCGTAGACGTAATGAAAAAATTGGGAGAATGCCCTCCGTTCACTCGGTGCGGGAAGAAGGCGCGGACGCGCATAGAATACTTTTTTGCATCACAGATGATGAAGGAGAGTATAACAGAGAATAACACACTGCCAGTAGCATTATCCGACCACTGCACTCTAGTGATTGAATTGCGAACCCCCACATCCTTGATAAGGGGCCCCCACCGGGTCACCCCGTCATGCCAGGCAGTGGCGATTAGACATAAGCATTTTAGAGGTAACGTCGATCAGGGAGGACATAAACAGACAGTTAGAAGACATGATAGCCTGTAAACCACAAAATTATGCATACTCTGATTCATGGGAAAACATATTCAAGCCCTCAATACGGAGATTGTTGCAGAAGCATACTCCTCGCTACACAAAGGAGCAGAATTCTACTCTATTTTGTTATAGAGAAGCTCTAAGGGAGCTTTTATTTACTTCAGACAGGCCGCAGAATTTCTACCGACAGGTAAGAATTTTGAAGCGCATCATACTAGAGAGGGAGAAAAAAAAGTGTGCCCCCAAGGCATGGCAACAGGAATCGCGGCGACGAGGGAATGACTTTAATTTAGAAATGATTGCGAGAAATATTCGAATACGATCCGAACGTGAGGCCCCACCAGTGGGAAGCGGAGTAATGGATACGGCATTAAAAGATATGCTAGACTCGCGCGTTCGAACACTACTCAAACCTGTTTAACACATATGGGCAGTGGAACGAAAATGAAGCTCTGGAATTAGAAGAGCTCCCTACCCTAGAAGAGGGGGATAGTGAATTCCTGGGTAGGGAGAAAGAAACAAGCGAGCTCGATGTCGAATTGAAAAAAACTCCCGGGGGAAAGGCACCCGGGTCGGTTGGTCTCCCTTTTCAATTTTACCAAACATTTTGGCCAATTTTACGTGAAAGTTTTACCCAAGTTTTTAGGCAAGTCCTGAGATATGGCTTTTTAACAGATTCACAGCTATTAGCGCATATCAGGCTAATAGCAAAAACTACGATATCAAAGAGTTTTTAGACCAGTTTCTCTTTTAAACGTAAACTATAAAATAATGCAACTAGTATTTAATAATCGCCTTTAATAATAATGATACACAGAGCAATACACCCAATGCTATAAGCGGTCTCTCACCAAGCAGAAATATTCTAGACGCTGCCCTACTAATACGAGATATGGTATTGACGTCGGACTTTCACGGAGAAAACTTTTTCTCGGTACTGGTCCTCGATCTAAAAAAAGCCTTAGATTTCATTCGGGTGGAATGGATCGTCCTACTACTGAAGAGAATGACTTTCCCTACAAACTTTATCGATCAACCTTCTATCAGAACATGAAAGTAAAAATAAAAATAACGCAATTTAAAACATCAGCTTTTAACATTAAGAACTCAGTATGACAGGGATGCCCCTTCTCGATGAATCTTTTTGCCATCGCCTTAGACCAATTTACTTGCGGCAATTTGAAAGAGGCGGTCTAGGAATTCTGCGCCATGGAAACCGATGCATAGGAATAGCATACGCTGATGATATCACCCTATTCCTTACCGCCCCAGAACACATACATCAAGCCGAATATATACTCAAAAAATTTGGAAAATGTGGTTTGTTCCTGAACAAGTCCAAATCCAATCAACTACTGCTCACGAGAAAGTGGAATCCAGTGGCTGCAGTAAAGACATTTGGGCTCAACTGGGAAAAAAAAGCCAGATGTGATGATTGAAAAAAAACTGGAATACGGCGATCACCTTGGTGAAATGGAAGGCGGAAAAGTTAGCAGATTCATGCCGGCCTGTAACAATAAGAGCTAATTTGATAAATAAGTTAATGCTCCCCAATCTAGTTTGTAGCACAGATTCGACCATTCCCTAAAAGAATTATTGCTCAACTGATAAAACACACGAATATAATGGTCTGGGACGGCAACAAAAAGGTTACACGCGGACGCAGTTATAGAAGTAGAGAGGAGAGAGGACTCGGCCTGAACGACATTGATTCAAAAACGAAAATGTTATTTACAAAGAATGCTCTCAAAATCTTGGGTGGCAACGAGGGATGGCGGAAGTCATTGTTAAAAGATGCGTGGACGGCGGCCTCAACAAATGATGATTATCGGAGGGGCATACGGGAGACGGAAGGGGTAGTAGGTGTCCTAAACGATGCGCAAGTGAATAAACGTATGTATGAACGAGAACGGGAGTTATAGACAACACCATCAGGGGAGCGGAAAGGGAATTCTCGTCAATGGAGAATTTGGGCCTCGAACACATCGCCACCTGAGGCGAAGAGTAAACTCTTTGACATTATCTGGGAACGAGGTGTATGCAACTCTGAGAAATGGTGTACGCTTGTTGAGAAATGGCGGAGAATTGGTCGCAAAATAGAAGAAATCCAAGAAATGGCCAGGAATGGCTGTAAATGGTCATAAATGGCCAGAAATGGTTTGAAATGGACAGAAATAGGTTACAAATGGTTGAAATGGATCTAAATGGTCAGGAATGGAATAAATGGGAGAAATTGTCAGAAACGGTTATAAATGGTCAGAAATGGTTTGAAATGGATAGAAATAGGTTACAAATGGTTTAAATGGATCTAAATGGTCAGGAATGGAAGAAATGGGAGAAATTGTCAGAAACGGTTATAAAAGGTCAGAAATGGCCAGAAATGGTTTGAAATGGACAGAAATAGGTTGCAAATGGTTGAAATGGATCTAAATGGTCAGGAATGCAACGATTTGGGAGAAACGGTAAAGAATGGCTAAAAATTGTCATAAATTGGCTAGGAATGGTTGCCAAAGACAGAAATGGTCAGGAAAGGAAGAAATGGTCGAAAATTGACATAAATAGACAGAAATGGGCTGGAGTTGGTTGAAATAAAAAACATGTGACAAATAGTATATAAAACCACTAAATACAATAAATAAGTGGAAATGGGCGGAAGTTTAAAGAAATTGGCAGAAATGGATAAAATGTATAATAATTTTAGAAAATAGTGACAAAACAGAAAAAGACCTAAAAAGTGAGAAATTGCCGCAGGTTTGTGGGAATTCTATCAAAATGGTGCGGATGGTGTTGACATTGGCTAAAATATCCAAATATTGATAAGAAAATGGCTAGCGATGAATTAAAGGAGCATTAGAGAGTGGTGGCTCTGTTTTTTTTTGCCACGAACAAGGTGACGTGGTGTTGGCTGAAGAGTAGTCTCAAATCAATTAGCAGAATTCCACACAGAAAAAATCATTCGCCGTGGTGGGAGTCGAACCCTGATTTCCGCTTAAATAAATTGAAATAAAAATTTTTCCGTATTTGTGCTTAAACAAATTAAGCTACCGAGGCTTCATCTTTCCCAGTGAAAGAGGGGCTTTAAAGAAACAAGTTCGCCGTCCTTCAATTCGCTATATAGTATTCAAATCAATTAATTTTCCTCCCAAGCTAGAGTCACGATTTTACTATGTATAATAATTATTGTGACTTCTGGGTACATCCTACTTAAAAAGAGTTAAACAAAATTATACATGAAAAATTCGTTTTGGGAAGACACAGAGTACATAAAATGAAAACGAAGTGGTTTATTTTCAACGGCTTTAAAGATAACTAGGTTTAATAAAGATAACAGGTAGGTACTCTTGAAAATATATATAATACAATGCAATGTGTAAACAATTTGTATTTGTTTTGAATGAAAAAGCGAGATAAAAAAGAAGAGAATATTAATGGGGAAAATACCAACTGAAATGATCATTTTAAAATACATATCTATAAATGTTGCCAAATTAAAGTTTTGAACCTAACATATACTTGAAGGTGTCGTAATCATTAGGAATATTTGAATAAAATATAAAAATCATCATCACAAGTCAGCAATCCTACGATTAGTTTGACGCAGTCCTCCACTCGTTTCTTCTATCGGCCAACCTCTTCAGAATAACATCATTCCTCACTTTTATATCCTTCACAACCTGTTCCATACATATAATACAAGGCCTACCTTTTCCATTCCGCCTGTTGACTTTTACCTCGATGATTGTCATAAGATATGGCCGATTAAGTTGTCCCCTCTTCTTTTTAGTGTTTTCAGCAGACTTCTCTTTTCTCCCCTCTTCTTCTTTCGCCACTCGGTCGGTCCATTTTATCTTCATCAGTCTTCGGTAGCACCACATTTCAAATGCTCCCAGCCTTGACTTCTCTGCTGGTATTATTGTCCATGCTTCGCTGCCATATAGTAGAATGTTCCAGATGTATGTTCTGTTGAAATGTTTCCTCACTTTCAAGGTTGTATTTTGAGCTTTAAGTAGGATATTCATTTGGCAAAATACGCTTTTTTCTTGGGCAATTCGTCTGGCAATTTCTCTTTTACTTCGTCCATCGCTGGTTACTCGTCTTTCCAGGTAACAGAACTCTTCCACGTCCTCGATTTTTTTGTTTTCTTAATTTAACATTGATAGAGCATGCTTATTTTCTCCATGTGGATGTTCACTCCCGAAGACTTTTATTTGAATTCTTGGATAGCTTTCTCGACGTAGACATTGAATGATACGGAGACAGTGTATAGCCGTGTCTCACTATTTTCTTTAAGCATGCTTCTCCACTGCTGGGTCCTGATTTGACTACATCCACCTTATTTTTATACAAGCTGTGGGTAGCTCTTCTGGCATTGTACGATACTCCAATTTCTTTCAGAATCTTCATCATCAAGGTACAATCCACGTTGTCAGATCCCTTCTCCAAATCTACAGACGCCCGTAATTTATTCTCTATTTCCTTCTCTATAAGTAGCGAGAGGTCCAAAATCGCTTCTTTTTAGCCCTTTTCTGGAACCCCAAATTACTCCTCATCCAGGAACTCCTCAGCTTTTCGTTCTATTCTTCTATAGATGACTCTGTGCTAATATCTTCGAGGCATATGTTCTTCATGATAACTTTTCTTATTTCCAGAACTTCTTTTGCTGCTTCCTGTAGCCCGATTTTGATGCTCTCCTCTCTCTTTTCCACTGATTTCAGTCAGATCTTCTTCTATCTTATTTTCTACTTCCTTCCGAAAGGCCAGCCGTTGTAGAAGCTCCTTTAGTTTCTCTACTTTCAACACATTCTTCGGGGATCGGGTTGGTGTGGTGGCTAGAGTACTGGCCTCCCATCCCGAGGGCCCGGGTTCGATTCCCGGCAGTGGCGGATTTTTCAGTGGAAAACCGGTCCCCACTTTAGTGCCTAGTGGAGGGCAGTTCAAGAACAGTACTCCGTCCGTCGGATGGGACGTTAAGCCGTGGTCCTCTTGGCGCCTTTCGTTAAAAGTAGGCTAATGCCGACGCCGGGTTTCTCTCCACCCTTCCTCCGTTCCCTAAAAACTCCTACCATTACCTAATTACCCACCTATCCTATATGGCGCAAATGACCTCAGCTGTCGGTCGCCTCCCCTAAATAACCAACCAACAAACACATTCTTCAATGATTTCTTCAAGGTCTTGAATTTTAAGTGATGTTACATCATCACTGAGTTTTGGTCACTGTCGATATCTGTCCTTGGTAGCTTTTGCAGGTCTTCACCTGGTTCCTATACCTCTGCTTCAGTAAAATGTAGTCAATTTGAAATCTTCATCTGTCTCCGGGTATATTCCAGGTATATATTCGCCGTTGGTGGTTTCTAACAATGTGTTTGCCACCTCCAATTTTGTTGTTTTCAGAATTCTATAAGTCTTTCTCCTCTCTCATTTCTAATTACGAAGCCACATTTTCCAGTTATTCTTCCATCTTGATCTTTCCCAGCGACAGCGTTCCAATCTACTATAAAAATGAAGTTTTCTCCTCCTTTTACAAGCTATATTAGTTTCGTGATATTCTCATAGACGTCTTCCAGTTCTCCACTTTCGTCAAAACATGGAACCATGGGGGTTATTTTTCAATTAATCAATTATCAATATCAATAAGATATACATATATTTAATGACTTATAAACAAAATATTTTTCGCTTTTTAAATTCCATGATGATGTCAGGAAATATTGTGTTTCAGAAACATCGGGCAATTTTTTAAATAATACAGATTTAAATCCGGCAGCGCGGCCAAACGCTGGGATTTAAATCCGCCGGATATAGGCCCAGTGCACGGGGAGAACTAGCGCCGCGAGTAGCCACTTTCTACATATTTGTGAGGAGTCGTCTCGTGAGACCGGTAAGGTAATGCGAAATATTGAAAATAAAAAGTGATATTTGCATTTTTGACTATGGGCTAAGCCGGGCTCGGCCGAGCTTGAAACGAACCGTCCGGCGGGCCGTGTAGCGTATTTCCTTCACCACTTGAAGCCAGGTATGACGATTTGAGAACTCGAATGCCCTTCACAACAAACGGAAGTGAGTCTCCTAGCATCTGAAGTGAATAATACCGCCGGTTGCTCCATTCTACTCATTGACGCAGGTCAAAGGTGGATGTTTTCCAGTGAGGTAGCCCATTTTTCAGAACTAAAAGGGCAGAAATGGAGGAAATAGCCTGCGTGAAAACAGTTGGCAATGCACTAAAGTAGTGGAGAAGTGACGGAAACTGCATGCAAAAAGACAGAAATAGAAGAAATAAAATCCGTAGATTCTGGCGATATTGCGTGGTATTCGAACATATCAGAAAGAAGACAAAATTTGCAATTTACCACATAAAAAGCGCCCTATGGATGTTATTTTTCACCTGAAGATGTTGCAGTGCCAACGAAACCCGGGTCGAAATAAAGTTTTTATGAGCTAAATTGCAAATTTTATCTTCTTTCTGATAGAAGAAATAGATAGAAATGGACAGAAATGGATAGAAATTGACAGAAATGGATAGAAATGGACAGAAATTGAAAAAATTGGACAGAAATTGACATAAATGGATAGAAATAGACAGAAACGGCTGAAATGGAAATATGGTGTACACTTGTTTTCGAAGAGATGTAGCCCTCGTCTGGGAATTAGTCCAAATAGGAGAAGAAAAATGCCGTTTCCTAATGACCCCAACCCTTCTTCGTATCAGGTGTATGGAAATTAATAATATCTGCAACAATATACTTGGTTGTAAAGACAAATTAAAAATATGGGAGGCAATAAAAAAATTGTAGATGGAGTTGGACGTTTTCGGTGAAGGAAGCATGACCTCACTTCCATCAACTTTCGGCTTTTTCCAAAAGCCCGGAATGAAGCTATGCTTACAATCATGGTAAACTATATCTCTATGCAGCCAAGATCTCTGTGTGGAATCCAAAGAATCTGGATGATAAAAGGAAATGGCCCACGGCAAGTGTTCACGGTTTTATAGAAATTTCATTAAGAAGGATCACTAATATGATTTAATGGGGATTCCATTTGGCAGCACCTTTGCTATACTATAAGAGGTGAAATATAAGAATTTGTATTTTCCCTATATTGAAATTTTGTTTTACGTACTGCAATTGAGATGAGGACCGTAGCTTAACTAGTAGAGTATCTGACCGGAAATGAGGGGGTCCGGGTTCGAATATCGGCCGAGGTGGATATATATCCTTGCGGAAAAGCATGTAACGCGGTGCCAGAATGTTGTCATAATGACATGAGCAAGCCATGTAGCAACCGTGTCACAATAATGATTATGTTTTTCGGTACGAAACTGCCCTCACCTAGTCCTGCCACGTGCAAAGACACATTTTAGCATTTATTGCATCCCCTCCAAAGAGCCAACTCGCAACCACACTAAAATTCTGTAATTCTGAATTATGCACCGGCTTACCACTGCTCTCTTGGTTTTATATCCTTACACGGAACAATATTTTTTGCCTCGTCTCCAAGGCCATGCAGCCTACTTGTAATCATATGAGTTGGGCCTAGAGGGCCATGTCCTAGGCCCTAATAAATTCCCTTTATCTCCATCTCCCCTCCCTCCCCCGCCGCCACGCTCGCTCCCTTACCGCCCCCGCCTCCCCCGGCCGTCGCAATAAATCCCCCCGGAGTGACGGGAAATCAATGGGGGAGTCGGGATGGGGTCTGCTGCCCTCCGTCGCAGAGGTTGGCCGAGCCAACCTCCTCTCATCCGAAAGGCGCTATTTTGGAAGCGGTCAGCACATTTTCCAAGAGGAGTGGAGGGGGGAGGCGGGTGAGGGCTGCTGAAGGGCCAAGTGTGGCGAAGGCTGGGATAGGAATGGACACAAGGAGGAGAGAGGTAATGTGGGGTGCGATAAGGGAAGAGGCGGAAAGCATGCACGGAATCAACTCCGGGTGGTAGTACCTGTGGCAAATTGTGGATCCCTTAACCGTGTGCCCCTCCCGTTCCACCGACCCCCTCCCGAGGGTCCTTCGACACGCATGGAGTGAACGCCGATGTCAACGTGAGTGCCTGGCTCGCAGAGGGGAAGCCCGTCCGTCGTCTCTTAACTTGTAGCGAACGTGAGGGTGGGCCTAACTGGAGGAGAAGCTATGGACTTCACGAGGAAAATTCTTCCTCTCTCGCGGGCCGAACTTGAATTCTTCCCTCTGATTCGTTAGTGGAATCCCTGTTAGTTAAGCGCAAAAGAAAAATTAAGCAAATCAACCCTGGGTAACCGAAAACAAAACTCTGAAAAAGGTAATGGAGTTCTCATTAAGCAGAGTCCCGTTATATGCGTCCAACTGTGGGTAATGTTTGAGAATTTAATGAGCACACGGAAGAGGAAAAGCCCGGGGCAATAAACATTCAACAAGGTGGCCAGAGCGCAACGAGAGTTTGGGCGACAGGTTTCGTATTGAGCGGGTAAACGGAATAAGAGGATCGGCCCTAATGGCGTTCCGCGCAATTCCGACGGCTCGAAATCAAACTTCAGCCACTCGCCTTGAAAGAAGAGAAGGCTTTAAAGGCAGAGGGCAGTGTACACGGGACCCGCGACATGCTCACGTTTAACAAACGCGGCTCCAATTTTCCCTGGGGTTTTCGAATCATAGTCCGCATCATTCATCAGTGTCAAGCCGCGTCACATAGGGAAGTGAAAATATTCCTCGCCAAAAAGTTGGTTACTCACACTACTCACATGCTATTTTAATAGTGATTCCTGTGCCGGAGGTAAAAGTAAAAAAAGGGGCCAAAACTACTATGATATATGGGTACGCGGGTTGACGCTAGGGCATGTAAGATGGGAATCCGGAAATTACAGGAACAAAGACCACTATAGGAAAACAGAAACTGGAAGAGGTGAAAGAATTCTGTTACCTGGGAAGCAGAGTAACCAAAGATGGACGAAGCAAGAAAGAAATAGTGAGTAGAATAGCCCAGGCAAAGAGGGCATTCTATCAAAAGAATAATCTACTAACGGCTGGAAATACAAGCTTGAAAGTAAAGAGGCAATTCATCAAAACGTATATCTGGAGCATCTTCCCAATACGGCAGTGAGGCATGGACTATGACAGCAGCGGAGAAGAAAAGGGTGAAAGCATTCGAAATATGGTGCTATCGAAGAATGATGAAGATAAAATGGATCTACCGAGTGACAAAGGAAGAAGTCCTAAGAAGAGCAACCTAATCGGCCATATCTTAAGACACGATGGCCTGATGAAAACAATCGTCGAGGGAAAAGTGAACGGGAAAAACGGAAGAGGCAGGCCTCGTATGAGTTACATGGAGCAGGTCGTAAAGGACGCGAAAGAGAGGAACTATGTTAATATGAAGAGGTTGGCCGATAGAAGAATCGAGTGGAGGGCTGCGTCAAACCAATCCTAGGATTGTTGACCCTTGATGATGATGAAAGCCCATTAAACGATATTACTGATCGTTCGATGTTAGAAGAATTTTGGGAAATGCTTGGTGATGAAGGAGTCTTCCGCTGAGCGTGGAGTTGTCAACTGGCTTGGCTCTCTAAACCGACAGGCAGAAAGATTTCCACTCCAACCCGAGCCGTGACACTCGCATCCCAGGGATGACCGAAGGATCGACGATAATAACGCAAGAAAACGCAAAAGCGACTCTCTTCAAACAACTCACAGTTTTAATGCTGTCAGTAGCCAAGATTAGAGTCTTAATACTTCAAACTTACTTTTCCCACCCCTTAGATTCAACCAAATTATCAATTGATGGGCTCGATTTCGTAGATACACTATCAGGGAAAGCTATGGGGAAGTTATAACTGTCGGCTGAAAATGTAATATAAAATTATTAGGATAGCTATGTTGCATAAAATCTTCTCCCTTCCAATGAAGGCACATAGCCAGGGGAGGGGGGGGCTTCTGGTGCTTCATCCCCCTCCCGAAATTTTTTCCCAATAATTCTGTTGTTCTGATTTTAGCAGTGAACTTGACCAGTGAGAAGAGATAAGTATGGGCACTGTAAAAGTAAATACCAAGCACTGAAAATTAAGGGAAGAGGTTTGTAACACGTCGGCACCGAATGGGCAAGGATGATTTGTTTAAAGTTACTCAAGACTTAGCCCCCCCCCCGAAGAAAATTTCTGGCTGCGTGCCTGTTCCAATGTAATTGTATTCAGGGCCTCGATCTTGGTGACCTAGCCCTAGCCCCCTAGCCATAAATTCCAAGATGCGTTTCTCTATTTCCGCAAGTTAGTCATTCCCCGCGATCGAATTCTGTTCCGGGCTCTTTTGACTGGTTAATTCAAGCCAATAAAATGCTGTCTTTCCGTGATATTCAAGATTCTCCACCAAGTAAATGCGAATAAATGGCTTCAAAAACTCGATTCCTTTCACTTCCATCTGCTTATCCAGCACGATAAATCTTTCAGATTACTAATTGCTCGCGTGATATTATTTCCATAAATTACCTTGAATCTTGTTAATATATATGCCGTAAAAAATAAGTTATGAGTTATCTGTGGCGAGTGACAGTAACACTTTGATACTGTCATCAAGATTAAAGACGTAATGATGGGGTAATGAAATGCCGGTGTCCATAATCTACAATGTAAAAATGCGTTACACCGAGAAGGTAAGGGAACATTTTCAGATATTTGACCGGCATACTTCACTACTATAATGGGGAAATAATGAGATATTGTGAGAGATCAATATAAACGGATGAGTTGAACTGCAATTTTTCCAAATAAGTTTTCGTGCCTATTGTAGTCAGCACGTCCTGGTCTGCATTCCTTTCCCAAAGACACTTCTCTTCGGTTTATCAACAACCAGAAAACATTAATTCTCATTTCATTTCGACAAACTTCTTGACCGAACTTATCCTGGAAGTTTCAACCCGACGTTCCGTGATACCCTGATAAGCCGGCTGGAGATGGTTAAGACTCCTCGCGCCACAGCAATTAAACAAATTCTGACGGGAAGCTTGGCATCTCCTCTCACTACTAAACTTAGTTTCCAACTCTTAAGCGAAAGATAAACCTTCAACCTTAACAACGATAGTGATGGAATAATCGATAAGGGACTGAGTGGTGTAAAGGTGAACGCTCCCAACTTCCAAGGCAAGGGCTTAAGAGCAAATGAGCATTTCTCAAGATTGCCACGGTTTTCGCGCCGAAATAGACCCCGATGCATACAGTCCATGATTCAGCGTGGGTAAGCAACGTAAGAAATGTTGACACAGCGTTTCTAGCTAGCTTATGTAATATCCCGGCTATCACGTCTCCTCAGTGTGACCTACTCTAAAAGATTGGAAAGACTTCAACACTATAATCAAAAGGTTATTGTTCATTTACATCCACGTAATCCCTGCAAACCACCGTCATGGTGTGAGGCAGGGGGAGAAGATAGCCAACATGTACTACTGACATGCTGCTTACAACTACAATGATACTACTACATGGTACCAGTTCGGCATATGAGTCATGTGCAACTCGATGGTTGGTGTATACATAGTAACGAGGTGATTATTGGTTAGAAAGAATTTCACTAAATATATTTATCTGCATTTCCTTAGCAGGCATAGATTAGTAATATTAAAACTTCATGCACTACAGACTACTCCAACAATTTTTACCTACCTATCCATTCGTTATGATGCCTATTGTGTTCTCTTATGTTCCGCGGGAAAAATTAAAATTTAAATCTATCGGTACGACAATCTATCTCTAATCTTGTTTATCTGATCAAACCTAGAATACGCAGGGGTTCTTGGTTTATATCTAACTTCATCTGTAAACAAATCAGCTTCGAAATTATTTGAAAGGTTAAGCCAAAATGCTAAGCTGCATTTTGACAATAATTCCCATCCCAGTTCTTCTATTAAACTCGTAACACCAATACAATTATCATAACGGTCTTAAAAAAAATTCCTTGAGTGAAAAGGAGATCTTGGTGATCTCCTTTTCACACACTCAAATTTCATTATCATAACTACCTCGTGCGGATTTCATGTACTAGTGGCTATTACATTATTACAGATGGTGTTCCGATATCGGCCTTAACCATGCAATAAGGAATGAGGCTATACAATAATTAGGTCTGTCAATAAAAGGTCTAGAAGACTCCATCCAGCTCCTTGTGACCCTATTATCTATCATGTCTCCATTAAATATCTTAGTTGCATGTCAATATTGCATGTGTGGTGATCTTCACCCCTGCCACACCCCCTCGTGGTGGCTCGCAGGGTATTACGTAGATGTAGATGCAGTAGTAGTAGAGCAAGGTTACGGAGATGACGACGCCCCCGGCCCCTCTCCGACGTCGTGTATGGAAATTGAGACTCACCCCACGTTCGTCCCGGAAGAATAGCACGCGCGGAGGGGTCGAAATTCAACAGGCTAACGGACGAGTCGTCCGCCGGACGGCGCGTTTGTGGGCTGTGTTCGAGGCGGCGCGCGGCGGAGCACGCAAAGCCGTGTCCTCTTCCACGGGCGTGGGGGCGGCTCGGCAAGCAGGCGCAGGGAGCGGGTGCGGTACCGCCGTCGGCACACCTCGCTGCGTCTCCCACACGCCTCCCCTGCGCACTTGGCCCCGTCCATCCACGCCGTGCATAAAAATCCCCCGAACCGGACGCACTGCACACTCGATTATCTGCTTGCGAATTATTTGGTTTGCGGATTATCCGCGTATTCGCCCATGAAATTCCACTACACAATTTTAATACGCCTGATTGCCATGACGTCGAAACATTTTGCGGAGGCAACCGCGCTACTTTCAGATTCGCGAAACTCCGTTCATCATTTAATGTACAAAATCTGTAATTTGCTTTTTAGCTGCAGTTTGTGTCCGTGAGTTACATATATAGTTAAATTATAACTAAGTCTTTTGCACCATAAATAAATAATAGTATATGTGATAAGCATTTCTGGACCCTTTTCTTTGAATAAATTTCCAAATATTGACCGTTATGAGCCCATATTAAAAAATCGATCGCGTAGAATAGTAAAAATTCTAAAAGAGCTAATGATGCTAAAAAAGTAACAATACGCAGGGGTTAATATTTTTCAGTCAACTTCATTTTATTGCGTAGCACACCAACTGATATCAGGAATTAGAAGACGCAAAATAACTAACAAATAAAAGTGTTCAGTATATTGGCTATGTTTTTTACTAGCCTGGAAAACGAAAGCGACGGAAAACAAAGAAAAGAGCGAATAAAAGTGTCAAAGAGGAAATTAAAAAATCATAAAGGCTTACATTCTCTGCAGGAAAAAATAGCGTGGTAAGCCAAGTAATACTAAATAAGCTCCGACAATGACATTAAATAATCACTTCTCCATGTCCTCCATTCCCAAGAGTTGCTAACTGCAACCCTCCATTCTTCCCTAGTCATTGCTAGCTTTGCAACATTCAGGCATTTCTTACTTCCTAAATCTTCCTTGGTCCCATGTCGCTTAGTCTTCCTCGCGGGGTCTTCGCTTCTATTCCCCCTTGACTATGCTCCTGGGAAATCCACCCCGACTCAGGGTTCGGCCAATATATCTAGCTCTTCCCTGTGGTAGTGTGTTGTGTATACATCTTACCTCAATTGCTCTTATGTTTTCTTGCACTTTTTCATTTTAGCTATTTAATCTTCAGCATCCTACGCCAACACCAGATCTCGAAGGATTCGATTCTTTTCTTGTCATCATTTCCAATGTTCAATGTCTCGGACCGTGGAGTTATATGAACGTTCCCTTACACTTGTTCTTAACCATTACCTCCCTCCATATCCAGAACAATCTAATACTCGCAAGCCTATTACCTGTCCATGAAAGCATTTATTTTTTGTCAAACTTAACATTTGCCCATTTAAAAATTTTGACCCTGAACCCGATTTTCGATCCACCTATAAATCTTATTCGAATGACTTCTTTTGTGAATAATATTTATGCTGCTGATTATCTATTCTTTTCAAGCCACTGGTATCTTAGCCTGAGCGTGTTCCACTTCATGCAAAATGTGAAATCTTCGATTCAAATTTGTCTACCGACCTTACTTTGGCGCCAAGTTCCTTCACATAAATGCAGCGAACTTCCAATCGAAGGAAAGACAGTCGAGTCACCCTCATGTTGTAAATGCGTTTTCAGCAACATAACTGCGTTCGCGTTTCACAGCTTAAATACCCGAAACATTTTTGTACTCACTTGACTATTGAGGTGAAGTTCACCGCCGCCCAAATCTAGCAAAGAAGGATTTTCAAAGAGGAGAGATTATGGAAGCCCCAAGTGAAGGCGACGTTAACTTAGAATTAGAGCATGGAGCTGAATGGGCTTGAAACATGTCTTGCGGTTATTAGAGCGGGCTGGAGGCCAAGGAGATTTGAATCAGGAGAAAAATAAAGGGAAAGAAGGAGCGGAGAAAGAGATGGTGCAGGTGCCTACTGCAGGTGAATTAAGAAATTTATTCAAGGAAATCAATCCGTTCTAACGCAGGTGCATTGAGGGTGTAACAAGAGATGTGATGCTGCAGGTCCATTCGTTGAGAAAACTCGTCGATTAATTATTTCCTTGCAATGCACTAAACTTACCACCAGTATAAGTGCATGAAGAAAAGAACGCAAAAAGTCGTGAAATCAACCCATAATCTTACAGAGAACTAATTTCACTGTCACCGCGTCATGCACAAATATATGGCACGGATGGAGAGCGAAATCTTGAGCATAAGATGAATGAGATCTATCAGTCTACCAAGCTGCAGAAGTGCAACGATACACCTATCTGCTATGGTATTAACGTTTCGGAGAAGATTTTTATCGTCAGGAAAATACTACTGTGAACATTTGAGACGCTAAAACCAGACAAGTTAGCAGGAAAAACGGGTAGAACTTACTAAGCTAAATTGGTGGTTTCAGGCGTAACTTTGTGGAATCTCATCGTTAATTAAAACACAGTGACTTCGTGGATCCACAATATTTAAAAACTTTATTGACGACCCGGGTTTCAACGTCAAAGCGTCATCTTCAGGTACAAAACATTCAGAGATCTCCGTATATATAGCACTCAGTAGCACCCACCCCTTGACTACTGAGTGCTATATATACGGAGATCTCTGAATGTTTTGTACCTGAAGATGACGCTTTGACGTTGAAACCCGGGTCGTCAATAAAGTTTTTAAATATTGTGGATCCACGAAGTCACTGTGTTTAATTTTAATTAATTACTAAGCTAATATTACCATTAAGATTATGACTACACTTGATTTTAAGTGGAAACTTGAGGAATGTTAGGTTACAATATCAAGTTGTGTTATTTGCACGCGGTGATTTTGGCCCCCTTATTTGAACATTGAAAGCCAGGATCATGTGCAGGACACTGCAACGCGTAGTCTAGGAGTGTAGTGAGTGGAGCTTGTAATTGATGTGCAGTGGTGGACGAAGAGCAGCACACGAGGAGCCATTTTTCTTTGCTCAGGCCACCGGTTGAGCATGCATCAAGTAGGTTCCTGAGGCCATTCCAAATGCCATGGTTTCAAAAATAGTGTACAGAGCGGGAAAAAGTCATATTTGAGAAATATTGCCGTGGCGATGAAAACTGGTGGAAGATTCGCAAAATTCGGAAACTGGGTTATTTCGAAGAGGAGAAGAAAACGGGAAGAATAAATATTACCTTGAGTAACCAAGCGATAATGCCGCCTTAGTATAAACAAATGGAGAATTAATGTAATATTTTTCACTCGTGCCGTTCTAATTTCAAACAGCGAGCATTAGTGCAGAGAAAAAGTTCTGAATTAATTCACTTTCCATGAAGAGTGATACATCGCGGCAATGCGTTTAATCTCAAAAACGAAATAAATTCGTGCCAATCAAATGGTGATTTAAGGTGAATTCGGTTGCTCTCGAGTGAAATGGTTAGAAGCCAATGGATGACACATAACTCACTTCGTCGAAGTACTTTCTAAGATATATTTAGTGCAAAGATTGTATACTTTGTTGGTGATTTAGGGGAGGCGACTTACAGTTGAGGTCATTTGCGCCATATAGGATAGGTTGATAATTGGGTAATGGTAGGAGTTTTCAGGGAACGGAGGAAGGGTGGAGAGAAACCCGGCGTCGGCATTAGCCTACTCTTAACGAAAGGCGCCAAAGGGACCAAGGCTTAACGTCCCATCCGACGGACGGAGTGCTGAACTTGAAATGCCCTCCATTAGGCACTCAAGTGGGGACCGGTTTTCCACTGAAAAATCCGCCACTGCCGGGAATCGAACCCGGGCCCTCAGGATGGGGGATTAATAAATAATCATAAGGAATTACCCTCCAAAAGCTGGCTTGAGTTCGTAAGTAGCAGCATATCGGGGCATTTCTCGATCTAATTCCATCCAGCACTCTGGTCCCTCTCCTTGGCGTCATCCATGGACGTTCGCCATTGTCCTTTTGGACCCAACTTTTAGTGTATGGAGGGTCCGATGGGTTCGTGGTCCGTTTCCTGACTGAATCTCTGCTGGTTTTTGTTAGAGTTGTAATCTAATACATAAATATGGGTTGGCAACATATGTTACTATTTATGTCAGTAACTATTTATCTATATTGTTGTTGTCAACTCTCTGTCAGTCGTTCAATTTGTAAACTGGAATTTGGATGTGTCTGTGACTCGTTATTAAAACATCTTAGTTTAAAGCCGATATCTCAAGATATTATTTAACCTCTAACAGGTTATGGGCCCAGGCGACCGAAAAGGACCAGTTGTGCTTCAATAGTACTGCAACATTACGCGAGTGCATTTTTTTTACGTATCGTATCGTTAAAGCGAAAAATGGCTGAGGCGTCAGTTGGAACTGGTGTGCCATCCTTGGAAAAATTGGATGGACGGGACAATTACAATATTTGAACATTCCAAATGAAGATGTATTTAGTGCATGAAGGTTGCGTTGAAGGCTACGCCGCAGATGACACATCCAAATTAATTCAGGACAGTCGGTGGAGCCAAAATGACGAGTCCGCGTTGTGGGCAAAAAGTAAAGGGGTTTCCGGGCGACAATCTGGTAAAGCAGTGCAAGTGGCTAGAAACGTGGGAAATTTGGTCACATTAGAGCCAAATGCAGGAGCAGATGGAACTACGAGACACACAGTAGCGGTTCATCGCATGGGTCCAGGACTGCACAAGGACCATCAGCTGTACCGAGTACGGCGATGAAAAAGGAGAGAACTCTTCTCTCTGTGGCAGCCTTGGGAGCCAAACACATCGCGAGTGAAGCTGACTGGTCCATCTACTCCGGAGCTACGGTCCATATGACAGGAAGAAAGCACTGGTTGCAGAATCTTAATGATTTATATATATACCTATTAGATTAAGTGAGGGTGTTAGAGTTGTAATCTAATACATAAATATGGGTTGGCAACATATGTTGCTATTTATGTCAGTAACTATTTATCTATATTGTTGTTGTCAACTCTCTGTCAGTCGTTCAATTTGTAAACTGGAATTTGGATGTGTCTGTGACTCGTTATTAAAACATCTTAGTTTAAAGCCGATATCTCAAGATATTATTTAACCTCTAACAGTTTTCAACATCGCTGGACCCAGACTCCCCGCTTCCTTCTTCTGCTGGTCACCGACACCACTAGTGGACCCACAGCCCCCGAGCCACACTACCCCTCCGGCTTCCACCAAGTCCTCAGGGTATCCGCCGCCATTGAAATTTAAGTTAAAATTATTCCTATTTTAAAATAAACCACGGCCAGCCAAATCGTTGTTGCTGTTCCCCCCTGTTCATAACTTTTTACCCCAAAGAGGGCTGCCTCAAATACTGGCTCGAATAAAGTGTACTTCCTTACTTCCAGGCGCATGTTTACAACACCTAGTGGATTTCTATTCTTGTAGAATGTCAGTGCTCCCCTGGGATTTTCTACCCATTGCTTCTAGTTTCGTATATGTCCATTCATGCTTTCTTTCTCTAACACCTCCAAGATCTTCCGTCGGTTAATTAGCTCATGCTCCTGCCATTCCACTACACAAAATAATATTGATTTTTTTTATTAGCCTTAAAGTAAGTCAGGAAAATTTCAGCCATCATATTTCGTGGGTTTTCTTCTTTATCCGATATGGCAGCAATCCTTTCGGTGGGTAATAATTTAAGGACTCCAAGTTACGGGGCATAAGCCGTAACGCAAAGAAATCGAACCAAATTCGTTGCGGTTTTTAGGGTGTCGTACAAAAACACTTTTCTGTTTTTGTGCGACACCCCTTTTCCCTTTGCAATTTAAACTGTTTTATTCCAGTCAACCACATCAACACCTTTCTTCGAAGCTACAAAAGCTATGTGCGCCTACTTTTTCTTTTCCATTCTGGTCTCTATGAGTGCCCAAAGGGCCTAAATATCTTCTCTTGTGCCCTTGCTTCTCTTTAGTACAAATTGGCCTTCGTCCGGATGCTTCTCTGTTTTTCAAACTTTCCTTTGTATGCATCATATTGTGGTTAATATCTTGGAAGCATGTATCTATTAGTCTATAGTTCTGGAATCATCGCATCTATCCTTGTCCTCTCTTACCTAGTATGGATATAATCATGTTCTTTTGATATGTTTTGGTTCTATGCAACAAAATGTTAGTATGCACCAAAAAAGTCTTGATTTATTCATTAATCTACATAATACCCAGCAAGCCACCATAAAGGTGTGTGGCAGAGGAAATGCCAACTTTACAGAATTTTAAGTAGCTAGGATGATTCATCAGGCAGCCTTATGTATGAGCTAGTTCCTAAAATGAATTCGAAAGCTTAGAATTCTAATCTCAATACTGTATTCTTTACGCCTTCATCATCAACGGAATTTTTCTCTCAAAATGCCATTGCTTGAAATATTCTAGCCAACACTTCGTCTTACTTATTAAGATTTTATTCCGTTCTTCCATTTAATCCCGGGTTTTAACTGTATCTCAATATAGGTTCTTCATTCGTTCTTAATTATCCTATAGGTGGTTTAACATACACAAGAATGGGCTGTATTGTGCAACTTAATTCACAATTTTTAGTCTATATCAATGTTGTCATAAAAAAGATTTAGAACCATTTCACAAACAAATATGGTGTTAGCACGTTTGAAATTTGACTTGGTGTTTTTTGAGCATCATGTTATAAAATAAATACCGTGCTCAAAGTTGAAAACAAGAATTATTTTGAAGTAATTTACCTTTCCTCGAGAAACCGTGATCAAACCACTTGCACAACCTTCCCAAGCAATAAATATTAAAATTTAAACTTAGTTACTGGATACAAGCAAAATAAACGTAAATATAAAACCATTAACGAACAGCAGATGCTGTAATCTAAATGAAAATCATATGCGCTTCTTATTAAAATTCAGTAAATAGGCCTGTTTCCTGTACTGTTATCCAGACGAGTTCTAAAAATAAATCCTGTAACAATATTCACAGCGCACATGTAATCATTTCCATTTCTCTCATTTCGACTGTTAAATTGCACACATTTTCATGGTAAGTCTAAAAAATGCCAGTGCGAAATAACTATAAATTCTCCCGAAATGAATCTACATCTACATCTACATCTACACGATACCCTGCAAGCCACCGCGAGGGTGTGTGGCAGGGGGTGAAGGTCACCAAGCATTCACTACTAGCATGCAAGCAAGCAACTAAAGGGTCTCATGCAACTAGATTGTTAGTATCTATAGTATTTGAGGGGTTAATACATGCATCATGCACTACAGAATACTCTAAAATATTTCCCCTACCTATCCCTTTCCTATGCTGCCTATTCTGTTCTCTTATAGTACGGGGGAAAAATGCCATTTTGAATCTATCTGTACGACAATCTATCTCTCTAATCTTATTTATCTGGTCGAATCTAGCATAATACGCTGGTGATTTCAATATGTGCCTAACATCTTCAGTAAAGCTATCCGATTGAAATTTCTGCAATAGATTAAATCTGAACTTTAATCTACGCTCTGATAATGATTCCCACCCTAATTCTTGTATTAATTCTGATACACTACTCAACCTATCGTAACACCTTTTGACGAACCTAGCTGCTCTACGCTGCACACTGTCTAGTTCTCTCATCAAACCTAATTCATTAGGATCCCATACACTGGCTGCATACTCAAGGTGGGGCCTAACTAGTGAAAAGTAGCATCGCTCTTTTGTCTTCTCATCACATTTCCCAAGTACTCTTTTTATAAATCCTAGCTTTCTCTTTGCTCGGCCGCATATTTCCCTTATGTGTCTTCCCCACGATAAATCTTTAGTGATTGTTACACCTAAATATCTTACGGTTTCAACGTTTTCGATCTTCGTGTTATTAATTCTATAGGATCGCTCTATCGAATTATTCCTCCTCCAAAAATTGATAGCTACACACTTTTTAAGGTTGAGTTCTAACTGCCATTTGTCGCACCACTCTTGAATTGCATCTAAATCCTTGCTAAGTGATTTCGTGTCCTCTTCGTTCGATATACCCCTGTACACCACCGCATCGTCTGCAAAAAGTCTAAGGTTACTACTAACTACGGTACCCAAATCGTTTATGTATAAAAGAAATAGAAGCGGACCTACTACGCTGCCCTGAGGAACTCCCGATGTGACTTCGATTGTGTCCGACATGATACCATCTATGACAACCCTCTGCTCTCGCCCACTTAAGAATTCTTTTACCCAACATACAACGTCTTTATTTATACCAAAACTCTCTAACTTCAAGATTAATTTGTCATGAGGAACTTTATCGAAAGCCTTTTTAAAATCTAAAAATATCGCATCAACTTCAGTACTGCTTTCACCGTGGACTAAAATATCGTGTACGAATAAAGCTAATTGTGTCTCGCAAGATCTACCTTTCCGGAACCCATGCTGGCTGTTTATGAGTAATCCCTGACTATCCAAATGCCCCATGATCGAACTGACTACTATGTGCTCAAATATCTTACAAGAAATTGACGTGAGTGAAATGGGTCTGTAGTTACTAGGTTCTTCCCTATCACCGCTTTTAAATATAGGTGTAATGTTAGCTACTTTCCAATCCTTGGGTACTGTGTGGTTCTTTAGTGTTTTATTGAATATGATTCAAAATATTCTACTGGAATCAAATTGCATTCTTTGTAGTACTCTAGATAAGGAAAAAAGGGGATAGTTTTCTGCAGTCCCGCTGTATTTCATGAATGTAATGTTATTTCATCACGCACACCATTAAAAGGCTGCTTAATAATAAAATTTGACTGAAAAATGCAATGATATGATTTCTTTCATTTAATCATAGGAATTATATTACAAAATTCATTAGGTTTATGGTAACGTAAATATTGGATAACATCTAAGTGCAATCATAAGCTGTCAAGCATTAATAATTGCCATTTGGGATGCTGCCAATGGGAACATAAAAAATGTGCATAATTTTTTGGAGAAAGAGCCTTTTTATAAGTGGAGTAAGAATTAAAATACATAATATATAATCGATCACGTACTCCTAAAATAAGTTTACAAGAATTGGCTGCAATTTGTTTGGTGCCAATGTACAATTTAAATGAACGTTTTCAGCGTTATATCAAAAGCAAAGCTTTGTACGAAAAAAAGCAGAGTGTTTTATTTTATCCCTTAAGCGACACGAATAGCGCTTTGCTTCGAATGTAATTTGGAAAATAACAAGTATTAGCCCACACGCTGAAGTGTGTTGAGCGGGTTGCGGCATTCAACGGGAGTGTTTGACCGCCACAGCGGCCTTTACCACTGAAGAGAGCTTTTTTTATCACTGCACGCCAATGCGAAGAATTCGGCGAGCAGAAAAATGAAAATGTATGGCGTGCAAAGGACTCCAAGTTACGGGGCATAAGCCGTATCGCAAAGAAATCGAACCAAATTCGTCTGCCTAACCATGCCCAAATTTATGCAATTTTTTTCTAATACATAATGCATACAAGCTTTTCCAGTGAGATTCAACTTGGAAGAAAAACTGAATTCATTACAAGAACATTTCAAGCTAAAAGGCAACTGAAATGATAACAGGAAGTAGAAATCCTTTCAAACCAAAATAAAAATAATCGTGGTAAATAAATTATAGATTTTTTATGCAATGAAAAGCAAAGTATATTTGTTAAGTAAAATACAAGGCTATATTAGCACGACTTTTAATTTGCTGAAAACCAAAGCAAAAAAATCTTTATAATGCTTATAACATAATTTATATAAGTCTTATTTGACGAGAATATTAGAAATTAGAAATTCTAATTCACATTACTTTCAAATTGTTTCTCTTACAATACACACCGAAGACACTCTGTAATAGCAGAATTGAAAGTTATATCATCCCACATTATTGCAGTGAACCAACTTTCATAATTTCCCTGAAGTTGTTAAAAACTGTAATAATGCACTAGATATAATCAACAATAGAAAAAATAAACAAATGAAGATTATGGTAATTTTAATTATTATGTGAATATACCTGTCTTGCGTATTTTCTTAACCTTAAAACGTAATTACTTGGAAGGGAGATACAATTATTAGCAATAAATTTATGTGACAATAGGGTCCCGTAAGTTAAATTTGTAATTTGCTGAAAACATTTCATTTACGTATGGAAATGATGTTAGATTGCGGGCTTGGTATTCTTTTGAAAAACCAGCGCAAAATCATCTATTTTTAATTTAAAGACGAACTTTAAAGCAGTCGAAGTCGATACATATCTGTATAGACCGATATTTATCAATTCAAGAACTTTTACTTCATTGAAAAACAACCTTTCGGGTGTTCTAAAACCTGTAATTGTTCATCTCACAGCGAAAAAAATTTGAAGCAATATTTGCGTTATTTCCCTTTTCTAGCTTATTTCCTTCCATATTCACTGGTGAGGCACCAGAACACTGACTTCAAAGGTCTTGTTCTATCAATATGGGCACATATGTTACGCATTTTAAATGTACTATTTTTCGGGGGGAATTTCTCTTCATAAACGATCTTAGAAAATGATGTATGCATATTTTCATAAATATTAATGAGCAATTTATGAGATAGCAAAATAAAATAAATTCATGCACGGACCCTGTTTGCAACGAAGAACTCTATATGGTCGCCATTTAAGTAATGGTATCACTTCGAAAAAATTATTGTTCCAAGCAACGGGAAATGACTAAAAATATTTCCGGGAACAAAAATGGGCAGTCTATATATATAGTTCTGAATCTTGCAACTAAAGACCTAGTCCCTTATTTGGCGAAAGACGTACCCGACGGCAGGGGACACGAGACGTTTACCGTACTCTTCTCACTAAATCCCTGTAAAGTAATACAGTCGAGAGAAACATAAGAGAAAGCCGAATGGGAAATGAAATGTTAGGTAAATCAAATTGAGTATGCGTGACCTTCCTGAGATCGGAGAATCTAGAAAACGTTAGTAATGAGTAAATCGTAAACAATAGACGTGTTAAGCGTTACCTCGTGAAGATAAGAGCAATACTGGTGAATAAAAATTACCCAATTTCACTTGACGACATCAAATCATAGAGGGGGCAAAATACGTAGGTTAACTTATTTTTATCAGCTAGAGGATAAACATGAACTATTTCCGGCAGTGAGTAACGACGTGACGGTTGAAAAAAGGGGAAGAGAATGAGAGCAAAACGTCGATGCAATAAAATGTTAGGTGAAATCTAAAAGAGCGGAAATTGGGAAAAGGGTAGCAAAGTTGAGCACGGAAGCTTAGGCAGAGATGACTAATTGGAAAGGCTGCTGGAATGTTAAGGGAGGTTAACAGAAAGGAGGATGAGAAGAAATTTCTGAAAACATACATAAAAGAGCTGGCCAGAGAAACTCAAGAATTGATTTCTGCTCCAAATTAATAAAAAATACATAGATTATTAACAGTTCTTCATGCAATCCATCCACCCACAATGAAGGCTCAGAAGAATAATACTGAAGACCGGCCGCGTTGAACAAAGGTCGGTCTTAAAGAAAACTTTTCGATAATTGAGAACACTAGACGTAAACAGCTGATGATAATAAGTTCATTCTCTATCGCTTCCTCGCCCCAATACGCCGATTTCTCTTCACATTGTCACGCTCAAAATTAACGGCAGTAGACGAAGGAAGTTGTTGTTTCTCAAATGTCTCCCACTTTGCCATTTTCTAGCACATACTTCTTTTGATTCCGTCAGATCCGGGCTCTTTTTCCTCTTCAGTTTATGATTGGCATTCTCTCCTTTGAGCCTTTTCAACAAAATTCATCGATGGCCACCTGACTTTTTCCATTTCTTGCTCTGACAACCTCATTCCCTTACATCACTTCATCACCAATTACTTCTTGATTAGATTACGAGTAATTCTCTTAGTGTAAACAAATACATTATGTTCACCCCATTCCTGAGCATTTCCGAACCATTAAATTCTCATTCTTTCATGATCCGCAGAATCCTAATCTGGACCCTGAATATCTGACAAAGTCACAGTTGCGTGTTAGGCATTAATATCATATGGCATTATATTCCCAAGTATTTAGGTAGACTGCACTTTATCAAGATAGTTAAAACATTCATAGACTACCAAAGACATCGAAAAAAACAGTTTACTGATTAAAGTTTAGATCACGACCCAGCATCTATTTAGTGGGACTGTACGCTAAATAATGTTGTGAATGAGTAATGAATTAATAAGTCAGGTCCAAATAAGCTCAGCTAAAGTAAACTTGAAAATATCATTCCATAAAACAAACTTCACCAGAAAAATTAGAAAAGTCCATAATACCAGGAATGTGATAGTAAAAGAATCACTCGCGTAGGAAATTTCGAGTATATCAGAAAATAGACGAGATTAAACAAACTGGAGAAGGAAGTTAGGGAAATGGATTGGAAAGGACTAATCAACTTTGGATAAATGTAAATAACTAAAATCTCTTATCCATAAATGCCAAATTGAAATACTATTACTTCGTACTGACCTCAGAAGACCTTTAGCAGCTGCATGTCTTCCAAAAAAAAGGTTTGCGGGAAAAGCACTAAATTCCAAAGAAAAAGATTTCAAGAGTAATTTTTGGCCGAAACAGAGGCGATGGAGTCTGCATGCAGAAATAGACACATTCATGTACTCTCCATAGATCTAAATACAAATTACGGACAACGTTCGGAAAAGGAGAGTCACATCATATGGGTCTTTGGGGAGATTAGAAATATACGAAATTAACCGATACTAACTGATTTGGACGCATTTCTTACGCAAAAAGACGAACGGTTGTGAATTTGAATAAGAGTTTGCGATAAATTTGAATTATTTAGGAGAGCATGAAGGAACTTGACATATTCAGGAACAAATTCCAAAGTTTCCGGATTTTCGGGGAGGATAACCCAAAGGCGGAGAATAGGTGGAAGGAAGATAGGAAAAGGTAACGAAGGATGAACGTGAACGAGTATTGGAAGAGGCAGAATGAAGGGCACACTGAGGAAAATTTGAACCAACGTGGTCTGTAGTTGACCAAATCGAATGAAGAAGAAAGGGTTTTCCAAGAAGACTATGAGCAATATCTAAGCGATTCCATGATAAAGTATTTAGTAATACATATAACAGGAGCACTTATAATGCATGCATTAAAAACCTGATAATTTATGGAGATGACGAATACTGTACGAAGGGAGAGACAGTTTGCTTACAAAAAACACCTTGAGAAATATAAACCTACTCTGAATGTAAAGCGAAACATCAGAGACTATTATTCATATTGCAGCGACACAGCACAAATTAACTTAGGCAAGCTAGGTCATATGGATGCCGACTACCAATGATAATGGTAAGGACATGAGCCATGAAGCTATTACTTCGAGACGTACATGCCGGCACATTTCGCAATGGACTCGTGACATTTTCTCACCACGTCCTCTAATCCTATTCAGCTTCAAGGTAATAATATGCACCAAGAACTTGTACTCCGAATCTGAATCAAGAAAAGAAGATTAATGGAACAGTGAGCCTAAACATGAGTTTAGATTTACTGACTTATTTCGTGAAATTAATAATAAATAATTCCATCAGCTAAAATATTTCGATTTTTCCAAGATTAAAAAAACATGAAGCACTCCTAAACAAAACAAATCATCGGCACACGTTTCCACATTTCGTTTCCTAAATGCACCGAGAGATTACTCTTTCTTTCCTAAGTTTACAAATGCGTAAGCAGCGGCAGAAATATCAGGTGCGGATAAAATTCAACGGATACCGCAAAGTTTAAGGGAGCAGTCATGATCGTTGATTTGAATGGATTCCATTCACTTTCATCGAACACAGGAATCCTTGAGAAAATAATCGCTGGTAGCAGTAACCGTCTGTGCACCAATTACGTGTGAATGTGTTCCCACCTATAATGCCCAGTTGTTATCTTGATGATGAAGAGGTTAACGTGCAGGATTCGGCAGTGCGAATTCAGGCATGGCTACACAGGACGTATCCGGCCAACGGGTCACCCTCTTACGCCTGGCTTACTCCAACCGTGCTTCATGTGTGACAGCTAGATAGATGGCCGAATTCGACTCTCCTCAAACCTCAAATGGCGAACTCCACGTGGGTCAATGGTTTATAGCATATGTCAGCAACCCAGGACACGTGTTCCTCTGCTGCCAGACTCTTGATTGGCATTCAAATCAATCGGAAAATTCACATATCAACGTTCGCCCTCGCATTCAACGCTTTCTCGCAAACCCTTCCCAGGAACAGAGATGGCCCTCAGAGAAGAAAAATTGTATAATACTTTCTTGTTAGCAAATACTTCAGTTGCACATTATTGAAGTCGAATTATTATTCATCAGCACAAAGTGATTTTGCTAAATTTAAACCCAGCATGAAAAGCTAAATCTGACACAGTTTTACTAGCAATACTATCAACTTCAAAAAATTCGTTAGCCAGCAATAGTCATTAGCGCTAAATAACTATTTGTTGAATACGCTTTATTCGTAGCAAAATATTATTATAGAAATACAAAACAAAATACGTCTGAATAAAATAAGTGCAGAGTAAATAATAGCATTAATGTAGCTTTGAATGCTAGTTACCTTAGAATATCGGATGAAGATACAAGATTTGCGGTTCAAATGGATGTATGGCAGATTAAACGTCATGGAGGTGCTATTGAATAATTTCATGATTTTTCATTAACAACATTTGAAAAAAAATTTATTTTCTACTAATTGAATTGTACCTTGCGCCTTAAGCAATCATTCTAGATTAGACGTAAAGCCCATCAATCAGACAGTGAAAAAAAGGCAACGTCCAGCAATGCCAAAACCCATTTGTTTTGCCGGCAAACAAAAATCATCTCTTTGAAGCCCGTGTTACTCTGGAATCAAATTGGACGAAGGAAAATTCGTTTAGTGAACAACCAACCTATTTTTTCCGCACAATATTTGAAAATGTGACTTATATTTGGCAACTGAAAGCTTCACACAGCACCAGGACCGAATGTTTCGTGTAATCAAACACGGGTAGGGTTTGAGGTAAATCAGAACAGTAAGAGAGAGGGGAATTAAGGTTTAAATGAGGGCCCGGCTGGTACGCCAGTCCTCGTTTACACAGTGAGGTAGATTTCCTCGGAAAGTAAAACAATATTCTTGGCCTGAATTTTCCGCGGCACTGGGAAAATGTACATCGTAACCGGGAAAACCCTTTATCCACACACTCTTCAACAATAAAGTTATCGTGACAGGCCAACAAACCCTAGGGTCATTTAAGAGAGTGTGTGAACAGCCAAGGCAGTTAATTCGGTAGAGATGTAAGAGAGGGAAGAAAATTACATCAAAACTGTCAAACTGCAGGGGAAGGATGCCAGCAAGCCCGCAGCGAAACGTTCAACGCAACGGACTATTAACAAATAGATAATTGTCTCCAGTAGCCCGTGAAATACAAGGAAAGCACACAAACAAAATCCGAAGCAAGAAAGTTCCTCGATATTAAGGCACAGATTTTCCGCAAATGTATGTTTTTCAAAAGTATGGTTACGTTGCAAAGCAGCAGGTGAAGACACTGAGAACGAAAACTATTGGTAGAATGAGCAGTATTGTTGCTTCGAGAATCACCCTTGTGTAGGGAAGATTACCATCTAGTGCAACCGAGATCATTTCCGGAAGCAAGTGGTGGACACCATTATTGGGGTCATAAAATAACATCTGTACTCAGCTCATTGGAACTTGGAACATTTTTTAATATTAGTTGAATTGGTACCATTTGCACTATGATTATTTAAAGCATTTTAAAATGATGCTTAACTACCGAGGAAAAATCAAAATTAAAATTTCCATACTGTAGTCAAAAAACATGAATTATGTCCAACTCGTTTCCTTATACATAATTTCGAAAAATAAAACAGTGCCTCTGTTGGTATATACCTACAAAGTTTAATTTAATACACAATTTGTTGATTATATTTAAATTACAACACTTGTCCTATTTTCCCTGAATAGCAAAAATGAAAACTGAAATAATCATATATATTATTACGGAAAGGTCTTTTTCTGTCATTCCGTATATGCTCCGTTAATACTGCACCTACAGTGATAAATGATGTATCATTTTAAACGTTGAATCACCGGCTTCTGACGAAAAATACAATCTCAATCTCAAATTTCACTATTTACCCATTATTTTGACTTTAAAGTTTCGATTTTTCCATGTCGATTACTCGCTCGAGGTATATCGACTCGGCACATTTTTTAATTCTAAACTTAAAAAAAAGTTTAAAATGAAAATAGTACGAAATGCACATAGTGATTGTACATGGGTGAATGGTCATCTGGTAACTCAATGCAAAACCCAATTACACCGTTTCCTTAACATACTTATTCCCTGATAGCGTGAAAGTGCGAAATTATCAGACGGGTTACCTAGTGACAGTTATTTTCTCAGAAAAACATAACATAAAGCATTTATTAACATCGTCTTAGTCGGTAAATTTATCACGGGAAAGTCCCACAGCTTCTTTATCACAATTGCACATTCACTATCACATTCCATCTCAGCCAACTCCAGCCGGAATTTTTTCGCGGACTCGGTATGATTTGAGAATGGCTCCTGCGTGTTGTCATTCACGGTCGCGAGTACCTATCGAGAAGGAAACAGAGAGAGAGAGCGATTGAGATCTCCAACCCACGTCAAACGGCCTGGCATGAGAACGCGGGTGAACGCGAAGCGGAGATATATTTACTATATCCTCCCCCATGAACCAATCAGGTAAGGGCCTGGCCTCGGCAGGGACTTTTATTGCCACTTCCCCCTCCATTAGCTTCCCGGCGTTCGCGAGGAAAATGAGATCGGCGGAAGAGGCACGCGGTGGCCGTTCACTGAAAGAATGGACCTCACGCGTACTCTGGCCGAGACTGGGAGGAGGTGGTTGGGCCAAAAGTCGAAAGATTTCTCTTTTCATCCCTCCCTCTCCTCCCATGGTTTACTTCCTCGCTCTATTGCCTCCAACGATCCGTCAAAAGACCCCGCGTATCACTCATCTCACCTCCACCCCCAGCGCCGCCTTCTCCGGAGATCCCGTCCACCCACAACCCCCTCCACCCTTCACTCAACCGTCCCATCACTCTCCTCCCCCTTCACCCATCATTATCCCTCCATTATCCACACGGCTTACCTCTTAGCCTCAATTCCCTTAAGCCCTCACCCAATCCCTACACCCATCCCTTCCTTCTAATCTCGTCATCTAATCCCACACCACCGACCCCTCACTTTCCCTTTCAACCTCCCCCTCACCTCCTCCCCCGCCCCCTGCCATCCCCTCCCCCTAGCACATTGATCCCGCGGGAATGGATGGAGGGGGTGGGGAGGAAGGAGGGAGCTTCTCCCCCCCCCCACACCCCCCCCCCCGTCCCCCTCCGCCGGGGTAGACGCATTCATTGGCCCATTGGAATGAGCGCCTGACTCACAAGGGAGACTCAAACCGGAGCGACTCATTCAATCTCCGTTCCATTGCTCTCAATCTTCGCTTTTCCCCCTCACCCACCGCCCCCCCGCGGATCCACGCCCCCCCATTCGCACTCCACTCCCCGCGAGCATTTCCGTTCCCTCCCACTCTGCGACCCATTTGTTTTCGCGTTTCCAACTTGAGCAGTGAAATCTCTTTCGGAACGAATCCCGAGTGCCCCGCGCAACGATTTATTTTTCGGGCGGGTCCCCCCTCTCCCGTCCCTCCCCGCCCCCCCATCTTCCCCCCCCCCACACTTCCTCCCCCCCTCCCGCTCGTTTGAATAACTCCGACCCGCTACACCTTCAACTCTTTCGCGCTCCTTGATCTCCGACCGCGAGTTTATTTTTTGTCCTTCCGGCCGGTGAGATGAAAAGCTCCGTCTCTGTGTGCTGCGGCTCTCCGAAGAGCCGAGTCAAAAACGGCAAATATTGTGACTAAGGGAAAAATCGATTCCTAAGCTCTCGATTTCGTAATATATAACTGGATGCAATCCCTTATGTCTGCCAGGGAGCATGAATGTGGCGCTATGACATACGTGGAAATATCCATGACCTAATGCGTGGAAAAACCTATGAAAGGAATTTTCGTTGGTGACGCAGTTTTTGCAGTCCAACTTTGAATGAAGTTTAACGATCGGCAGCCTACAATTTATAAAAATGATTGTAGATAACTGATACAGATTTAATTGAAATAATCCAATTGACAAGTACACAGGCATACTAATTACTACGCCGTTTATCCAAATGCTGCGTTTTTCACTGCATCATAGATAAACTGGTAGAATACAGCCACGTCGACGACATGGAAAATTCATTAAAAATCCGTTACATTTAGTTTAGCAGTAATCTGGCAAACTGCTAAGTCTTTTGATTGATATCACTTTTCAAATTTTCTACGAAAGACACATTTACAGATAATTATCACTTACTTTTCTTTTCATTCAAATATAACAATGACTAGTTTTTAACTCACAGCGAAACTAAAAATGTAACCAACCAGGTTTTTGAATATTTTATAGTCATTATCAACTAGATAGCCAACCAAGTAAACGTATGAAGCAGAAGACTTCAAAAAAGCATTTTTTTCTTTGTGGACTGCGCAAATATGACACAATTTAAATGTAATTCAAACATGTACCACCTGAAACCAACAATATTTTTCTTCTCTTTAGACACAAGGAAAAACAAGACAACCTGGAAGACTTATTCTGGAATATATCCAATTCCATGAAATAGAATGAAACTTATTTACAGAAACTCATCACAATATTAATTTGGAGCTTGAAAATTTCTCGAGAGTCATATTTGAGAAGTGACACGTATACTTGGGCAGTCACATGAAAACGACAGTAATTATGTTACAACATACACAGGATTTTTCATCAAATATTGCCATTAGGTATGTACGAAATCAGATTGAAACACAATGCTTTCATTGTTGAGCATATGCCAGATGAGCATTGAGCATTGTTGAGCACATGCATGAGCATTGTTGAGCACATACATGAGCATTGTTGAGCACATGCATGAGCATTGTTGAGCACATGCATGAGCATTGTTGAGCGCATGCATGAGCATTGTTGAGCACATACATGAGCATTGTTGAGCACATGCATGAGCATTGTTAAGCACATGTATGAGCATTGTTGAGCATATGCACGTCCAATTTTAGGAATTCATCCACAATATTTAAGGAGACAAACGTATTTTATATTTGTGAAACACATGGAATTCAACTATTCTTTTTATAGGGAGTTGATGATGCATTGCAAAAATCTGCGAAATACTTTGACATTAAGCGTAAGATAACTGCCTAATAAATTGCCTAATTGATAAATAAATTCATACTGCTTCATCTGAAATTAGATATAATTGAAATTTGTGATAACCATAACTTTTAATGACATATAATTGGATTTTGGCCTTATGCCTATGAAAACCGCATCTTTTTACACCTCTCTCCTATTCGATTCGGTAACTTCCTGCTGATTATCCAGGTTTACTTTTCCAAGAAAAAGAAATATGAAGGTGATATCTTCCTGGTTGTATCTACCACTCCAACACATCATAAACTGGAAAATACCAACCGCTGCAAATGCGTCAACATAAAAGACATTAAAAAATATTTTTGTAAAATGTCTTTTTAAAATGTCGAGTTTAAAGAAAGAAATCAGATTCAGCAAATTTACTCAGCTTATTAAATTCGAATTTTTTTTTATAAATTCATTTTTTTTCTGAAAGCATTTATAAATCACATTAAAAAGGAAGATTTCAACATTTTCACTGTGAATTATTCCAGTGTAAGCTCTGGATTAACCAACATTAACGTCAATGCATATAGAGCAAATTTCGAGCTTTTCTCCATAAGTCAATTGACAAAAACGATGTAGGTACATACCTCTCGATTCTATTAATATTGGCACCCTCCAAACGTCACGCACAAACATTTTCTTGACAGAACATACTTGATGTTAATACTACGCATCACAGCAATAATAAAATTATCTAGCACAGTGAGGAAGTGACGCAGGAAACCCGACCCTGAAAATAAAAGCCTTTGTTGACCAGAAACATGAAGAAATGGCTCTTGGAGTGGGCGAGGGATTATGTCAGCTTGGCGGGATGGATGTGGCGTAAAGCGATATTCCCCGATGAACCAAAATTCATCCCTCACGTCCCAGATAGCAAACTTTTCCAAGGAACCGCTATGGCGAGGAATTTCAAACAGTATGAATTACAAAAATGCATTTACCTTGGCTGGTGTCGGGTTTCCGCCCTAAAAACTCCACAGGGGTCATTGAAGTCCTGTGAGTCATATATACGCTCATGACGCATTAAAAAATCCCAAGTTAAGTGGATCCAAATTTTTTTAGATCATCAATACATTGCTAAATTTTTTCAAGTAACAATAAAAAGGAAATGCTTGCTATGATTAAAAAACTCTACAGCCAAAATTATTCCTTTATGCAAGGGACATAGCTTCTTCGGGTCTTTTGAATATGTAAGTTAAATGTTGTCGGTGTTTATAAAGGATATCCTCTGGTGGTCTTAAACATGAATAGCCCCGCCGTTAAAGTAAGAAAGGTCCCCGTAATATATGTACATCGGGAGAAACGCATTCACTCAGCGAGCCACAAGAAGGCGGCCCACGCAAATTATCCTGAGCATGGTGATCAAGAGGGTTTCTAGATGAGGAAAGAGTTAAGCTCATCCAAATAAAATGATCTATTTAAAACAGGGAGCTTGGATTCTTCGAACAGCAGTACCAGAAGTGTAGTCATGAGTCGCCATTGCTTAAACCCTTAAGAAAACACTCTTTTCCATTTTTTACCATTGTCACAAAATGTATCGACAGAAAATATAGAAAAGAGATGTTTCATCCAGTGTAGTTCTCAACGTTTTAGCTACTATTTCTCCTACCTAATTATTTTACTAAGTCATAATTATTCCAATGCACATGTACTAGAGAACCATTATTCATTCAAGAAAGGTTTTACATGAAATACAAGTAGAGCAGAGTATCATAGTTTTCTTCCCCATCTCCACATAAGATATGTCAAGATAATTGCATAAGAGCATAATGGATGAGTACGAAAGAATAAAGAGGGATCTTTACGCTCATTCATATGTCTTCTTTACATTTTATTGCATGAGAGAAAAATATCAATTAAGTTAATCGATCGACACAGCAAGATTTGCTAAAGGAGGCCACTTACAGCGAAGGTGATTCAGTTCACGAAAAATAGGTAAGTAGGTGTGCATGAGTAAGCTACTAGGAAGCAGATGAAGTGCGACGTGAAGTTTGGCGCCAGCACTGCACTGCTCACAACGAAAGGCGTCAATGGTTTCACCGTTTATTTTCCTCTCTGATGGTCGGAGCTTCCCTTGAATCGTTCTTCTCGAGCTGGAGCAGTAGGGAACTGGATATTCCAAAAAAAACTTTCCTGCCCTCCCAGGATCCAAACTCAGGTCCTCAGAATCAAAAACCAATCCTCCAGCACTACACAAAATCAATATGCAGATCTCCACATTTTCGTTTCAAAGTCCGCCCAATATTCACGCAGTATGTTTGGCTGGTGAAAAATACGAACTACAAATCAGTGACGGAATTATTTACATTCTCTAAACATCTTAAATATAATCAGTCGTTTTTGATATGGAAAAGCTTAGAAAACTTTCATGCGGTAAATCTCGTAAAAAAATTAGATTCCTTTTCTTATGACGGCTACGTGTATTCACGAACAGCTTCAAACTCCGGAAGTAATTGCTAAAGTTATCCTCCATCAACGGACGTAAATATTCACTATGCGATAAAGAAAAAAGATTCTTCAAAGTCGTTGCCCAAAATCAAGCGACCGGCGGGGAATCCATTAATTATTTCCACACCGTCGAGTTTCCCCACGGACTTTCTCCGTGGTAGCCTTTCTCCAGTTTTTGTCCTCGCACAGTTTTGAAGGGAAAAAACCTCGCCGTGCCCCATCCATTTTGTCATCAGGAGGACGGACGGCTTAAATGCATCGGCGAGAGAGGGGCGAAAACGTCTCAATTGTGCCCCCGCCCCAAAAAACCACCTCGCCCGCACTCGGCTCCTTACCTCTCGTCTTCGCGCGCCAAAAAGAACCGCCGTCCACGTGCCGGCCGATTTGAATTCATCGAGGAGCGGGATTCTCCGCGCGGCCCCCTCCGCCCCCGCCACATTGTGCCCGGGGCGGAGGGAGCCGCTTGGGAGGGTCCTCCATCGTCCTCGGGTATGCGAGCAGAGTGTTGTCAGTGGCCGAGGGGCGGAAGGAGCGTCGGGAAGGCGAGACAGGCGGCAGAGGCGAGGGGTGCCCATGTGGTACGGCCAGGGTCACGTGCAGCCAGCAAAGGAGGGGCGGCGTGGGGCAGCGGTGTGGGAAAGGGGTTTCGCCCTCCGCCACTCTCGAGTCCTCACTCCGTGCATCGGGTATGTATCGTGGGCGCACTCTGGCATCGGAATATCGGAGTAAATTTAAAAGTGGGGATCGGGTTGGTGTGGTGGCTCGAGTACTGGCCTCCCACCCCGAGGGCCCGGGTTCGATTCCCGGCAGTCGCGGATTTTTCAGTGGAAAACCGGTCCCCACTTGAGATCCTAGTGGCAGGCATTTCAAGTTCAGTACCTCGTCCGTCGGATGGGACGTTAAACCGTGGTCCCCTTGGCGCCTTTCGTTAAAAGTAGGCTAATGCCGACGCCGGGTTTCTCTCCACCCTTCCTCTGTTTCCTGAAAAACTCCTACCATTACCCAATTACCAAACTATCCTAAATGGCGTAAATGACCTCGGCTGTTGTCACCTCCCCTGAATATCCAATCCAATCCAAATCGAAAAGTGCACCATAGTGGCGCGAACTGGGTTGAGCATTGGTATTGAAATAAAAATATGCCGACTGACGCTACGTTGGCATAAATATAGTATGCATCGAATGCTCAGAATGTCCAATTCAGACAAGACAATCGGTACCATGACAAGCCTTTCAAAGCAGCAATGACGAGAAATTGTTGCGAAGAAACTTGTCAAAGGAAGGGATATATGAAGAATTCAATTTCAAATGAATGGAGAGCACCGACATCAGCCAGAATTTCGATATCCAGCAATTCTGAGGAACACTCGTTCAAATGCAGCGAGAAGATTAAAAGAAAAAGCTAACTGGGATAGCTAAACATAGTGAACATAGAAAGCGATGAAATACTGATGTTGATCAGGATTTTAAAAGTTAGGAATAGGTATCTAGTCGATACAGGATAGCTGGAGAGGTGTAATGGTATGACAGACCTGACTAACACAGACGTCCATAAAAATAACTTATGCAAAAGAATGATGACCGCCGTACGGAGGATTTTATATCTCCCGCTCTAAATCCGAAAAGAGGTCGTCACGTGAACAGTAACCCGCGATCGCTGTTCTGTTTTTCATCATTTAAAAGATCAATGTAGAGATGGGAAACATGACCCTTGGTGAAGTAACAGCATTCATGCAGGGAGAATTGTCAATTGTGGGCTAAACAGGAACAAACACCCTGAAAATTGGACATACATGGAATACACAACACCTTTTGTGAGGAGGACTAGCGCATGACAACGCAAGCACATGTATCCGTTGCCAAGCAAGAGGTGGGTTATAAATAATGAGCCTCCGCGAACACAGCCGACGCTGTGTACTTTGAAAGCCTCTATGAAAGCCCATAATGATTCATGTACAATGCTATCATGGAGCGATGTTGTTATTTAAAACACTCTTTGATGCACAAAGGCTGATAACGATACCCAGTATGATTAATTCTAGCCGCAACACATGTCCGATTGGTTGAAGGTTTCTTACTATTAAATTTTACAATTAGATACTATATTGTCGAAACAACCTCACACAAATTCGTATTAAGATGTTAAAAGTTAAAATTGGCCAGGACAAGATACAGCCGCTCAGTCCTCTTTGATAAATTACGATGAAAAACCAACCAGGCTCGTTATTCGAAATACTAACGACGCACAGCTGTTATCAACAGGATTTTCATAAAGTAACACGGGTCAAGAGACACCAAACCAACATAACCTTTGAAGTGATGAACGATGTCGGCCCAGAATAGCAATACGTAATACATATGTTGTCGAAAGAATGACACACTCTTTCTGGAATTTATTTATCCGTAGTGGCTTCGATTCAATCTCTTTAAAGTTCTGAATTGGCAACAAATAAGTACGTACAAGAAAACTGAAGGTCACCCAGCTAATACCTATACTCAACTCCTAAAGGTAAGAGGGCTTCTAGCTCATGCACCGATTCGAAACCTATTGGCATAGTCTATATCATTATATTATTATTATTTGTTATTTAGTTATGCATCATTATATTATTATGCACCATAACTCTCTTGGCATACCTTATAGCCTTCTTCTTTCCCCTAATTCCAATTCCATCAAGCACCCCCTCAGAGGATAAAAACAAACTTAAGACACCGAAGGCTCAACCCTTCACGTACAATCATTACATTGCCGGCAATACGGAAAGTAAAGCTGTTCCTTAAACAGTTGGTGTCGTGAGACGAAAAGAGATGTAAATCTGTTCATCCGATTATTTTTTCGAGTGCAGAGTAGTTGTACTGGACCATTAATAAGCAATAAACATCTAAAACATTACTGGGATTAAGCATGCCAGTCAATTTAAACTACGAAGTCAGCCCCGGTAGCCAGGTCGGTTACGCGCAGGTCAGACGATCGCGGGTTTGAGTCTTACCTCAGGATATGATATTGTTTTGATCTCGGACCATGTTTAGGATTAAGTTAGGTTTGACTGTGAGATAAAACGTTATAAACAGAGCAACGTCTGCAGCTGCCGTAACATTAGTATACTTGAAAAACATGGGCCTGATTCAGAAGAGAAATCATTATATCGATTCAGCGAAAGCACAGATAATTAGAGACTTTCGAGAAAGCTTGGGTCGCTTGCCAATTTTAAAGCTGAAAAATTTCTGCGAGCAAAATACGGGTATTCCTACATTAAAGCAAGATATATCAAGACACAGAGGGTATCGATGAACGATGCATTTCGTACAGACTGCCGTAGAATAGGACTATGCCATGGAAAGTGTCCCTCGATGCGGTCAAAGGAATCGATGCGTCAAGAGTGTTGTGGCATCGCGGAGCGATTCTCCGGCCGGAGCATCGAGCAGGCAGCCCCACGCTACTGATGGGAGGGGGAGGGCGAGAGGGGTAATGAAGACGGGTGGAGGGGCGGCTCACAATCGATCGCTGGCCTCGAGATAGCGACCGCCGCCACCCTCGCAACACATGATTTTCCCTGCCAGCCCTCCTCAGCCTCCCTCCCTCCCTCCCTCCCGCCTTTTTCCCCATTCCGACTCATCACCTTCCCACACTGCGATGACACCACCCACCGTGCGGCGCCCCCCACTCCCCCGAAGGTGGCTCAAAACACCCGCCAGCCCCCGTCCACACCCGGCTCAGATACCCACCGCCGGGAGTGGGTTGACCTGAGGGAGGCGGCGGCGGCAGCCGCGAGCCGATCCCCTGACCCGCATTCTCCCTCCCGCCTTATCCAATGCTATCTCCGCCACTGGATTTTAATGAGAGAAGTTCTTTTCAAAGGAATTATGTTTCCATTGCGCAAGTCTACTTAGGGAGAGGGATTTTTTTCCTCCTTTTTGATAAGTCCCATTGTCGCGTTTGTGCTCCGAGACGAAAACTCTCTTCGCTCTGCCGTTTTACAGAGAAACCCAAGCGGGAGTAATTAAAAAAAGAAAAGAGAAAACGCCGGCGCGAGAGGACGCTCACCGCGGCCGAACCCTGAACGGAGGGAAATCGAGTAAAGTGATCCCAGTCGCGATTTCAATTTTTTGACCCGCAGGTGTAGAGGTGAGCAGATCGAGGACCCGATGACGAGCGGTGGGCGGGGGGAAACTTCGGAATCCGTTCGCTAAAGGATCCCTCGGGTCAAGGGAATCCTCGTGCTCTCCCGTTGGACTCACGGAGCGATATGGAAAAGAATTCAAATTCAAAAGCGTTTCCGACGAGAGAGAAATTGGTCCGTTACGGATCAAAGACGGATTGCATAAGCGAGTAGGGAAATGTAAGCAACGATTATCCGGACGGCGGTGACCGGTGTTATCGCTCGACGAGATTCAGCGGGATTCGCAAAAAAATATAGCCGCCACTAGTACGTACGCTTTTCCGCAGAAGGCGCAGAGGAAACTTGGCGACACTGCATGGATGTCAATTTTATCCCCCTGCCTGTTGGATTCATAGCTAGAATTTACGTTTTGAATAATCGGATTATGTGATCAGTTAAACTTAGGTGTTTAGACATTTACACATTGATATTAATTATTTGAAAGAGTAACTACTTAATGTACTAGCTTTATTCACTCCCATAGAGCTGCAATCGGAGATAATTCCTGAAATTTCGTACCTTGGTGAGCACAGGTATCAATGACAAGTCAACTGAGGTAAATACAGTCCACATTTCCCATGTTTTCTCTCTCTCCAAAGGTTAACGAACCGTTTTAAATTGCGTTAATGTGACTAACAGAACTGCATTGAGATGTTTTAGCTGACATTATAGTGCACTTGAAAGTTCATATGTATCAAAATGAAAAAGGCTCATTCACAAACTATTTAGACCTTACACAGGAAATCAATCCTATTCATTCCTAAATAGAATTACTGAGGTGTAAGATTAGAAAAAAATTTAATGAAAGATGCAAACAGACGCGTAATTTCTTCCGCAAACACTCTTAATTTAAAAAAAGGGATTAGGTACCATTTGCATATCTGACAGGCTCTAATCCTAATGAATATCTGAGAATCAAGTTTTGAGCTGTGAGGAATTATGCCTTTACGGGGACATGAAAATCACATAGCTCCGAGAGGACTTTTTTTGAGTGAGCTGACGAAAGATGCGTTTGTCCAATCAAAATTTTAAAAATTCAACAGCCAGAGAAATGCCGGTGGACCTCGTCTCACGGAAAGGTTAGGTCCCTGAGGATATCCTCGGGAGAGAAGTAATTAAGGCGGTGAGAAAAACGGGGTGTTTCCATTTGCAGCAAGAACCAACCACAGCGCAATATTTTCCGCGACCACAGGGCAGAGAGAGAAATGGAAAATGAGTAAGATAAGGGAGGGGAAACAAAAGGCAAAGCAAATGAACGCGAGTGAATAAAGGAGTAGGAAAATGAAATGAACGATTTACATGGTGGAACGAGTGAAAGTGGTGACAGTTATCCGAATTGCAGGAGCTCCTTGCACGAAACAAGGAAACAGCATTTAATGAAAAATAATTGTGGTTCAAATGAAAACCACGGAGGACAATTGCCACTAATTTGCTAACATGGACCTATATTACAACTGTATAATCATTTTTTTAAATGATGAAATTTTTGACGAATTGTTTAGCTGATGGGAGAGTTGGGTGGAGAACTAAGTCAAACAAACAATTTTTCACCCATGATTATATAATGTAGAATTACTTTAGTAATTAGTAATGAGAAGTGTAACAATTAGTAACTTAATTGCATGAATTCCTTGTAATCTTGAGCATCCAGTTGAAATTGCTTAGTTTCTCATTGGGATACTTTCAGAAACTCGTCTCCCACTTTTTAGCAATGAGCGATCGTAATCTTCAATAAAACGCTTAACGCGTGCCTTCTCGAAGGTGATAATTTTTACAACCTTAAAAAACAATAGAAAGAAAAGATAATTGAATCTGTAATTCCTCTGAGAATTTATTGCATTGACGACCTGGATTTGGACACTTTTGCCATCAATGATAGCACAAGGTGCCGAAAGTAAATGAGTTAAGTTTTGGGATTTAGAAAGTTATTAGTGTTTTTCTTACCATGATGGAGAAATTACACCGAGTGAAACCTGACACTATTCGGTCCGTTTAAAATAACTTGTACTAACAGATTAACAATGTCTTTTTGTATCCTCGCGCGTATTCAGACAATCCATTGGGCAGACCTGAATGTTTTTGCGCCTAAATTCCAAAACCTCTGATAGTTGCAGAGCTAGAGGAAAGAAAACACAACAGGAAAACACCCAGGAGCTTCATACTCAGGCGCTGATCTCCACAGAAGTAAAGGCTCATTTTCCCATCACAGATAAAAATGAGGTTATTTACTGGATTACATGGATAACAAGATGAACAATGAATTTTAGAATTTCGTCTTACTGTATTCCTTTGATCTAACACTTGCCTATGAGCATGCTCTGCGTCAATTTGGAACAAGAGCTGTGACTAGAGCATATCCTTCGTTACCCTTGGGCTTCCAAAATCCCTGGAACATGTGAAGAGTCATTGAAAAATAACATTACTCCCGTAGGTTTTCGATGAAATGAAAGGAATCGCCAAAGATACTATTAATAGGAGTAATAACTGAATTTCACTGAAATTCAATTCTTCAACAAAAAAATAAAGATCCTAATACTACGGACTCTAAATACACGTATTCTATGAATCGATGGCATTTTTTCCGCGTGAATCGTTGTCGAGCTCAATAAGCGAGAGATAATGGTTTCCCACATATATAATTCAGGTTCTAATCATTCTAAACGACGGTGAGGTTGTACACGAACTCTCTCTCATAATGAGGTTCTCAGCTGAATAAACATCCTTCAGTCCCATACTCAATGGAACACCTCAATTGATCCGGCCATAGGATTCCACTTCAATCCTACGAAAATGTATTCAGCAATAATTGTGCACAAGGTATCTAAGAGAGCATTATGACCACATTAAAACGATTTCAAAAACATTACCTTATGATTAATAATCAATACACATACGTCATAAACAAGATGAATTTTCCGTATCGATCATAAGCATCAACATTACTCAGCGAAAAAACATATCTTTAGAACTAGTTCCTAAGGAGTATGACGTCACTGAAGCTATGCCAATACTACGACGACGAGCAAGAAACGGAAATTAATGACCAATAGGCGCAAAGAAGGACTAAACGACCACGACTGTTGTCTTTTCCTCCGTTCAATGTGAACAAATACTTGTGGGCTCTTCGCGTGAGAATGACTACACCACATTCGAATGCCAAATACAAATTTTCATACTCTTAAAATGGCAAAACGTGCATGAACTCCTTATTTGTATCGAATGGCTGAACTTTTGAAATTGAACACTGAACGCAACAGACTTGAAGAGAACGGGATGCTAAATTTACCGCAAAAAAAATAAGCGTAATATTAATAATATTCGCAAGTAGCACTCCGAGGCGACCCAAATTTTCGGCAACGCAGACGAAAGCGTCAAATCACCCACGAGTCATCAACTCCGACGCCCGTGGCGGCGAAGCATCGAATGGAAGCCCTACCCATGAATCACCACGGCGGCAAAAGAAAGAAACACGGAGAGGCGGAAATGAAGTCAATGCCCTGGAAACTTGAAAACATCTCGGCAACTGAATCTATGCCAGGCGACTCAACAGAAGGTCATCACCGCTCGGGCCAAAAAAACGCCGCCAAAGTACGTGGAAAGGGTAAATATTTGGAGTTCCCCATTAAGATGAGTCCGCACGGCACCGATTGAGGGCTCTTCAAAGGGAAAAAACCGCACTGCCACCTCAGTGCGCAGTTGGAAGCCACGCGCGGCAAACGACACATAGGAATGCGAGCTGTTTGCGGAGCGGCTACTTCGGCCGCGCAAAGCGGCGCCGCCGCCCCTCCAAAAGGCCCCGAGATGCGCGCTTAATATTCCGCCCACCAAGCTAATGATCCACTCTTCGAATGAATACCTGAAGGGACTCCTCAGGTATCGTCGCTTACACAGCCGCCTCTACTATAGATTTACACCAGATGAGATACAACTCTGTTCTACATTATTCATTGATGCCGAAACGCTTGAGTCTAGTCATTAACACTATTTCAGGAAAGATTCTGAGAGAGGCATTTACATTCACAACTTTTGTCAATCCACGAAATGGTACGAAAGATATCAAAGATGAGAATTACGAATAGATTAAAAAAGAAAAATCTCTCAACAGTGTAGAACAAACAATTAGGAGACGAAAACACTGATCTACCAACTTGCGACAACTTTTCCATCACCAATAATGAAATTATAGTACATTTATTATTTGTTGATTTCAAATACTCTACGGAACTTCAATGAATATCAATGGAATTCAATGGAACTTCTCCGATTTACATTATTTCTCTGTCGCTTCAGTGAATTGGAATCTTTCGTTCGAGGTCAGCGAGTCTTACTGGGGGTCTTCCGGGGAAAAAATTTAGATTCTCCCCTCGTTCAGATGATAACGATGCCACATCTGGCTCGCAGCAACCCTCCACTCCAGTCCACTCTAACTTAGCCTCTTCAATTTTTCATAATCCTCCACATGCAGGAATGCCTTATGAAGCCTCCCCAACCCCCTCGTCCCCACCCCCAGCGCATCTCCTGCCTGATTTAGAGCCGGCGTCGACACAGCCATGCACCAGCGGCGACTCCCAGGTCTTCATGAGGACGCCGATTACCATTTCCCTCTCTCCCCTCTCGGGAGGTCCGTCTCCCAAAGCCATTTCCTGCATTCCCGGCGACCCAAACTACCTCTCCTCCCTTGCAGCCCTCCCCGCGATTGCAATCCCCCCCCTTCCCCCTCCGTTGTGCTTACCACAATCCCTTAATAATATATGACATTGCCATTAATTCTCCATTCCCAAGACCACGAAAATTTGGACCGATACCTAGACGGTACATAATACATTTTGGAAGGCACGCGGACACCCTGGATTATTTTGCTCCTTGCCGAAGTGAATTTCACATGCAAGGTAACATGGATCCGTGTCTTATGACCCCTTCTGTACGCCGCCATGATCATCAGTAAGTGTAGCGTAGTGTACTTAAATAGTGTAGTTTAGAACAGTATAAAAATACTACTCCTTTTTTATGCATGATATGCAGTGCATGTTTGGTGAGAATTCACCCCCTGCCACACACCTTTATGGTGGCTTGCAGGGTATTATGTAGATGTAAGTGATGCGTTTAGATTCTTTAAATAACACGAAGTACTTCATATCATTAGCCATCCGATGGTTAATTTTTCGTTACAAAAAATATCTTATGTAAAAATATATATACCATATAAAAATTTAATGCATTGTTAAAACAAAGTTATATACTGTCTTCGGTGCAACACAGAGCTATTTCAGCCGAATAAAGTAGTGCAATAATAATAACGTGAAAATGTGCACAAGCTTCTCTGACGCCCTAATATGAAAGCCCTATTTTATCTACATCAGGACGGTCACACTTCAATATGCATCAGTTAGCCTTCGTAACGTTCTGTCACTAAAACTATATGCGCCAGGATCCGAGGTCACTCCAAAAGCCCCTCATCTATCCTTGCAATCAGTATTGTTCAATGAGGTGGACCATACTTAACTGGTATCGAAGATGAATGGCATTCTCTGCTTAGCTACCACGCTGAAGACGACCCTAGTTTTTACCTTTTACTGCGCACTGAAACAGACCGTTATTCATCTTCTTTTTATTTCCCACTTCCTAGTATTACCTACTTCGCCCCCAGATTATGGAAGCCCAAACACTCAACCAATTTTTTCAATGCTACATACGAATAAAAATATTGAGCTCCAGCGGCCTTATTGCTAGAAGATTACGATTTCCTTAGAACAATGTGAGTCAGGCTGAGCTGCCACGCCTTGTAGCAATGAAAACCTCAAAAGGTTTGATTTTTTATCTCTTTATGATGGTTGATTACCTGGACCTTAAAAAATGTTCATATTCCGATTTATGACCCTACAGGAGAGGAAACATACAAAATAATACAAAAAAGGCCGTGAATATAGTACCTACATCTACGCAATATCCTGCAAGTCACTGCGAATGTGGTTGGCAGTGGGACGAAAATCACTATGCATGCTCTGCCGATTTGCAACTAAGGGATGAAAGACTGCTGCTTCATGGAAATATTTTACACATTCAAACCCAAGGCACATGCGACTAAACTATTCTCTTGAACGACACAGTGGTTGACTATCTCAAAACCGTTCAACTCTTAACGTATGGAGGAGTGTAGCATTTTTGACCGTTCTTAAAATAAAAACTTCTTCCAACTATACACTAACTTCAGAGAAAACTCAACACCCATGACTCAAAATTCTCCCATTGTAATCCCAATCCTAGATTTCACCAAAAGTCAAGCTCTTCTACATGGATTGCTATTTATAAGCTTAATAACTTCAATTATTGTTGGTATCTATAGCCTACTAATTAGTTCAATATGATTTTAACCTATATCCGTGTATTTTTAACTGTCATTTAATATAGAGAATATCTAATGACTTCAAAAATTAGAAATAAATTATCATTCTTCATTTTATGTCATCTTAATAAAATTAGCACTAGCTTGTTTGAAAATGAGCAAGATGACCAGCTCAAGTGAAATATTACCAGCTCAACTGAAATATTACCAGAGCATTTAAATAAATTTAATTCTCTATGATTTAAAATGCATCCTTGGTCCCTCCCTCACTCACCCCCTGCCACACACCCTTACGGTGGCTGCATGGTACTATGAAAATGTAAATTTAATCCAAAAATGCCGAACTAGCAACTTTCCGCCGCAAACAAAGGCAAAAAAGCAAAAAAAAAAGTATTATGAACTCTGAAAATGGGGAACTACCTAAAACACTTGAGGCAGAAAATGATTGATTAACGTTAATTGCAGTCGCCTCAGTCGGCACATATAGTGTACTCCCACCACAGTTCTATTACGATTTTCGTGATAAATGAGTTTCATGTCATTTTAATTGAGATAGGTATACGAGAGAAATGATACACCAATGGAAAATGGGGATTCTATATCATATCATTTATATTCCCTGCAGATGACACAATATTATCTATTCGAAATAAAACAAATATATTCTGGTTAATTAATCAAAGCAACTATTTTGTAACGTATACGAGGTATGCGAGTTGATCGAAGCAGTCATCCAGTCACATTAGCACTATGTGGTCTGACTTCATAGTTATTAAATATACATAAGAACACTAGAAACATAACATATCTTTGTAATAAATTTAATCATTTCTAATCAAGGTAATACTAAATTCGCTCAAATTTCCACTGATTGGTCTTCATTTTTGGCTCGCACATCGTCTCTCAGGCGTGAAAATCCAAGGATCACTTGCATCATAACAGAGGTTAAAATTGAAGGCGCACAGGTAAAATGCCCCTCTGCGTGGCCATACCTTACCACTGTCTGCTGGGAAGGTCCCTCCCCACCACTACCTGCGGTACAATTCGCTACCTTCACTTGTGTAGAGGCCCGATAAATTGCATTCACTTTCACTTTTCTTATCCCCTACATCTCCACCCACTCCTTCCATTGCTCAGGTACCACCTCTCCTCCCATCAACTTCACCGGCCTTCGCTTCAATTTCCAGTTCCCCTTCTTCCCTAATTTCGATTTCCTTTCGAACTTTTCCATCGCCTTTTCGCCCTGCACATTTTTCCATCCCATCCCTCCTCATCCTTATATACATATCTCCTCTGCCCCTTCCTTCCGCTCCTTCCCACATTCTCACTTTTCCCTCCTATCGTCCTCTCCTCATCGCATCTCGGCCATATCTATATCACATATTTCCCTCGCGTTATGCCCTCCCTTTCACCAAACTACATCCACCTCCCTCTCAGCCCTGCTTCATCTTTTCATTTCCTCTCGCACTTTCCTATATACTCAATTTCCTCTGCTAAAGCCTCACACACCCTCGTCCACGCTGTCCCTTTTCCAGTTTCGAAATTTGTTCTCGCTGACTTCTCCCGCACGCCCACCAATGCCGACTCCTTGTTTATCGCCAAGGTTCCGCTCGTCTCGATCCGCCGACTCCTTGTGCTATATCTGAAACTCGCTGCACACACAGCGACGTAGTTTACGGTGGGCGAGTTCCTCGCTCTCAATTTCCGCGAGCATTTGTGAGCTACGTGAGGAAAATGGAAACGAAAGAGCAAACTCGAATACCAAATAATCGTAGTTAGACATTAAAAGCGGTTCCATTCAGTGACTACCTGCAGGTAACACATTCCCATGTATACGAATGAATACTGCGATCATTTATCATTAATGAATATTTATTTAAAATCAACGAATAACATTTTCATCAGATATAGTACTGGTAGTGAAGAGTTCTGAAACAAATTAACCATTAACCGTGATGAAATAAAATTTTAGGAAGATGAGAAAAAAGATTAGGTTACTCTTAAGTTGCAATATGGCCTCCAGTACGCAACTTAAGAAAACTCAGGTGTATGATATATTATTTCCCTCCAATCACTTTATTTTCTTTGCATGAATTGCCAATTTCCTGTCCCTTAATTTCATTCCTTCATCAGTTCGGAACTTGTACTATCTAACCTCGTTCACACTTCATTCTCGGAGGCAATAATATCGAGATTTTCCTGCCATTCCATCAACTCGCGGCCTTCGTTAATATATTTTTTTCCAATCGATAAATTCCCATCAATTTTTACTCTTTATTTGCTCCGCATCCACTCCTCATGCTGTTGTATCTACTTTTGTTTCTATAAGCGGCAATTTTGAACATTCGGATATAATATTAAGCAACGCTTTTAGAACTTTATGGAATGAGTATCATTCTAGAGACGGAATTATAGCAACCAAGTGAACGGTAAAAAAAGGCTACCGTAAGAGTGCTACTAATATATGGACGAAAATTTTCCACTCAATTCTGTAACGCCTTGCTTAATAAAGGTCGGGAAAAAGTAATTTTATACACCTAAAGTAAATTATTTCCAGTGGGTATCTATGTAACTGCATAATCTTCAAGTATGAAAACGATTATATTATCGCCAAGACCAACCTAAGTCTTAGGTTAACTGCTCTTTTTAGCAAATGGCCCAGTTCTGATAGTTTTAAAATAGTTTTAAAAAGTTTTAAAATAGGTTGTCACGCATTCTTACTTTACTCAGATCCAGCCTCTCAGTAGATTGGTATGCGTGATAACTTCTACACGAACTACAAACGAAGTTTATTTTATACATATTCATTCCACTTATCATGGAGATAGCTGCAAGTTTTAAGGGCAGTCTACTTTAAATTCGCGATTTTGATGCCATTAGAAGTGTTATCATAACCTGGACATAGCAACTATATGATGCCAAAAACGTTTTCATTGTACTTAACCATTATGAGTAATAACTACTAAGATAGTCACAGCGTAATACTGCAATTTTATTACATAAAACTTTCATCATTACTTAATAAGGAACATAGAAACAACACTTTTTGACTCTCATTCAGGTAAACGGTGATTCCAATCATCGGAATAACTGTGGATGATTCCAATTCTCCGGTGATTCGGAGACCGCGATAAAAATAGTGAACTGAGAGCAAATATGGAAAAATTCGCAAATTCGCAAAGGGAAGATAGGTCACAATGAACCTCGGGCAAAAGGTGGGGGTGTTAAGATGCTCGAAGTAGTTCCGAATTTTGGTGCACTTAAGTCTAAATATTTGAGTCACATACGCAGTTCAAAATCAACAGTGACGGCAAACATATCTGTCCAAGATTTTAACCTCTTCCGCCCTAAGTCTTAAGCGAAGAATAAACTTCAGAGTCACAACAGTCATGAGATACCCAGAAGTTTTAAAATATAGCGACAATTTTAGCGGCATATAGGAACGACGTACTAGATTCCACGAATACGATGAATACGAGCACCGTCTTATTTAAGCCACTTCCTGACCGGCCCGCACATCGATTTAAGTTTTAGACAACCGAAATTCTATGCTATTGGAGAATGAAATTTTACAGTACACTCCGCCAGACCAATGGGGTTTTGCTTGATCAGATTAGGAGGAAAGAAAGGAAAAAGATTGAATGAGTACGAAAACACACCTACAGAATAACTGGAGATAAAATAATGTTAACCTTAGGGAGCCGACCATAAATTGGAGTCATAAATCATGCGAGGAGTATTCTTTATCATCCCTCGACGCCACTAAATGAGCAAGAGGGAAGGTTTGCCTAAGACCTTCCGTGAGTTATCCCAATGTATACAGATCGCCGTTATCCCGAGGCATACTTGATAGACCTATCGCAAAAAACGTTCCTTTTTAACGGGTACCACGAACACCCCAGTATTTCGGCAAGGGAGACACTTCCTTATCACGAATGGATGACAAGCAATAGTCTTAGAGAAATCAAGACATCTACAATTATAACCAAGTGAATATCGTCCAAAATGCTAAAGCAAGAATATCCAAACCTGATGATTGAAATGTTATACCTTTGTAGCCTGATGATTTTAATTTCAGGTACCTTGTATATCCAAACAAATGTTTCTTAAGAACAGTTGCGAATTTATTTAATTCATGTACGTAAGAAATGCATATTTGATGATTATTTGATTATTAACCCTCTATCACACCCTCGTGGTAGTTTCCGGGTACTATGTAGGTGCAGATATCCCAAATCATCAACACCAGGTCATGACAGTCGGCGTAAATGATATCACGGGCATCACGAAAGTGGGAGTTGCACAGCGTCGCGCGCCCCTTCCTATTTTTCCTGCCCTCTATCTTTCCGGGCCCAAACCATCTCCCTTCCCTCAGACTTCCTTAAATCCTCCCCTGTGACATTTCCCATCCTCGACCATTACTCAAATCCCCCGCTATAGATCACCGCCACCGAGAAATAGTGCTACAAATCCTCATCTCAGCGTTCAACTATCCAGCGAGTGGAAGCTACCAAAACACCTCACCTCCCTCTCACACCTCCAAACTCACCCCTTCATTCCCCTCCGCCTTTTGTCCACTTCACTTTATTACCTTCCAACAACGGCAAAAAGAAAACATTCAAAACGATCAATTTCCTTAGGCCAAATGGTGCGACCCTATGAACTATTTCAATTGGTTTACCTCGAGAAACCAAAATAGCGGCACTCACGCAAGCACAAATTCCGACCCAATGGCATGGAAGTGAAACTTGGTTTTCCTGAGATAAGCTCAGCCGTAATGTAAATATATTGTGTAAGGGGTCCGCGAGATGTAAGCGTTAAAGGCAGGAAGGAGGGAGGGAGAAATAAATTTTGAAAAAATGATGCTCCGGCTTTGGATAAGGAGAAAAGTGTCGTACTTTTTTGGCCTGGTGACGTTGAGCGAATGCTTCGCAGTGGAGAGCGAAACGTACACCGTGGGTGACAGAATGGGTCGAAAGAGAAAGATAGAACTGGTAGATGAATGTGGGGGGAAATATTCGAGAGCAGAGGATTAGGGAGCCTCAGGGATATGGGAAGAGCATCATCATCACCACTGCCCCGCAAAGTCTGGCAACTATACAACGGCTGTTTTGACCATTTTTATGGTAAAAGCCTAAAATACTGTTTTGTGGTTTTTTTACCATGGAGATACACCAGTTTCACAAAGCTGAGCCCGACCCTTTTAATTTTAATTGTGCCTAGCGAAAGAGTATTGCAGTAATGCACCCGAGTATTTCATATGGATACAAACTAGGGATTCAAAAGGTCTTTCTTCCCTTGAACTATAAGAGAACACAATAGGCAGCATAGCAAAGGGATAGGTAGGGGTAATATTTTAGAGTAGTCTGTAGTGCATGATGCATGTATTAATCCCTAAAATACTATAGTTACTAACAATCTAGTTGCATGAGACCCTATAGTTGCTTGTTTGCATATCAATGTTCACCCCCTGCCACACACCCTCGCGATGGCTAGTAGGGTATCGCGTAGATGTAGCTATATAACCACGCAAGGCAAGGGAGTAATGCGGATATACGCCCGTAGCCTCAATATCGACGAAAAAGTAGATGAATTGTGCTAATACCAAATCTGCATAAATTTACCCGTCACGTTGAAAAGATGTTAAAAGTAAACTAGAGTTCAACCCAAAGGTTGGAATGGTCGGTGAGGGCACTGACTAAGCCCAACGGCGTGTGAGATTCAGAAATATTGGGTAGGAGGGGCAGTTATCTTCCCTGAGTCGCCGGCGGTTTCCTTGAAAGATCTGGCTTCCAGAAAATAACCCCACTTGGGATTTTCTGGAACACACACAAAGGCCTACCCCGGGATTTGAATTCAACCCTCACCAAATAGATTCATGCAACGCCTTAGACATAAGCAGGTAGCTTAGACGATAAAATTTAAAAGCAAGCCAAGGAAAATCCTAATTTATTTCTCGATTTTTTTGTATGCATCATCAACTGATCAATAATGAATTAGATCGATGGAGGCAAATGATACTTGGTGGAATTTGATACGTTGATCATGTTAAGCAAAATAACTTTATAAAGTTCCTCAATTTAATTTTATTCTACCGGTCGATTACGACGTCTTAGCGTCATTGTCAAAGCATGCATGCATCTGACACAGTTCGGGGTCTTTACATGCGCCAGGGGAGAAGGTGGGATAAGAGTTAGGGCTTACGCGGGTGGGGATTAGGATGTGATGTTGGGATTGGATTGGGCCGTTTGCAGGAGGGAGATGTTGAGTTAGTTCACTGGTGGTGGCGAATGTGGAGTCCGGGTATTGTGGACTTTGAGGGTAGAACTGAACGAGTTTAAAAACAGTTAAGACAACGGGGAACATCTGAATACTGTTAGGTCATTTAACATTTGAACAATAGGTGACATTTTATGCCTCATATTTCAAATTTTTACCAAGCTCTAGTTTCCGACTTTTGTTCTGAACATGTAAAAATTGTAATTTAAATCACTGTTATGACCAGTTACTATAAGGTGTTTGGCTAAGAAGGGTTTACAATCATTATTTTTTAAACAAATTTTGTGTTCGTTAATTCTTATCATATCAACTATGACCATAATGATTCAGAAAAAATTGAATTGCAACAACTAAATCGAAGAGAATTTAATTCTTCAGGTCAATTTCAATTCTTTTATTCATGAGCTTCCATTCCAGCATAAATTTTCCGCAAGAATTTTCAATTGTAGCGTGCGACGCTTAATGTTTTGCATTCAGCGATTCTTTGAATAGCCCACGCAGAAATAGAATACCGATGAATGCTTTCCATTAAAACGTGAATTAAAGTCCATGTTGCTGAAACAATGGCTATTGCCTCAAGCAGTAGCAGGGCTTAAGCACTTGGCCTTAAGTTTTGTGAGAAAGTTATTGATTGCGCACTTCATTTCCGCCTTTCTTCCACTCCCAACGCTGTCTCCGGCCCGCCGCGCCAATAATTGTGCCTTTCATTCGACGCCATGCTACCCCACGCTCGCAGGCTTGAAAGAATTCACTCCTCAGAGGACGTCGCGGTCGTGAAAGCACCCCCAGACCTTCCTATTTATATTAATGAGTCCTTGACCCGAATCAATAGGACTCTATATGCACTTGCTATGGCGCTTAAAAATGAGAATAAACTCAAGTTCCCGCAGGCTAGAAATAAACGCGTGGATGGATTGAAAAGGGAAGTTTGTGAAAGTGCGCACAGATACACCATATTCACGCTTAATAAAAATAGGTAGTATTTCTTCTTGGGTTAACCTGCAGAGGATGAAGAATTTGTATTTAAATTCTCAGGCATTTGAGTACGAAGGCAACTCTAACCCAAATCTACCATTGCTCAGGCTCAAATGCTATGAAAACCTTCTGATAAGCTAGAGCAGCAAAAAGGTAATGGGCTGCTTCCAAAAAAAATGTTATCAAACGGCCATCCATGTCCATATATTTTTCAGAGAAATATACCCAGTCACTACACGATGAACGTTCAATATTTCACTATAACACGGCAGGTAAAATGAACTCGGCAGTTTTCTGTACGCGTTCCAGGAGGTGTTGCACTGGATTATTTTAGAGCCCCATGAAAATGTTGTACTTTTTAATTTCACGGAATATTACGCGATATCAACTCCCATAAAATTACTTTTTTCCTCCTGGTCACCATTGAAGTTTCTACCACCCTTAGGCACCCCCCGATTAATCCGAAGTTCAAAAACTCCCACAGAACTGAACTGCACAGTTTCAGGCGTAACTTGGTGGAACTGCATGTTTGCGTATAAATGAAATAAAAATACTCTGTATATTCCACACTATTTTAATTTGCCGACCCGGGTTTCGTCTACTCCGTAGACATTATCAGGGTACCCTAATATTAAATTAAAATAGTGTGGAATATACAGAGTATTTTTATTTCATCCCACAGAACTGCCTGATTTCCAGGTTCCGTCACCGCTCTGGATTCAAGCAAGCCCTGAGTAAGAATGCATTCCCTCTTAAATGCGAGGCTTAATACTCATTTGGGAATACTATCAATGACAGTGAATCATTTTCCGGGCCAGACACCTTTTTCTCACAGCTGCCGCATCACCCGCCAGCTCCCCGCACATCCGGGCATCCTCCTCGGTGCCCCATCACCCGATGCAACGCCCCCCCCTCCCACCTCACCCACGTACCTCACCTCATTTCTCCTGTCACCCCCATCTCCCCTCCCACACGCTCCTTTCTTCCCGACCCTACTCTCGTAACCCTTTTTTCTCGCCTGGTCCACTCCCTTAATTTTTTTCCCCCCTTCTCCACTCTCAACTTCCATTGTTTCTCGGATCTCTCTTCATCAGGGGGTCTCCTTCCCCGTGACCCCCCTTTTGTGTGCGCTCCCCTCCCCCCCCCCCCCCCCTGCACTCCACCCCCTCCCGCAGACGTGGCTCACCTGACGAGGAGGAGGTCGCGACGCGCGCTCCAGGCCGCCTCCTTCTAAACGTGAGTCGCCTGGCTCCACCGCGGTGTGCTATGCACGAATAAAATGCAGCCTTCGTCAAACCGAGAGTGAGAACTAGAGCTAATCTGCATCAAAGTCGATCTACATCTACGTAATACCCTGCGAGCCACCACGAGGGTGTGTGGCAGGGAGTGAAGATTACCAAACATGCACTATTGACATGTAACTAGAATAGAATAGAGAACGTTCTTTATTGTTCTGGGACTCTAAGTCCCCTGGAACATTGAAAAAAATATTACATGCCAAAAAAAAGAGATAAAGCGAATGTAGTCAAGGCAACAGCCGTACAATTGCATAATGGAGCAATATAACACATATAAATAAAAAGTAAATAATAAATACGAATGTAATGAGTACATAACCAATAATTGGTAAAGGTTTATTGGTTAAACTATTAATTGGTCGAACTAATAATTACATAACCATTACAATCAAAACCACTATATAAAATTAAAGAAAACAGTTTACGGAAAAAGAAATTTAAGAAAGGCAGCATAAATAATGATTTAAATGACTTGAAAATAAAGCATACAATAGCAAGGAATATAAATTAATATGCACAATAACAAGCATTTAAGTAAGATAATATAATATAAAAAGATAGCATAGAATAAAATAAAAAACTAGGATATTTAATGGAGGCATGCTAGATAATAGGGTCACATGCAGCTAGATGGTTAATATCTACGAAATAAGAAAGGGATTATTGGTTGTTATTACATGCATCATGCACTACAGACTACTTTGACTATATTTCACCTACCCCTTTGCTACGCTGCCTAATGTTCTCTCTTATGGTACACGGGAAAAATGACGTTTTAAATCTATCGGCACGACAATCTATCTTTCTAATCATTTTAATCTGATCAAGCCTAGCATAATACGGAGGGGATCTTAATATATATCCAACATCATCTGTGAACAAATCGGTTGTGAATTTACTTAACATGTTTAACCTAAATTTTAACCTGCGTTCTGATAGTAATTCCCATCCTAGTTCTTCTTCTAAACTCGTAACACTAATACAATTATCATAACGGCCTTTAACAAATCCAGCGGATATCCTTTGCACACGCTCTAATTCTTTTATCATACCTTCCTTGTACGGATCCCAAATACTAGCGGCATATCCTCAGTCGAAAGCACACAATAACACGAATACTTCATTAATGAATTATAATAGCATACCTATTTTCTTTTGCTACCTATCAAAAGATTAACCAGGATAACATTAACTTTTAAATTAGCTAATTACCTGGTTTAATTGTAGCATAAAATGTCAATATATCTTAAATGTAACATATAATATCAATATAAGACTAATTATGCTTATTTAATTTGGGAAGATAACATGTATATATAACTGTGTACTCTCAGAACTTTTGCTGTGCTGTGGAAACAATTGCTGTGTGAAAGTATTGTGCTTCGACAGTATACGAGGAAGATAGAAATGTACTCAACAAAAAGTTTTCATTTCATCAAAGATCCAGGTCCGAGGGGGCCCGTGCATTTTCTATGATGTAACTTTCAGTTCCTTTCAGTGTGCTTAGCAGTTTTCACATTCGCCTGAATCTTCACATACACAAATTATTTTATTTTCATTCAATAAGATACAAATATAGAAGCTTATATTCTTCACTTTCATTGTTTAATACACATTTTTATCCCCATGCATTATTTATTTCGATTTCTAATTTGCTTGGTCCATTATTTTAAATGTCCATGCCAACGAAATGTAATGAGATTTCAATACAATAGCCGATCAATATCTCCTGCAAAAGTTAAATGTGACGAGTAAAATTTATTTTATTACGGATCAATCCACCTGTATCATATACATTGTATTATGTGAGTATTGATCATGTCACATAAATGTATTGGTCAACTTTTAGCTTCAAGCACAAAATGATGTACTTAATACAATCTAGTAAGATGAGAAAACGGCTAGGAAAAATGTACCGGTTATGATATGTAATGATTGTAAATATATACATTTATTCAGTAGGAATATTTTAACGGCACAAAAACTGTTTTTTTAGACTTAAAAATTCCGAGTGGTTAATTAGTTCTAAGTAATGAGAACTTACCACTCTTTGGATCCTTTACTTCTCTCTATACCTCATTCTGTGCTACTCACTCAAAGAGGTTCAGCTACGTTGAAAAATTAATAATCTGAAGGTCCACTGCTTACATTTAATTAATTTCTCTAGAATTTTGATTGCAAGAAAGTACTTTGTAGATTGGGAAATGAAAAATTCTCATGGCTGCTGTCCCATTTTAGGAAATTCAAACATATCTAAATATATCTATACTAATCCATTCCAAAATAAAAACACGTATTAACTTTCCCCTTCTTTCTGTATTTCTGCAGCTGTTTAATTCTTCAAACAATTCTCATTTATCTAAGCCCTAAAATAAAAAATTGTCATGCAGAAAATTACGTTAAGACATTCAAGCATCCAACTTAGTGCATCGGCGGTTTCTTACCACACAAAAAACTGTTATAAATTGAAAATATGTGAAGAAAGATGCATGTTGCGGGAAAACTTATTAATGCCTGAGTTAGTTTAGATTCTTTTCTAATGAACCCAAAACATTTGCTTTTCATAATAAATAGAATGCATGTTCTTAGATTTATAGAATTCGTCATGAAAAGAAGTTCTTACACTTGAACGACAAGGCTACTTTTTCCGAAAATACTTTTTTCTCCAGGGTTTTGCCATAAGTTTAAGAAGATATACCACGAAAGAATAGGCTTAAATCATTTCTCATTTCCCACCACGCCCATTTCTTGACGCTAATGGGATTATTAGGGCTTTCGGATGATAAGCTCTAATTTGAGTTATGGTCATGAGCATCCATTGGCGCTTCAAGACAAAGTTAGAAAAATATTAATCTTGTCTCAAGCACTTAGGATGTCACTTCATATTGGACAAAAGACGTTGATGCTAGAGTTAAAACATTCACGGTCAGAAGCTACATCGAAAAATACAATTCGCAGCTGCCTTGGCTGCTATTAAGACCTAAAACCAACAATCAATTAGTGGTTGAATTACTGCCCATGGGGTTTCAACGAACAAGCCATTAATATATGTCGACACGCACTACATCCCTCAAGAATTGTGCCCTGAGCTTTAGGAAACATTTTCATTGGACCTACTGCGACATCTCCTTATTTATTTGGGTAAAAATTAAGATAATCCATTAGAAAATTGCGCTCAGACTCGAAAAAAACTTTGTCTTTGCTAAAAGCCTTAAGTACACACTTAAATACCATGAGACAGAAATATTCGAATGCACAGCGAGGTGTTATTGCAACGTTCATATAAGCAAAATAAGAACTGTAAGTGCTTCCCAAAATATTTTTCTCAACGCAAGGATCAACGCAAAGATTTGCGTGTATCCCGAAAGCCTCAACTTGGAACTCCCTTTCTTTTCCAGCAAAAGCATAGACTAGTTGGAAATATAATTCCATAAATTGGTGAATTAATTACGCAACCAATACGTTAATGTTATCAAGTCTTCAAATTATTTTTTGCCTGTCTGCATTATCGACAGAAATGAACTTTTGCGTGATAGTATTGAAAAAATGTAGTTTTAATGCAGCCAAATATTAGACTACGTATATTTTCCCTGCTTTATTCCAGTCGCATAGAAATACCTTCGCAAATTGTACTTATTTTGTTCATGAATTATTTTGGTTTAAATGAAAGTTTTTCACTGACTGAAAACTTTTATCTGACCCAAATATTAATATTATCAAAAAAGGAATTTGTTGCCATTAATATGCAAATGATATGAATATAGTAGCATCTTCTCTAAGGACCATTCCACTGAAGAAAAAACATTTGGAATTTTCTATCAAAAAATTGCTTCCTCTCACCACCATATTTATTTTGAATCACAAGTGCGCAAAAGTAGGATGAACAGTCGTAAATCACAAATTGGTAATATATCTAAGATCCAATTTTCACAAATAAATTGCCAGTATGCTGCCCACCCCTATCAAGTCGACCTTACTTGTTCAATAGCCCTTATGACCTCAGTCCTCTTAGCCCAGGTCAGTCTCTCTGTGGCTGTTACTACCACACTGGACTCTGGTTTGATTCCACTCAACGCTAATCGATTAACTCCACGGCAGTACGTCCAACACCTGTGACAAGTCCTCTGGATGCGATTGCCATCTGATTGTGAGTGGGTGCATACCTGTATAACCTCCCAAGGCAAGACTAAATGGACGGCCCAATGCGGTTCTCTGAAGAGAACGTGTTAGTGTGGAAACTGGAAGATTCTCGCTCTCCTCTCAGTCAAAACACGACGGCTACATTAACTACAGTCAATGGAACGTATGTAATAATACTCGTCTTATACTCACGCAATAGCAATTTTAGTAACTTATGTCCACTAACAATTTTCGATGCGATGCGTCATAACAGTTTGCTAAAGAATGCAATACTTTTTATGCAAAACCTTTGATTTTACGATAGAAAGATGAAATTTTATTTAAAATTATAGGGCTTTTAGTACACATAGCATGCATTTACTTAAAAATTTCTGAAGTTTTGGCATGAAAAACATAGCTATGTACCTATGCTTGCAACTACCCGTTTTATCTATGGTGTAAAATTTTATGTTATCTAAATGTTAGATGAGTACATTTTCTTTGAACTAGTACATGGCTCTGACAGTCCTTAAAGCATTTCTAAAACTCACAATCTACCTCCACCACTTTATTTGATGTAGGTACACATTATCTTATGACGTTTTAAATAATTCCCGACGGTCTAAGACGATTCGGGAGAACATAATCGATTATTTATTGAGAAAGTATGTTGGCAAAAGAAGCCCTCAATAGGGAAGAAATTAATTCAGTGACTATCCTGTATCAGGACCTAAAACTATACTTAAAGAATATATTCCTCGCCATTTGGAACACGACATGGCGCAACACAATATCGAATAAGTTGCGCCACATAAAAGATAACACACGAGCCTGGAAGTCTTCGATCCGGGACAACAGACGAGAGGAGGTAATAGTCACAAGGCTCAGAATCGGACATACAGGCTTGACTCACTCTTTCCTTCTCTCTATGGAGAAGGAATCTCCAATATGCACAGAATGTGATTCCATTTTGACGGTAAAACATATACAGACAGACTGCACGAATTACCAATATATCCGGAACCGTCTCAAAATGTCTGGAGAACTAAAAACTATTTTGGGTGATAACCCAAAGAAAATTGACAAAGTCCTAACGTTCCTCCGCGAGACCAATCTCATCACAAAAATATGACCAGATTTTCCCATTTTATACGTTACACACATGATATACTGCGTATAGACAGACCTATAATAGCAAATTAATGAATAGTTTAGTTACAAGTAATATTCAGGTATAAGCATGCGAAGGTGCGGTATGACCTAAGTTGTCGATGCATCTTAAACCAAACCTACCTACCTTATTGAGAAAGTATGTGACTCCACGATATGTATATTGCATATTTCCTTACAAGTCTTACAATTCTTAGACAAATAATGTGATTGTTTAAGGCAATAAAAACACCGAACTAATTCATTGTGTTTCATCCTGCAATGCCGATTTCCATAACAAGGATACAAATTGGGGTTTCTGAGCATTTTGAATCGGTATTGATTGGGGCACGATACAATCGCGCGAACACTGACAGTCGGTCCTTTCAACGCAGTCGTATTTTTGGACTTGAGTTTTATTTTTTCCACGTGCTGAAAACGTTAGTTAAGAGTAGTTGATCGGAGGCCCAATAGTCTCGTCCGGGAAGCCGGGTCACGCGTATCTTTGTCAACATGGATGAGAGTTTGATGGAAACAAGAGGCACGGTCGAATCAGCTGACAAGGGAGAAAAGTGACCGCGCTCGGTGGCCAAACTCTCCCAATCCACCAATCATACTTTTTGAACAGTTATTTGCCCGTCTCTGACAGCAGAAGAAATAGATTAGTAAATAAAGTCCGCAATGAACTCAATTCCAATGTAGATAGTAACATTAGGGTGTTTGCCGTTAATGGAGTGTGGTAGAGAGTAGGGAAAATCAACATGGACGGGATTTGATGTCACATTTACGCCTAGGTGCTTGGCCCAGAGCCCGAAACAGCGTCGAGTGCCGCTGAAACAAATCTGTAGATGGACGAAAATAGCATAAATAATCATTAGTTTCCTTCACTCCTGAATAAAACTTGCAATAACAATACTTTCATTCCCTTTGAGAACTAGCTCGTTTTAAAGGACATTCCAGCCTGTATGTACGGCGTCCATTTTCATAATTCGTTCAGTGTTACCAGAGTCAGGAAGGGCTAAAACATTGCTGCACGTGTAATGAGTATTTGTAAAAAGTACTTTCACTCCCTTGACAATACTTTCAATCCCTTTGAGAACTAGCTCGTTTTAAAGGACATTCCAGCCTGTATGTCCGGCGTCCATTTTCATAATTCGTTCAGTGTTATCAGAGTCAGGAATGGCCAAAATATTGCTGTACGTGTAATGAGTACTTGTTACAAGTTCATCAAGTCAACAAATCAACATGAGATACATGAAAACTGGTAATTAAATAGAATATATGAGCGCAGGGTAATTTTGCCAGTGAAAACAACGAATAAACATATTTATCGAGTAAATGGGAGAAATCAATAGATTCGGCCTGCAAATTATTCCTTAAATGGCCATCGTATTTCTGCTCTTTTGCTGTCTATATGCTCGCAAGAGCGTTAAATTGCCGATCGATGCGTCTTCCAGGGACGTAAATTACAAATGATGGGAACAATCCGCAAATGAACTTTCAAAAGGGTCGAGTAATTTCATCATGCGGTCACGATAATGATAATCGCACATGATAATGACGTTGACGACACACACAGAATGAACGACTATGGAGGAATAATATGACCATATCTTTATTGAAATTCCTCTAACGATCTATCGTGGCCAGGTAAAAATGATATTGAAGGGAAATGAAGCCAATTCAACTACACGTTGAATTGGCCAATTTCATTTTCGAGCAATGCTTCGGCTCAGATTGGAGTCACTCGAAGGGTCGACTACTGCATTAGCGACTCTGGTAACACATCGTCAGCCATTATTAGACCAGGATGTAATCGTTCGCCGATGCGCTTCATCTATGACATTCCTGGGTGAGCCTGATGTGCACTGGAGTTCCACCATCCCTGAAATGACGAACAATATGTTCCTAAAACTCATTTATAGGGGAGTAAACTTATTGTCAAACTTAACGTAAATCATAAAACTGTTTTGTCAATAAAAATGCCAATTTCAACAGCAGCAAGGACTTCAATACCTTTTTTTATAGATCTCTGAATGAATTCATCAAACATACCCCTGAAGGAAGAGCTAGAGCAATGAGACATTTATTTATTTTGCCGATACCACTAAAAAAAACTCGATACATCTACTATCGCTTTCGCTTTGCAATAAATCGTAAGCGAGCGACCACTCGAAAATTAAAATCCATTTTTTCTCACACTTCTGCTTTCAGTTAATCAGGCACACACAATCAATTTTCGCTGATAGGTATCAATTGGGGAATTGCGCCGTCAAAATATGGCATATCGATTCCTTAAAATGATTTTCAAATTACATCTTCTCAGCCGACCCCGTAACAGACCCCAAATGACGCTCATCCGAAAATGGGCTCAAATATTTCCCAGCGAGAAGGAAGTTTCCAATCTGAAACCTCTCATCCGGAATATGGTACGTCACGAAGCAGCGCAAGCGCAGAGGTTTCGCTACGGCGACGAGGTGTCATTATTGAATTATGAACGCCGGCACGAAACTAGCCGACATCATGGTGACCTGTTTAAGCCAAAGGTCGTGGGTTCGAATGCCACTTCGAGCTTCCATGATGAGACTGACCTTTGATGCCTAAAAGTAAGGCGTGATTACAACGCGAAATGACTTTACCGGTCGATCAATCAAAAAATCCGTTATTGAATCATAGCGTCCATTGGAGGTAGCGGATTTCGACCCCGTTTGAACTCTTCATTCCTCCGAAATGTCCACCAAATCCTAATCAAGTCAGGGGCATCTCATGCGGTAAACTCCAGTCCCAGAATCGACAGGCCGATTGGTCGATGAGGAAATCACAAGAATAATCGTCATTTACGCTTCCGACAAGCCCTCAATTATTGTAATTATTAACTGAGTTACTTCATCAAACGTCATTAGCTACCGAAAAATGTGGATAAAAAATAGTTTACGATCATGAAAATTTTTTTCACGATCATTATTACGCTCAGGTTGAAAATTTTCAGAAACTGAATAATTTAATATGCATAAAATATTTATAAAATTATTTCGGTCCATAATATTATCATTTGGTTAGAAAGCTATGAGAATACTCTATGCATTTAATTTTCAATTTACTCAATATTCACGTTGTGACTAAAAATTGCAAACGGACAAGGCAACAGATGAGATAGTTCAGTAAAAAAAATTATTTCACGATTCTTATTCAACACTCTGCACTAAACTAATGATCATATACTGTTCAATTTACTGAAGCTACTTCCACAGTAGTTGAAACGAAACTTAGAAAATCTGATCGAGGCTTGGATAAAAAATGGCAATGAAAGAGCAACTATAGAAAAAACATCTAATATCGAAATGAATTCATGGTGTTTGGCCCAAAAATAATTTACTGCATAGCATATGAGGATGTAGCGTACTTTCAATAAGTAAAACTTATTGAATTAGTTCTTTTTTATTGTATTATTTTGTATTATTCTATTTTATTTAACAAAACAAATGAATTAGTTCTTTTTTATAATTACATCAAACGGCTCTAAAACGCAGAGGTAAAAATGCAAAATTATAACTGCAATCATGCATTTTGTAGATATAAAGCAATTGCTAAAGGCATTCATACAGATTAACGCCAAATTCACGGTAAGGCAATAGAGCTTTAGCAGGAACAACATACTTGGATAAAGCAAGGCAGTGCAAAAGTTTTCAACTTTTATGTAGTTCGTTTACGAATGCACCACGATATTTCCAATTCTATGGTCAGCAGATTAGAGAATTCGACGGAGAGAATTCTCCCCATGCACTACAATAAGAATTACGAGAAACACGACTCTAATTCAATTTTATTCTTTTAAAAGCTCTTTTGTATTCAGAGCGCAGCAGCAAAAACACCTTTCAGATCTCGAAAAAATTACATCAAAACAACTTTTGAAGGGTGGGTAGAGCACTTATGAGTTTGAATAGTGAAAAAAAACACTACACTTAATTAGCTACAACATTCTAAATGTGCTTAAATTCTGAAATATCATTTCTATACGAACCAATACGACAATGGAGATGACTTCCGCTGAGATACCAAATCTGAGATATTCAGTGAGTGAAATCGGTGGGCATTTTAGTTATAAATGCAATGCATAAAATTATGACGACCTAACTGACATCAGGGAAACACATTTATCTACTTTTGCCTGATGCTCTCAATGCTCAGATAAGGCATGATTTGAGCCAAAACGCTTCATGACGAGATTACTTCCCAAATTACGTTTCAAATCGTAAATGAACCATTGCCAGCCTTTGTGGTGCGCCCTACTGCTAGATAATCCGCTGCATGAAGGTACAAGCACTGATTCACTGATTTACAAGCACTGATAAGCGTTTACGTCGACTATAATCACCCCAGGTTTGTCACACTTCACTACAATTATAACCCACGACTCCAAAGTAAACTTCAAAACCGAATTAATACTCCAACTCTAATTCTGACTCCAGTATAAATTTCAATGATAATAAGGGATAGTGTCCACATTCAGGACACTGACTTAACTTTTGATTTTCCGCTCTCCTACGGTTATACTCAATATTTCAAAGAAGTTACGTCAACGCCTCTAGTCTACGGCATCATACGCCAAAGCTAAATAGCCAAATCTAATTTTGAGCATGGGTACGAATACCACTTAAAACGCCTACATGTGGCTACTTGAACCGTTTAGCAGACGAGAAGTAAAAGCTCACGCATAATATTTCGTTTGCAGCAGGATAAGAGGCGACATTACACCGCGGCACGAGATTTTATTTTATCGCATGACGCCACATTTGCATAACTCATTGGCATCGTCCACCAGGCAGCTCCCTTCCACATCCTTTACTTCGCATTCTCCGGGCCGGAACATTCCCTCAACTTGACGCCAACACGTAATGAAAATCAGTCTATGGTACCGACCGCGCAAGGCCTAAAAGCTCCACCGTTAAGTAAATTTGCCATCGGATTGACAAGGGGTGAGATGAACGAAAGCACGAACACGATAATCGGGTAAAAAAATAACGTAATTTCCTCCACCCTGGCTCGTATGCAATGCTTCGTGCCTTCCCGTCGAGCGGGTTGCATTACGCGCATCCCGGGGGTCAACCTCTATGTGATTAGCCGAAGACGGCCAGCTGTGAATTCTGGCGGCGGCGGACAGATGGGGGGAGTTTGACGCGTCATAGGGTTGGGCAGTGTTCCTTCAATGAAGAGCAGCCGGGCATCCACTAGGGCAGAGCTGCGGACGGGGGTGAGTGGAGAGCATTTGGCTCTAGTTGCGCTTCAATACGACAAAGCCATTTGTCGCATTGTAAACGCCATAACTCCGCTCAATTCATGTTTAACTAGCCGAGGGCGGTAAATTTCACTCGTGATGCCCTACGAGGAAGTAGGACAACAATGTTTACGGCTCTAAATAATGTACTTATGCCCATATCGGGTGGGCGTTTGTGGGCGTATTGGAGTGCGTGTGAGCCGATATGATAGCGTTTCTTATAAAACATAAATCTTCAATGATAATTCGTTCAAGTGCTACCATATCCAAAAATAAGGGAAAGTAAGAAAGAGCATAAGCGTGACAGGAAGCAGGATGAGAGTTGGTTTGGGTTCCTCTGATTATTACACGGTATTATTGATTAGAATATTTATTATTTAATTATCATCATATTAACACAAATAAAAAAATGAAGTGAGGAAAGATTAAACAACTTCCTTCAGTAGAAGCTACAAAGTTAGCATAAGGGAATAAATACACTCTCCACTGTATCAAGCAAAGGATGCATCATGAAACTTTTAAAGAATTAGCTTACACAGAAATATGCACACGAACATTTCTTAAAAATAATATTCTCGTTTTCCGCTGACTTTGAATTGCAATTCTAAATTCAACATATAAATAATTTCCCGTCCAATAGAGCAACGAGTTTTCTTGTACTGAGCCACAGAGCCTCCATTCAACCAAATACACGAAGGATGCTGCTCATTCGGCTCCATTGAAGGAGGACGGAGGCCACTCATCACATCGCCGCCAAATTTAGATGTGACACACTTGAAATCACATTAACCGTAAATTAACTCCAAGAGGTATGAAAGCAGCAGTTAATTGGCCGCAGCTGCTAATCTATCGACAACTACTGCCATCCTTACTGTTAATCCCCTGATCATCCCAAAAAACCAACATATGATACCATTGAGATATAAATAAAAATGCGAGCTTTCCCGGCGAACTTGATGAAGAAAAAGCGTCTCGGGTATTCAATCGAGTCATGTTAACTATAGTGGGCGACGTTTCGATGTCTGACTTTGGCATCTACTCAACTGCCCTGAGCATGATGCCCGAGTTGGGCATAGAAACGTCGGCCAGTATTGCCAAACTAACCCGGTCATCCGAGAGGCTTTTCTTCAGGCTAGATATAATTCTTCTTCAGGTTTATGAAAGGTAAAATTTCACTCATTCATTGAAAGATTATGGTTAAGTTTGTAGGGCATCAAATGAATAATTATCCTAAACGCTTCGCTTCTCCCGCAAAAACCAACCCCATTATCTTCATCAGTTCCAAGCCCTATCACAATTCTTTTCACGAGAACTAGTTATCCTTATCCTCTCTCCCCCCCAATCGACCTGCATACTCCCTGCTGCCATGGACTCCAGCATCCCACTGCCTCTACAGACTGGCTTCATCCACCCGCCCTCTTATTACAATCACCCACTTCTTTCTTCACCGCCACACTTCGTTCATCTTCCGCTTCGGCCAAGGCCTTCCCTAATTCCGCATCAAACACCCTTCTCGTTCACTCTCATCACCTTGCCCTATCTGATATTGTCACGCAAAAACTACTGTTGAAGTATGCAACGAGAAACCACCTTAATACTCTAGAAAAAGCAAATCTGCAAGGACACTATAATACTGTGCTTAGCGATTGAACACCATGCATCATTTCTAAATGTTCTATTGAAATGGAGAAAATGAGATTTGATTACATAGCACTGCAAAACATGTCCCAATAAAATTGCCATTCTTACGCGGCAAAAATATTGAAACCAAAATTATAATACCATTATAAAATAACAGGAGAATATTTCTATATGCTACGTATATTCTTTGAATAAATACAAAGAAAATTTCAATTCTACTGAAAGAAAAAACAGTTCAATTGGAAAATTACCCAACGGAAAACATTTATTTCGACAGTTGCATGCTGCCTCATACCTTATAAATATAGTACAATACCTACAGTGATTGCATGATTACGGAAAATCAATGAGATCTGTCTAATTTTATCAGCAAGCAGGATCATAATGATTAATTTCCCTGCTTCATGATGACAAGAAGTCTTCAGATTAACAGCTGGTTTCAGATAAAAAATAGGAACCAGATTCAATGAAAAATAGACAGAAGAAAAAGAGATGAATATAAAACTGACGGGTTAAATAACTAATGAATATATTTTTCAAAATAAAAGAGAAAAATGCCGCAGGAAAATGAAAAAAATTGCTCCGCACATTTCATTAAGAGAAAGCTAATATTAGATAATATATGGTGAAAGAGGATGTAATGAACGTTAGAGAGGAGAAAAGTGGATGGAGAAAAGTGACTTTTTAATATGTAATACCAACAAAAGAATTGGATAACTAGTATAGATTAACCTTAGAAATAGAATTAATTACTTGATATATTTCAGTGTATAATCTTCCTTAACCATCTTCAAGACTCGTACTGAGGTTCCCTTCGACCGCCAAGTTTTTTAATGAGTGTCTTAAGCATCGTCTTCCACCCTATTGGTTTAGATTTGTTTCGATCATCATCATTCAACAATCCTAGAATTGGTTTGACGCAGCCCTCCACTCGTTTCTTCTATCGGCCAACCTCTTCATGTTGACGTAATTCTTCTCTTTCACATCCTTCACAACCTCTTCCATGTGTCTCATAAGAGGCCTGCATTTTCAAATCTTCCCGTTCATTTTTCCCTAGACTCTTGTCTTCATCAGACCATCGTGTCTCAAAATATGTCAGATTAAGTTGACCCATCTTCTTCTTAGGGTATTCAGAAGACTTCTCTTATCTCGCACTATTCTTAGGACTTTCCTGTTACTTACTAGGTCGATCCATTTAACCTTCACCATTCTTCTGTAACACCACATTTAAAATGCTTCCACCATTTTCTTCTCCGCTGCTGTCGCTTTTGTTTCGATAGCTGAGAAATAAAGACGCTAACCATGAGAATACTTCTAAATAAATTCCAAAAATCCGTTGCGTTGCGTTCACCAAAACAGAATGAAATTTATCTTCCTTCAAATGAATGGGTCGTCAATTACTTCCTCCTCGCCCTCTACCCTCCATAACTCTTTTATTCTATCCTATAGATTTTACATCCTCTCTATGATTCTCTTTCAATATAGCGAAGCCAATTCGAATACATTACAGTGACTAGGTAGTCATGATACAATTAGGCTGAAATTGAGTTTCCTATGGCATGTTAGAAAATATATGCTTACCTCAATAGATGTCATGTATCGTTTGCCTTTTCAGTGCGAGATAAAGTTTAAGGAAAAACCTTTAGAGATCTAACTAATGAATTTACGCACTAGTGGCTGTGAAATCCCTCCACACCATGTAATTGCCGAAATATTGAAATACCCATTGTAGTGTATTTTACACTTAATTCATTTGTAATTTATAATCGACACCTTAGGAAACTGGAGGCACTGAGGTTCAAGCACACTCAATTCATCGGCAGTAAGATTTGTAGCCGCATTGCATTTCAATAATTAGGACCTTAATTTTTAATACTTTAATTCAGAAGGCGGTACTTTCAATTTAGTTTCCAGACATAGAACCTCTAAAATATATCATCAATAATGCGATAAGACCTAAAAGCTCTGAGGTTTGATCTTTCTCCAAGGCAACAGAATTTCTTTTTCTAACGAGAACTGCTTCCAAATAAATAACATTCTCATGAGGAGACTTATGCTAATAAATAAGAGAACAATTACAGCGTCAGCGTTTCGAAACAGAGCAGATTCGTTCGCAAAAGCAACATTATTATTAATGATTTTCCTATACAAGAACACATGCAATCCCAAAATTTTATCAATCAAGACCAAAATACTAACTAAAACATGAAGCTAATAATATGAATTAATACTTATGTAGCGGATTCAGAAAAGAAAGCGAAATTTACAAGAAGATTAAATCACAAACCACAATCAAAATAGAGCAATTTACGAGTTCCTCTTACATATACATGAGATAGGTGCTTAACCCGAACATTCATTAAACCACAGCACTATCCGGAGCTTAACTATAGTCCATGCCACATATTTTAGTCCGAATCTTAAAACTATAACATCCTGAGCACGCTATATCTTAACAAGTTCTAGTTAACTATTATAACAGCCGTTAAAACAAATATTATCTCGAGATATAAAAGACCATGTCCTTTAATAAACCTCAATTTAACTGAGAAACACGCTTAAAAATAGTTCAAAGATGAAAATATAGTATCAATAGATTTGTGGAAATAAATTTATTACTCAACGGGTAAGTTTCCTTTTCCCACTTTGTGTGGTATGGTATAAGAATAATACCAATGAGATATGGTAATTACCTTACTAATTACACGAGCGAAATCAGCAGAGCTAAACCAGATAAAATGGTGGCAAAAGAGGCAACGTAATTTATCTTCACAGCATTCCAAAATCTGCCCAAAACTTCCGTCATATGCAATGATCTTTAATGCCAGAAATAATAATTGGGCTGATTACAAAAGAATAAATTTCCAAAGACATTTTTTCACACAAATATGTTACAAAACACTCAAGCACTATGATTTTATTCACCCCTCCCTTATCGACAGGATAAACCCGTGCCGGCATTTTTATGGTTTCACTGTATAATTTAATTAATTAAATAACTAGCGTAATTCTACAACACTCCAGTCACACAACTACGTCTGAAGTCACACTCAACGCGGAAGCCTTGAATTCACAGCATAACGCACAACCCTGCGACGCGGATATGGGCATAATACTATTTTCCAAAAAGTACAATTCCTTATCTCTCAAAGAAGCGAACGATGTGGAAGCAGATATCTGATCAAATTAGCTGTAAAATTTTAAGAATCCATTTAAGCAGTAGGATTAATACGACAGCTGGTATTAGAAAAAGGTTTGTTTGTTCATTTGCCATTTGTTCCAACAGCAAAGACTATAATGCAATATTTGATCTAAATTTAATCTTAAGGCACACATCATGATGCGCTCCTAATGCGAGATTTAAACCCGTGATCATTGTGTTTCCAAGCCAATGCGTTACCGATTCCGTTTCCACGGCCAGTAATTGGAGTATTCATCAATCTTGTGCACCTTCGTGAATGAAAACCAGGAACCATTTTCATGAGAGAAAATAAAAATGAGAATATAAAAATAAATAAAAATGAGAGAAAATAAATAATAAGACATTCTCGCATCAATGTGAATACCCGGTATGTGGAGCGATATAGGTCCACAAATTAGAGTTAGCTTGCAGTGTTCTGAAAATAAATGATTTTTGATAATACCGGACATAGTAAACAGCTTCATAGGGCTAGAGCAAACAAAATGTATTTAGAAAACTGAGTTCCAATCCTTGAAGGAAACACATCCGCATAACTCAAGGCAGCAAAAACTCACCATGTTGGTATTAATGTGCCCGACCACCAAAAAATTGGTCAGTATATACAACAGGTGGTTACTGATTTTTAATACCAAATCGTAGCACCAAAGGATTGCTTCCTCCATGTCGTAATCACTAATTGAAGGAATAAAGGCCCTTCATTTTTCGCAATGACTTAAACCACAAAAATATTATTAGCATAAAAATGCCCAGTAATTACATGTAAATGCGACATAATCTTCTAATAAGTGTATAAGAAGATAACTTAGGGCTATTAGGTAAAAAATAAATTATAAAATACAGGAGCGGATGGCGGATGGATGGACTCACTGAAGATCTAGGGAACTATAGTGGGGGAACTTAGGCCAAAGTTACAGTAAGGAATTAGAACAGAATTATGCAACTAGATAAGGTAACGCTGGAAAAATAGCTCAAGAACTATCTTCTCCTCCTCCACCCTTTACCCCCCAACCGATTCCATTATCTAGACATTTTGTATTTTATTTTTCATGCAATGGCCCGAAACCTTGTACCTATATATTCTTTGGCATTTTTTCACGGGATTTTTCTCCTTAGAAAAAACGTGTTAAGGCAGGGAAATAATTAACTTGGGGGATGGTTCGGCGCGCCGCGATTTGTGAGCAAGCTAAAAAAATAATAATAAACGTGTATCCGAGGATCGAAAGAGAGGCAGCGCAGTGCAAGACGCGCCTTTCCGCACGGAAGCGGTTCTCGCTGGGGATGCGACAATCGGCCGTGGAGCGAGGGAGGTTTCCCAAATGCCATGCGCTTCATTTTTACGGAAATTTTTCGTCGGCGAGGGGGCGGTCGGGTTCGTGGGGGGCGGGGGGGGAGGAGGGTCGGGGGTCAGGGGCGGAGAGAGAGGGTGGAGGGGCGGGGGGAGGCTTCGAAGCATTCCAATTTGTTCCCCCCCCACCCCCAGCCGCCTCTCTCGCCCCCCCGGCCCGGGAAAGGGCACAGCCGGAAAGCCAACTGGGAATCTCAACTCTTCTGTACCAATCGTAGCGAGTGCAGCCGAGTCGATACCCACGGTGAAACGAGAAAGGGCGGGCCGTCAAAAAGGGCGACCGCGGGCCCGCCGGGGACGGCGGAAATGGCCCCGGCGCAAGGCCCCGGCGTGGAGAGGGGCCCCGAGTGTCGCGAAGGGTCGGCACGCGAGGCCATCCATCCGCCCGCAAAGCAAAAAGGAGCATATGTGTGTGTATCATGCGGCCGTTCAAATGGCTCGCAGTACTTGCGTCTCGCGGTTATTAATTAGCGGGGCCGCAGCCGTCCGTGAGGGTGGTCAAAGGAGACTCCGCTTACCTGGAAAAAGAAAAATGAGAAAAATAATTAGTTTGACGACGACAAAGTTTATATGAGTTTTAAGGGATCATAATAATTTTTTTACTGCACACGTTAAATAAAAAGTGACAGTGCCCAATGCATTAGAGGAAAACTGCGACAAAACAGCGTAACGACGTTGCATAATGAAAATGTAACTAATTAAATTATAAAAAATTGTTTTACATTTACGATATGATACGTGCCAATCCTCCTAGCTCACAGCGAAGAGTCAGTGACATTTTTGTGGGTCTATAGAATTCCACCAACATTTAATCAATACTAGAATCAACTAGTTGGCACCGTCGATGCCAAAACAACCTGATTGACTACTCTCTTTAGTGGAATACAATGATAAATAACTTAATGTAATTTCAGCCATTTGGAGACTTTTCAAGATGGTTTCAAACTACCCATGATTACCACACAGTACATGGAAAGTGCAAATTGATATCATAATTCCGAAAATTAAAATGTACCACGTAACCATATTTCGGCTTGCATAAACATTTACTATGACCCAAGGTGAAAGCAGACTACCAGAGGGTTTAATATGTATGCAATTTAAGGTGGCAAGCGTCATACCACACCTTAATTCACACGTTAACACTAAAATCTCACAGTTGATGGATACACTTTACAGACTAAAATCTCACAGTTGGTGGATACATTTTACAGGGTTTTACTTTAATGATGAAGAAAAACACTACGAAAACACAAACCCCATCACTCACTTTTTGTTTTTTTCATGTTCATCGTGTTGTTTTACGGGGCCTTGCGCGGCGCATAGCTTATGAATTAAATTACTATTGATGCGGAACACAGTTCAGCTAGAGTAATCAATCGCAAGCCTTTTAGTCTAATATTTATGGCCGCGCTCTATTATTATTTTATTGAGATTTACGAGCATAAACATCGTCGTACAATGCAGCGGATACGGAAGCGTGGCTTAGTCGTAGAGAAAAAAACATCATGGGTCAATGGAAGCAAAGTGGACAATATTAAATCCGTAGATTTATCAGCTTGTCGCTGGCGCCTTCAAAGTCATCCGTGCTAAAGGTAGACTAATTCCTCTATCCATCCACTTCCCAGCTCGATTACATTGCAAAAACTTTGACATACGGTAAGGCAAAGACCCTACACAGCCTGACCGAGGGTTCCACTAAACATTTTACATTACAATTTCATCCGTTTCGAGGTCGCTATCCTTGAGAAATAAAAATTTGCATTGCATCCAAAATCCACTATAAATTATATGCCTGGGAAATGCGGGCATGTGACCAAAATGCACTGGAGAGAAAAAGGAACGGAAAATGGAATCACGAATGGCGACCATGGACAACGGCGCTCGGGAAGGGACCCCACGGGCAACCACGCTGGGGCCACTCGATGCCTCGCTAATCGTTTATCGCGCCATCTCCGATGGAATAATTTTAGAGATAGCGATGACATAAATCACCGCCTTGGCTTCGTTTCCAAGTCTCCGGACCATTAAGTCATTCACGTGTGGGTTTTCGACGAAGGCCCCTAAACAGCGGCATTCATTCCTCCTCCACACGCTGGCCATTCCTTGACGCAGCCACGAGTATTTTTACGATAAAGGGAGTTCAGAGGGCGGCCGATCGCACCGGGCCGTCGTTCCACGCGATAACCCGCCGAAGTCAATAAAGCTGCTTTAATTACTTTCGGATTTCAATGGCGTAACGGGGATGCTACGTTATGAGTGGACCGGAGGTGAGTCCCGGGCAGGTAGGGAAGAAGAAGACCATTATCCACGGGAAAGAGGCATCAATGCATAGAGGCAAGAGACATCGCCGTGTTTTGCCCAAAATGAGATACCGTTGGCTCGGTGCCCTCAAGGCGAAATCCACGGAGCACTTCCGTCCAGACGCAGAGATAATTCCTTTCCAGTGACAGCAAAGGATTTATGGCGAGGGACCCGGAACTCATGCCCTTCGAAATTTTCATACGGGAAATTTTTAATAGGCTTAAAAAGATTCTTTTTCATTTTAAAGGCCATCATATTACCGTACTACCACCTCAACGTGGTGGCAGGACGTGCTCCGAAACTTCGGCTATATTGCACTTTGATATATTACACGTTACTGGCGCTGACGTAGATCGATATGTCGATTGGCAGCAATCAATTACGATGCGTCGCAGTTAGCAACGAACAAATATATCCGTCGGACTTATGTGCAAACCAGTGCTCATTGCGAATATGGATATCTTATCATTCTTTATTTCTCTTATTGAGGAAAATACGAGGCATGTCCGGAAAGTAAGTACCGTTTCGTTCTACCGCCAACACAACGCTAGTGTCGCAGTTCCGCGCATGTGTACTCGTCTTTATGGTTCATTGTCTTTCGACTGACGCCATTACAGCCAGATTTTGTTGTGCTTACATTTGTTAGTGATCGTTTGAAATGTTTAAAACAGTACCTGATCCCGCCGACTCTGAAGTGAACTCTGTAATACGGTTTTTGAACGCAAAGAATGTTAAGCCAACTGAAATTCATCGTCAACTTGTAGAAATTTATGGTGAAAGTGGAAAGTGGCTGATGGGATGGTGATAAAGTGGGTAAGAAAATTCAATAGTTGATGAACCAGTTTTCACGACGAAGCACGGAGTGGGCAAACTTCTGTTGTGAATGATGGTTTGGTTGAAAAAGTGAATGAGAAAATTCTTGAAAACAGACGGTTTACAATGAGAATGCTTCCTGAAGATTCCCACAAATTTCAAAAACATTTTTGCATGAGATTGTCAAAAATTGCGTAATTTATCGCAGACTGTGTTCCCGTTGGGTTCCGAAAATGCTTGAATGACCACAAAACGAAGCGACTTGGAAGTGCGTTGACATTTCTTACCCGATGCAGTTTTGAGGGAGGTGACTTCTCAAACAGTGTTGTGACTATCACTTATTCTTGAATTTGAAGCGTGATTTTGGAGGAAGGTGCTTTAACAGCGATGACGACGCAAAGAACGGTGCTCAGCAATGGCTGTCTTCCCTGGCGACATCTCTTTATGAATAGGGCATAGGAAAGTTGATTTCCCGTTATAACAAATGTCTAAACAATGGTGGCAACTATGTAGAAAAATAGTGAAAGAGATACCCTTTCATGTAAAAATAAATCTTGTCTTGAAAGAAAATGTTTTTAAGAGTTTTTTCACAAACGGTACTTACTTTCCGGACAAGCCTCGTATTACGCTTCTGTAATTTGTACTCCCTGGGCGGATAAACTTGGTCTCTCATCTATCGTTTCAAGTCCATCCCCGCCTATAAAAGGCTCTTTAGATCGTGAGGAAAGATAGACAATACAATGATGTACGAGGATGGGAATGGAAGGGAAAGAGTGCAGAGAAACCCGGCGTTGGTATTAGCCTGCTCTTAACGAAAGGCGCAGGGAAGACCACAGCTTTACGTCCCATCCGATGGACGGAGTACTGAATCCGAAGTGGTCTCCGCGCAGTACTCAAGTAGAGGTCGGTTTACCAATAAAAAATATATGCCACTGTCGAAATGGAACCCGAGCTCTTGGAGCTGCCTACCGTGAGCAATACATCGACCCGACCCATATTCTTCGTGGCCAAACGAGCCGCAGGTACAGTTTCAATTTTTTATGGAATCTCTTATCAGTTATTTAGACTAATTTAGAAAATGAAGATATCATATTTATTCCTTCCATAGAAATTTTGATATCTGAGTAAATTATCTTTAGTTTAAAATCTATTATTTTATCTCCTTCTGAATCACCAAACACATGCATCTCATAATTTTTCTTGGTGCTCAAAATGAATATTAAGTCGTTACGGGAATGGCCATAGCCACGAACTACCCTGCAGAGTGAATACAATTTGGCAAATTACGTATTAACCTCGTCTCGAAGCAATAACAGATTCAAAATAAATGCTAGAAAAAATTCATTCTCGCATTGCAGGCGTGCATGGCGCTTCGCTCTTGGGCGCTGGAAGGCTAGACGCCTTGGCGTGAGCACGTTTTAAATGCTTCCAAGTCTCCTTCTTTTTCAGCACTCCGTGTTTTAGCACGCTAAAACGCCAAGGCTACTTTCTGCCTTAGAGCTCAGTGCTCCGAAAGCTGGCACTGTTGGGATTATTATTTTTCGCTTTTGTCCTTTGTCATTCACTACGACTTCGATCGCTCTTTTAAATATTTAGTGTTTACCAGAACGGAGGCTCCATCGGGATTAATGTACATAAACGGAGCCGCGGAGAAGGTGAGGCCGTCGGCGGGCTATGTGCCTAGGATGCAGATGCGTTAGGCGTAATTGAATTCTAATCCCATACTCTATGAAATGCACTTATCGCTTGATTCTTCAAAATCCTGAACGAGTTTGCATTCGGGTGTGGAAGTGCGGCTCATAGAAGGGAATTTCAGGCAAGAGATTGATTCTTACCGATGCAAAAGAAAAAGAGGAGGAAATCGACACGAACATCCTACGGCATAAAAAGCCCATTATCCGCTCCTGGCAAATGCGAAATGCACGGCTGAAATGATTATGAAACGATCATCATTCTGACGAAATGCCACTCGCAAAACTACGGTCGAATGGAACGAAACAACGACAGGCGAACGGAAAACTCGAATTATTTTAGCATCCCTAACGCCTTCACGTGAATCTTGGTAAAGTATTCTGCAAGTCTCCGAGATTGGGAAAAAATGTCATTACAAAGAGCACCTTGTGCCATTGTTTCTACCTTCACGACAAAAAATTTTCCGAGGGTTATCATAAAGTTTTGACGCCTTAAATGCTAGGCACCGCGGACTGATTTGAAATAACGAAGTGAAGTCAGAAGCCCCTAAATTGAACAATGACAATGTGAGACACTTATTTAACATTTTTAAACATGCATCCAAGTAACCATTCCTTGGGTTATTTTAACAAAAGCATGCCGCAGAAAGTGAATGAACACGAATTTAGACTCAATTGTTCTGTAAGCCCACAACCTCATGACGCTGAAAGTAACAAATCTTGGTAAATCAAACAATATTCTTCACCTTCTTTATTCTTACCACATTCAATGCCTCCGGTAGTAGACTTGAGTTATTAGGCAATCTTATGTACGCCTAAGATTTTTTTGCACAGTCTCGCCTAATCTTTATTCTAGAACAAACATGTCCATCCTGGCTATTGTCTAAGGTGCCAAGTTTCATGCTCCCTGTTTTTCACCTTTCTGAATTATTTTACATGAACAGCCATCTCTGTGGCCACCGCTACAAGAATTCTAGTTTGTCCACGCCTTTTCTAAATTCTTATTAAATGTTGACACTTTCATACCAAGAAACAGGTGCAGACATCCACGCAAAGATTCCCTAAGGATTATATGATCAGCCCATCCAAATCTTCGACGATACCTACTAGTAAAACATGATTTGCTGAAACGCTTCAGTTAAATTATAACGCAAATGGACGTCAAGTATTACTATCTTTATTCCTCTTTTGTAGGCACCAGCCATTATACGTTATTTCTGGTGTCCATCTGAGCGGCGTTCAAGCACGTTGAAAACTGCCAAAGGGAAAGGGTCTTTTGGAACGGGAATCGAAATACGGAAGGTACAAGCTGTGTGGTTCGATACCCGGTCTAGGAAATGACCTTTTCCCTCTGGAAACTTTCAATCTGCGATTATCTCAAGAGTTTTCCACGACCTTCGTGGCTCACTAAACAATTTCTTCTTTTACGGCGCTGCACGCCCCACTGACTCTTTAATCTTGATCTTCCCCACCTCCTTGCCCTACATTCTTCCAGTTTAGTTCGACAACTTCCTTTCAAAGAAATCCAACAATTCCTTTTCATCCCCTTTCAATTCAGCTTAATTTCTCCTTCCTCCTTTATTTTTATCTTCAAATAGGCCTCATTCTCTCCGTCTCCTGTCAGCCTCTGCCACCAAATGCGAGGTATCAAAATTATCGGCTCTATTCAATGGCTTTTATTTACCTAAGCTTTTCGTCTTCATTCTCTGCCATAGAATCCTTCAGTATCCCCTCTCTGAATCAGTTTATCTCACAATGTGTTCCTTCATGATTAATCCTCCATAAATACTGTTTATAAAAGCTAACTCTTCCACCCTCTCTAAATCATGATTTCCATTTCAACGTATTTCGTAAATATCTCATTCATTATTTTTGAATGTTTTATCTCAAGCCTATAACTTTTAAAATGGTCCTCCTCTGCGTCGAAAATGACTTAGGCCGGGATAACGATGAACGTTTTCTGACGTGACGGAAACGGACGGTGGCATTGTAAAAGTTAGGAGAATGTGAAGGCAATGAAGCTTATTACGACGGGCGGACGTTGACGGAGCCACCGACGGACGTTGACGGAGCCGCCGACGGACGTTGAGGAAAACTTGTCAAAGTCTAGCTTTCCCGTCGCATTGGTTTCCGTCAGCCAATCACGAGTGACTTGAAAATCAATTTGGAATCCATCTTGATTGTGTGCACAAGAATATTTATAACTATTCTGGACAAAAATTCATTTTGACTGAACTGAACTGGTCTGAATGAGGATGGACCATTGTAACAAAGTAATACACATTCACTCTGCGACAGTTACAAACAATCATTCACTGCAAGTACAGCATGATATTTCCTTTGACGATCGATAGTAGGCGCTCTAGCTGCCATCGATCGTGATACAGCACCAACAATTGAGCCGCTATGTTGCCGTTCACCACCACCGTCCGTTTCCGTTACGTCAGAAAACGTTAATCGTAATCCCGGCCTTAGAAGTTACAGATCAACTGCTCATCTACTCTGACTTGATCTCCGGCGACTTTCCGTTACCAGCCCTCCTCTCTCACATTTCCTTGGCTCGAAAGTTTGAATAACCACCTCCTCCAATTCCTCAGCCGGTCGCCACCCCTTCCTTCGCCACCCTAGCTATATAGGAATGGTTCACGCAATGATTTTCAATATTAGTGGTGTCCACTGCGAATTCCGCAGTATCTCATGAAATGTGCGTGAGCAGAGGTAGCCCATGGGTGGCGTGTTGGATTGATATGATGAGGGTTGATTCCCGGTGCCGTCAAATATTTTTCAGGTTGGTTGGTTGGTTATTTAGGGGAGGCGACCGACAGCTGAGGTCATTTGCGCCATAGAGGATAGGTGGGTAATTGGGTAATGGTAGGAGTTTTTAGAGAACGGAGGAAGGGTGGAGAGAAACCCGGCGTCGGCATTAGCCTACTCTTAACGAAAGGCGCCAAGGGGACCACGGCTTAACGTCCCATCCGACGGACGGAGTACTGAACTTGAAATGCCCTCCACTAGGCACTCAAGTGGGGACCGGTTTTCCACTGAAAAATCCTCCACTGCTGGGAATCGAACCCGGGCCTTCGGGATGGGAGGCCAGTACTCTAGCCACCACACCAACCCGATCCCCAAATATTTTTCAGCTTTTGGAAAAATTACATTTTCCAATTTATCCGGAACGAGGCAACATGAAATTCGGCTCCTACCCCAAAACACCATAATACCCCAATGGTGAGAGGCAGCAGTTTCACCATAAGGCACTGATGGCGCAGATAAAAAAGATCGGTCGGGTATCAAATACAACAGCTTCGGGAGAGATTGATGTTAACGGAATCGGCTGCAGCACTGCGAAGTAGAAGTCAACCGGAAACCACCACATTATTCTCCCTAGAAGAAGCAGACTTACATTCAACATTACGTGATGTTATTCCTCCCGGTAAAATATTCCGCAGGTAAAATCGTACCCGAAGAAATAAATGACAACATAATGAAAGAAAACGCCGTGATGGCTTACAAACTGGTGAAAAGAGAATTGGAAGAAAGGAAAACAAGATCCCATAAAATAAGAGACTCGAGTGGAAAGATGCTTATAGAACAGGAAGACATAGAAAAGATAAGGAAGAAATGCATCGAAGAGCTCTCTCAAGCACCCAAACCACATAAAGATGGCTTTAAGGATGAATAAATCAAGATAGATGGAGATGAACGGGGGCCTGAGATACTGAGAAGCGAATTTGGCAGAGCCTTGAAAGACCTTAAGGACAGCAAGACACCTGGAGGGGACAAAATAAATGGATAAATCATCAAGGCACTTAGTATCAAAGCAAGGGCACCCTGTTTGAAAAAATCAAAGATAGCTGTGACAGTGGGAGACGCACGGAGTCCTATACTCGAAGTACTCTCCGCAAGGCACTCAACTAGGGACCGATAAGAAAGAGTGAAGCTAACAGGGCGTGAGGGAATTAACACTGAATAGGGCAGAATGGAGGGCTGCAGTAAACCAATCCTAGGATTGAGATCCTGACGATGATCATTAAATGTGGGTACTTGATCAGAAATATCTGCATAGATAAACTAACATCCTACCACCAATTTCGGGACAATATCATGCTAACTGTCTCAAAATCTAATTGCTTAAACGGATACCCCTATCATTTCTCATTTATAGTTAATTAAATGCATGCCGTTGTTTTCCTGCACGCACAAAATCCATTTAGATTTTAAGTATTATCATTTTCACATACCGCACTAGTGGCCTCATACTTTGCACTTCTGCAATTTTAAATGGTGAAGAGAAAAATTACCCGAATGGAGCAATAAATATATCATCACAAAGAAAGATCTGGTACTTTCCCGGCGTATCTGCTGCGTGAAGGTTTTTCGGGTCCTCCACCGGGTTATTGCGTCCATGTCCACCGACGTTTCGATTCCCGACTCGGTCATCTTCTTCAGGGCTTCTGAGTTCAGAAAGATTTCAGAAATTCAGAAGCCTTAAATACGATGACCGATTCGGGAATCGAAACTTTGGCGGACATGGACGAAATAACCCGGTGGAGGACCCGAGACACCTTCACATATCATCACAAGCCTAACATCTACATCTAAGAATGTTTACAAATATAACTTACTTAAAATACTTCTCGGTTCTATTAGTATTTTCCTTCATCTTAACTCTTTAATACCAATATCATAATGTAACATTACACTTTTTTAACTTTAGTCTCAAAAGTATTGTTTCGCTAGTTTATTCAATCTATCGTACGCAAGACCACTTTTCAAGACAACATTTTTAATGTAAGGCTCATCACCAAACCTCTGTGTCGTTGCTCTAATTCTCACATTTACTGGATTAAGAAAAACTTTTTGACCATCTACAGGCTCACATCGAAGACCCTCGCACTAAGTGATATGCATGCAGTCAGTAGGAGGAATATGTGTCTCATACCATTAATCAACTAAGATGCGGTTTCGTTGCCAACATTTGGACGATAAAGAGAAGCACCAGAGCAAAATTCTGGAATTATGCATGCACACGAATGAATGCCAAATGTGCGGCGCGCTCCGTTTATAAACGTGATAACAATGAAATTCATCATTCTGGAAATCATTTCTTCGCATTAAGAGGTAAAACTCGTCGTAAAATATCGCTAAAATCCTGATACTGGTTAAAAAGTTCAAGCATCTTAATATGTGCAATATCAATGAATGATAATGTCACAGTAACTTCGAATGCTACATAAAATTCAGTCAAAAGGTGCCAGTCAGAGACCTCGTGTGCAAACTGTAAGTGTGCAACAAGTACTTGGCCTCCATTAGCCTTCTTCTTCCCAGGAGTAAAATGAAAGAAAACAATCCACAATGCCCTCCGATTGATGCTCTGAGCAGAAGTACATTGCTCATAAATTGATTCATCGCCTGGACAACTATTCGCATTTCATATCGCATATCAGTAACGGATCTATCCCAATATAACGGCTCCTTGCCAGTAAAGGATCTCAGTTTTCACTTAAAAATTTTTACTATCAAGCCGCAGAATTTATGCAGAAAATGATTGGATGGATTGATATGCTGAGGGATTGAATGCTACTAAAGAAAGCCTTGCCAAATATATGAAACTACTGCTCACAGATAGTTTAAGCCATTTGGTAACAAAACTAATGATTACAATTTATTTGGCAATGAAAACAGGACGAAATACAGCAATTTTCAACTGTGTTTTACAACATTTAAAATAAAAATAACGATGAAAAAAGCTACTTTGCGCGGAGTATGAACAGAAAAAATGGAGCTGCTTTTGAGGCAAAAAAAGGAAAAATTAATTATCTGATTCACAATGCCATGATTTTATATTTCAAAGGAGTATCTAGGAGAACTAGTCATAAATAGAGGTAGATGAAGTCTATAGTACATCTTATTTTAGACACGTTCTAACTGAACGCTTTCTAACCTGAACTAATTCCAACTGAAATTCATGACCTTGCCAAAATCATTCCCACAAATTCATGACCAGCTAAAAATCCTTCCTAATGAATTTCTCTTTCTTTTTAAAATCAGAGCGAAAATAGAAGTTTCATATTGTAAAATATGTGAAACTATTTAAGATTATGGGCTTTGGGGACATTGGTAGTGGTGCGACCAATTAATAAATGAGTTTTTCGTGTTCTGTATGAGTTCTAAATCAGTTTATCAAGTCGCTTAGCACCAACATGCATTCAAAAACAAATAAAACGAGGAAAAAACACACAGGACAATTTTCAGAACAAAATCTTACATCTTGGGTTAAGATCAAAATGTTTCCACGATAAATCGACTGAATAAAATATTCCTGTTAAAAAACTCAATAACGATGCAGAAGACGGCAAGAACCAGGTTATTACGATATTGCACATATACGATATAGATATAACTACGTATAAGTTCATTATGTACACATAAAATGAAGGTGATGGTTGGATTTCCTCATAAAATTTAGTTGCTAGAGTCATCTATAGTTCGATTCCATCATTTTATCAAATACAGTTATCTTGTTACAAAATTATCTTATTACTATGAAAACTTCATTTCAGATAAAGCACAATAAAATACTCTCATGTCTCATGTCAGGGTAGCTCTCAGCCGTAAACCACTACACCTCTCTTGCGACAGCCTACCTATCGCAACTTATGATTGGACTTAACGAGTTTCTTGCATTCATTATCATTCGCAATACCTTAAATCAAAAGCAGGATATCAAATGCTTGGTGACGAAAAGTTTAACTTGTGGAACTTCGAGCTCTGATAATGCTTTGCACTTCAGAGCAAAAATAACATATCTCTATGCCAACAAACATTCATATTTATCATATTATGATTATTATGTATTATATAACTACTTGAAATATGATTTTATTTTTAATGTGCAAGGAAAAATAGCAGGAAAAACCTCCATTAACAAAAATATTATTTTAATCTTAGTATTATGCGAAGGCCCGCGAAATAAGCCGAGAACCTCTATTCCTACGAGTTTAAAAAAAAAAGATTCTTGGCTCTGCTGAATGGCTACATTTTTAGGCCTTACTGTTCCAAAGTGACAAGAGTGTTCCAAATGATGATTGACCAGGGCATTTCCACCTATATGAAGTCAGTCACGTGGGGATTCTGAGGAAATTGCATCATAAGTCGTTCCAAGCACAATTTTGTTTTTATTATCCTTCACGCATAAAATCATTCCGTGAAAACGAATGAGTACAAAATTTCTATGGCGAGATTGTGAGCAACTTTTCCGTAGATGTGATAGCCTGGATGCTAAAATGAAGATTAATGCATCGCAATTATAACCACTGAAATTGCTTGCTTCCATTTCTCATCCAAGACAATGTCACATTTGGTCTATAATTCATTTTGATTTGACACGAAGGGGGTCGTGTTTAGAAAACCAGAATAGCCACAAAAGGCATCAGTCTTTTCACTCCTGAAATGCCGGAAGGAAACTTGCAACACCAACTTGATTGGTGTGAAATTGATGTTATTATTTATGAACGCTTTTGTTCTAATGAGTAATCGATAAACTTCTTTCCACGGCACCCCTCCGAAATAAAATTCGGCATATTCATTTGCCAGAAACTAAAGGTAAATATTAAGGCTGTCAATCAACAGTTTAAAAAACGAAATTAAAACAGAATGGAGAAATAAATGTGATAATAATTGACGGTGCTAAATAATGAGTTACGGTTCGTACCTGTTAAATTATAGCCTAGCCTACCACGTTAATTTTACCTGCTTATATACTCATATAGTTACCAGGGCTTTAAAATAACCTTTTGTAAACCGCAGGAAGATTTAGAGAAACAAACAATCCGGTAGGAGTTGATAGAAGAAGTAGGCTTTGGATTTCATTGAAAAGGGGCAACTTAAATCGCAGCCCGATATCTATATTCTAAGGCTGTCAACTCAGCAATCGATAGAAAACAATTTTGTCGGCAAATAGTGCAGAATATAATGCATAAAACGAATATGTTTTATAATTTTAATAATAAGTTGGACACAGTTTAGTAAATAATTTCACTTTAGCTCTATAATTCCTCGTGTGTAACAATAAGCTGAGTTCTTTCGTGGCGTTGATTCACTGAGTACCCCTGTCGTAGCCTCAAAATGAAGTAGTTTGTCTCATTCGATATCAAAGAGTTACAAGCGCCGCGGCTTAAGGTAATGAAGCATATGCACTCAGGGTTGGCTGAACGAAAAACGCTTGCAGACCCTGCTTAGCCGCTGATATTTTGCTTACGCCAATAATGAACGGTTTATAAATCTGGGAATAATATTACGAATAATCGTTTACATAGCCGGAAACATTTTCGTGGATCCTCTTTGCATGTCAATCAATGTGAGAAATACCGACTGAAACTTGAACAGTTATGCTACCAGATTAAAGAGAAGAGTTATGAGGTTCATTTTAAAACTATTTACCATGTATAATATAAATTATTTAGAGGAAAATCTTGAATGAATATAATGCCAAAGGCTGAAACAGCTATTAAACTAGAAGAAAGTAAGGTATGAGATTCAACTTATACGTCCGGTAAGAAAAAATATCAAACAATTATGATAATAACACGCCAAAAAAACGTTGTCAATGTAGTTTTAGCTCCATTAAAAATAATTACAGCTCAATGAAATCTCAGTTGTAGAATTGATAAGGCTTTCATTAAGCACCATCCGCTTCCTATTTAATGCATATACATGAAGAAGAATATAGGAGACACAAATAATACGGCGCGAACGCGAAATGCATGGGAAATATGAAGAAACATTGGGAACTTGTCCGCATATGGATGCTATTCATGTAGCACCCAGAGGGGAAATCATTTCGTTGCATCTCGGATAAGAGAAGACAGCTCATCAGGAAAAGCTAATTCAGAGCACATTGACAATTAAGTTTTGATGAGCGTTATGGAGGTAAATGGGATATAAGCGTGGCCTTGCCATGACCGTCGCAATTTTGCCATATCCGGAACAGCACTCCGCTCAAATGCATTTACGCAACGACGCTAACGATGGCCTGACAGATCGTAATATTCGGCACGCATCTCACCTCGTACGCCTGACCAATTTACGCTAGCTGGAGCACAAGATGCTAACAGAATTAGGCTTCCATCGCTGCTAAATTAAATTCATTGCCTATTCGTTTGTGTATGCAACACAAGAACTCGTAAGGTTGTGGATCTCCTGAGTGTTTCTAACTGCAAAGGCACACAACATTTACATCTACGTAATACCCTGCGAGCCACCACGAGGGTGTGTGGCAGGGGTAACATTTCACCTTTATGTGAATCACAAAAAACTATCCATACCATCCCATTATTATATCATATGAATGAAATCATTGAGAGACAGTATTGGCTGGAAAAGTTAGTAAAATATATGGTTATTGAAAGAGATAGGTATGTACATGTAAATTGGAGGGATGGGCGGGGGCATTCTGGAGCCCCCTGGTACTTAGACCTCTTTAGATCCATTGTGCCAACCTACATTTAACCTGCCCGCCAGACGCAGACAGGTGACAAGAGCACCGAGGTAGATGTATGGAGGAGGGTCACCCATCCAACCTCTGTCCAGGCCCAACGTTGCTTAACTTCGGTGATTTCAAGGGAACCGTTGTGTCAACGTCAGGTTTGTACTGTACTACGGGAGAAAAAAGTTTCCCAACAAATGGAGCACCGCCACTATCGCTCGGAGGGAAAAAAGGATTCCTTTCTCACGGTGCATTACTCTTTGGTCTCGACCACCACGATGGAAGTTCAAACACGGTAAGGTGGTGGACTCATCGCCCGAGTATGTGACGGAATATCGAAAGCTTGCCTGCCCCGAGCTTTAATCGCGCTGGCGTCCAGAACGGAGGCATATTATTCCTCGCATGTGATTTAAGTGCTCTATTTAACTATCTCGTTCTCGCCGAACTTTCCTCCGCACACCGCACCTTTCCGCTGAACATCGCTCGTCTCTCGCACTCAGGCAAGGTCCTAGGATTCACCCGGTGTCCGCCTCTTCGCTCTCTTTCTCTCGTTTGAAAAAGTGAAGAAGTTTATATTATTTAGTAATTATGTTGAGAGCTGCCGCTAATTAGTGCTTCGAACATATGGAAGGGTTTAGCGAAGCATGTAGCATAACCTAAGATACTTGAGCACCTCCATGATTTTCCTTTAATAAACGTGAATACAAAATTGTTTTCAATACACCAATCATGGCGACAGCTTCACTTCAGCTTGGGAAAGTCCTTTTTCCCACTGTTGCATTTGGTTTTCATTAAGCCGTCAGGCCGTACAACTTGCTTTACATTAGAAAACTTGTCTTTCACACTTGAGTCTTGAGGGATACCACGCGTGTATTGGCTGACCACTAGGGCCAAACGCTGTCAATGAAGTAGGGCATAGATGTAAATGATACCGTTTAGATTGGTAAACTCTTCTTCCTGACTTTTAAAGTATGAAGAATTTTGGATAGAATAAAATAATATTTTGACTGACGCATTAAAGTAAATGTCCTATGGTTGAAAAATCGGAGTGACTTTGGTGATATTAATTGAGTGCACTCTGGTGGTATTGTGCATGTTGGTTGGCTGAAATCATCCATGAATTCTTCATCCAAAAGAGAAATATTGGTTTGCCCAACCCAAGACCTGATGAACAAAGGGAAATTATTGTTGTTTACCCTCAGGCTAAACCTCGAGCAGAGGTGTTCCAGAGTAACATATTCAGTACTGAGCTGTATTTGAATTGGTCCTTTTACTTATTTGGCCGATACACACTTCCTTAGTTTTTCCTCCGTAATACGAAATCGTTCGCTAAATTTCTGCTTTATAGATACTCACACCCCTTATAGATCACAAATTCTGGCTTTGGTATTGAAAGTACCCATGTTCTTAGTTTTTTATTCTTGTGGTCACATGTTCTACATTTGCCTTCAACTCGCAAAATTTATCATTAGTCCACAAGTCTACAATGTAACTTTGGGATCTATTGGGATTTTGTAACCTTTGGAGAGAATTGCACAAAAGACGACTTTGCTTCGACTGTGTGATCACCATCATCGCCTGATGAAAAGTCAACTCCAAAAGAAATTCCGTCGATTCCGGATATCTGACAAGTGTGTTTCGCTGACGCCTTAATGACCAGAGATTTTTACAGTAGAAGATGATTCAAGGAGATATTCCATATGAGTAATTAATGAAACACATCCGATGAAAATATCATTGAAAACGATCATCTTGAATGTGTTTGAGCTGATTAGTTGCATTAAGAAAACAATGCATACAATGATTCAGGTGGAGTTAACACTTCGATTTACTTCAGAGATGTATTTTCAAATTATCAAAAATTCACAGCTTTGGGAAACGAAAAGAAAGTTGGAAATCCGTTATCATTACGTTGTAGACCTCAAAGAGTCATCATGCGGACATCTCACATTGCATGGCCTCTGTGGAAGCAGGAACGAGTTGTACTATTTTACGCACACTCCTACTCCCTATTTTAAGACCCCAACGCGTAGATACCTCGCAAGATAGCTGGCAGTATTCGGGAAGCAAAATAAAAAGACACGGTAATAATCCCAGGCAAGTTAAGTGAAATAATATTCTTACTCAAATCCAGCTCAAGGAGGGCAGAAATTTTTCGGGAAGCCGTTTGACGAGCAGACAAAGAGCTGGACATAAAAAGGGTTTCTTATCTACTTTCCCCTGAGAATTCCTCTTAAAGCAGCGAAATTCGGCTTCCTTTCCGAAAGCAATGCAGCAGTAGAAGGTAGAACCAACTATCTATCATGAGATCACTTCCAAATTCTCTTGAACGACGAAATATAGGTATCAACGGCGAAAGAGAAGGGTCGAGGGTAAAAATAGCATTACATTCCTTTAAAGTGTCTTGAATATAAATATAAAATATATAGTGCTTGCGTAAAATAACAAAATGGTGAACGAAAAACATTCGCCATCTTCACGTCTCAAATTGAAAACTTCCTATTACCAGTCAGTTACATTACAGCTCGACCACTTCGTACTGATATTAACAGAACGATTCAATGGTTTATACGGATGCGGAAAATATTGAAGCTCGTTTTTTGTTAACATTTTGAAACGAGAGAGAGAAAGCGAAGAGGCGGACACCGGGTGAATCCTACCGTGACAGAGTGCGAGAGAAGTAGCAAAACCTAAATGAAAAGGATAGGAAAGATGGAGAATGTGGAGGAAAGTCCGGCGAGAACGAGGTAGTTAAATAGAGCGTTTAAAATGCATGCGAGTAATAATATGCCTCCGTTCTGGACGCCAGCGCGCTTAAAGCTCGGGGCAGGCAAGCTTTCGCTCGGGCGATGAGTCCACCACCTTACCGTGTTTGAACTTCCCTCGTGGTGGTCGAGACCAAAGAATAATGCACCGTCAGAAAGGAATCCTATTTTCTCTCCGAGCGATAGTGGCTGCGCTCCATTTGCTGGGAAACTTTTTTCTCCCATATACATCAAATGTACCTGCAATTCCCAGAGTTTAGATCCTACTTTTTTGGGGCTAAGAGAGCAAACTAATAAAACGGGGTAGATGGTAGAACATTTTAATTGTACATCAAGGCGGAAATTCCCGAAACCATCGCCAATGTAAGCGAAAGCGCTCCCTTAGGAAAAAGACGAGGTATCAGGCAAAGCGTCAGTGTCAAATAATTTCGAGGGGCGCCATCTTGGAAGTTGAAATTTGCCACGTGATACAAATCGGCCTTGATCTGACTCGGTTGGGCAACGCGTGAATCCTCGCCAGCTTAAAAACGCCGTCCTGGGAACGAGACGCACCCTCGCCCTCGAATACTACCCTCTCCGTCCCGAGAGGATGCTGAAATCAAGTGACTACATGCCGAAGGAATATGGTACAACAGAATCGGGGGAGCTGATTTTTCGGGAATGATAATCGTTTAACCTTCGAAGAGGCCCGGCGTCATAATGCTCGAACAATGGGGTCTTTCCCGGCCCTCAGTGACGGGAGGGCTGGGGGTGGCGGGCCGCCGGGGGCGAGGAGGACGACGTGGCTGGCAGCCCCGGAGGCAGACCCAGAGAGGGGGAGGAGATGGTGGAACCCCTTCACAGGCAGACCGGTAGCTCGGGAAGTGACACCTTCGACCACTTGCCTTGCGTGACAAACGAAGAGAAAACTTGTCGGGTTTCGTGATCCTTGGGGCCCGGGTGAAGAGCGGGTGAGCGGTGGGCGGGGCGCAAAGGGCTCGGATGCGGAATGGAAGATGAGGAGGGGAGACGGGGCGAAAGGGGAGGGCTCGGGGTGGAGGGCGGTCGAGACGACGGAGTGATCGGGAAAGGGGTGGAATGAAGGAGGACAAGGGGAAGTGGGGTAAGAGGAGAAGGCAGTTTGAAAGGCTGTAGGGACGGCGGGTCGGAGGAGAAAAGGGTGGACGAGGGGAGGGGCGGATTTCTCAAGAGACGCGCGCTCATGGGCCGCGGGACGCGTCCAGGGACGCTGTCGAGATGCCTCGCTCTCGGTCACGGGCGGCTATAAGATGGCTAAACTAAATCAGAATTGAAGTTCCCCGCCAAGCTGCCAAGAACGATTCACTCGTGAATTCAACCAAACCGTACCGAAATTCATCTCAGAGTACTTTCCACATATTAACGAAGTAAGTTGTTCTAACTCACGCATACAGAAACGTTCCGGACATAAAAATGAAGCGAAAAATATATCAAGATCGTAATTTAATTTCAAAGGAAGAACAAAGGAACACTACACATTTCAATGAGTAACTTTCTTTCACGTACAACAAGGTATCATCGAAAATTAATAAAAACTTGGTAAGATTCCACAACTTTATTTTACCACCGACCTAGGTTTCGATTGTTTGACAATTAAAATAATGACCTTGATAATGATTGTCAAACAATCGAACATTATTAAAATTAAAACAAATTTATTTTACCACCGACCTAGGTTTCGATTGTTTGACAATCATTGTAATGACCTTGATAATGATTGTCAAACAATCGAACATTATTAAAATTAAAACAAATTTATTTTACCACCGACCTAGGTTTCGATTGTTTGACAATCATTGTAATGACCTTGATAATGATTATCAAACAATCGAAACCTAGGTCGGTGGTAAAATAAATTTGTGGAATCTTACCAAGTAATCATTTTATTTACTATCATGCGGTTCCACCAAGTGAAGCCTGAGGATTTCCTTTTTATCATCGAAAAGTTGGAATTAGGTGACTAACATTATCATTTACACCACATTGTACTCAAATAAATATGGTAGCACGCTGAAATAAACAATTAAACCGTAAAAAGATTTCATTTTTTTTCCTTTTACAGCATATGTCTTCACTTAACTGAGATTATACCATTCATTACGTTCTTTTTATCATTATCGTTAAGGAATGAAAAATATTTGAACATACATAAACCACAGCGTGAAGTATTATGTGAACAGATATTTTTTTAATCAGCTCATAAGCTACGTTGAAAGCTAAATCAAGTTCTCAGCGTGATCCAAAAGAAATCACTTCAACGCATACAAGCAACTCAGCTGAAACAGCATGCTACCACTTACTAGAATCCAATTGTTAGTAACGACATTTAACTGCTTAGCTTTGGAGATTGTTTATTCCCACAGCCCATTTAGCCTCTTTACGTTGACAGCAACATTAACCCTGAAAAGGTTCCAAGCCACACACACACAACGATCATTCTACCTTATTTAAAACTTTATCGGCTCCTAATTCAATACTAATGTGATTACCTATTCAAAATATGTTCACCCATTTGAAGATTATGGAGTACAATTATACGAATATTGGCATAAAAATCAATGAGTTGGGTGGAGTATATGGTGCTATTGTCTCTGGAAAACTACGGTCCCATTGCGCCTTCAATAAGCATATTTAGAATACTGTGTGCTAATTATTTTATATTCAAGATGTTCATCAAAATATTTACATAAACAAAAACAAAATACATCAAACCGATTTCTAATGTACCTCACATGCTAAGGACGACATCCTGTACGCTATGAACCCCTCTAATAATATGATGGCCTATAGGATTTGAAGGTTTTTCTTTACCATATCAGTCTCTAATCGTATGCCTTCTGGAGGGCACTTCGAGTCCAGTAGATCGCCCATCGCATGTGATGTTTAGACGAGGATCCATCGTAAATGACCTCAGTTGTCGGTCGCCTCCCTCAGACAACTAAAAGTCTTGCTGAGAAAAGTTTTGCTGAGCTCCTTACGATGATTTATCTGAGAAGTTGGACCTAACGGTATGAATTAAATCACAGTTGCACGTGAATCGTCTTATTGGGCAGGATTGCTAACATCTTACAGAATAATGGCATGAAATTTTTATTGACTTCGAAAAGGCAATAAAAGTAACTTCTCACTTTCTACTGGTGAAGCATGAAAACGAGAAAACCATCTAGATCTTTAATGTAGTACATGCATTTACATTTTTAGAGCCAAATAACTTTTGATCGGAACTTACCTCAAGATAGAGAACAAGCGAAGTCTCCGCCTGAGGAGCATTCTTTCGACCTTAAAATATTCAGTTTAAAACTATTGGAAAGCTAGGCATTCGTCTCTAGAAACAAAGAATTCGACGATACAACGAAGTGACAAAAAAATCCCACCATCTCCGGCATATACGAAAATCCTTAACTGACAACATGGAGTAAATCTTTTTCTGAATAAATATAAGGCCTTGAAATAGCTCCATCCCAGCAATTTTTTTCATCGAATATTTTTCCTCCCAGAACCCGTCCTCGCAAGGGGTCCAGGAGTGAGGTGGAGTCAAGTAGGTCTCGGGGCTGCTGAGGAAGCGACTGTTCCTGCGTCGGGTGTGGGCGACCTGAGGCAGACGGGCGGGAGGGAGTGACGCAGGGATGAGAGGAGGGGACGTGTGGGCCCTAAGATGCCGAATTTTTTGACGCCCGAGCGCGAGAAAGAAGGGTGGAACGTCTCGGAGGCAGCGCCTCATACTTTTCACCCCTCCCAAAGACCCGAACAACATCCTTTCCCGAGTCCACAATAACGCATTGAAATTCTTCCCCGAGGGAAAAGACAAAGGAAGTGCCAATGAAATGGGGGAGTGGGAGAAAGGAAAGGAAAGGGTAGTTCGCGAGCCGGGCATAAAGAAAGAATAAAAGGGGAATGGATTGGGAATCGATAAGATCAAAATGGGTGAAGAGTGTTCGATGTTTCATTTTCAGCATCGCCAATCGCCATCCGACGACGAATCGACACAGAATGAAAATATTTATCCAGATAGTCATCGAAAATAAACAAAAATCTTCCTTTCGCTACTTAGTGTCGCTCCAAACTATCAAAAGTGCATTGCTTCAGAAACTTTTATCCCGACACAAATAACCAAACTTCACGAGAAATCATTTCCTGAGTTCTTCCGAGTTACCATGAGTTTTTAGAAAAGAATATGATAGCACACTAATGATGATCATTACTCTTTAACTCTAGTCGTGAGTTCCATTTCCCACCGTATAAAGGTTACAAACCAAAAATAATAATTATCAAGCATTTTAGGAAATTTCATAGCAAGAAAAAGGAACTATATCAGTGAATGTGTTTGAGACAGCGGTTAAAGGAAAGCGAGTCTCTAAACATTAAGGAGCCGATATGTACACCGAAAATAAAGAACCCCAAACAACAAGAACGTTAATGGAAGCGTAAAACCGATGCAATCAATTATCTTCCGGCAACGCATCCGCCGTGAGGCATCGGTAGCGGAAATCGACGCCTCAAATATCGCCGCTCTCGACCGCCGGAGTCAACGCTCGATCCATTTGCCGCCGGAGTATCGGGGCCCAGCGTATCGAGGCATTACACAACCCTCCCGATGGGACTGAAAGCGTAGCTGGCCGGAGGGGGATTGATAGAAGGACTTCTCGACGAGAAAGGGTGTCAAAGGGAAGGCTTAGGGCAGGAGTGGGCCATTAGGGGGGTAGAGCGGAAGGAAGGGACCAGAAATAATAGGAGAAGTAGATGAAAAAAGAGGAGGGATATGAAGGAGGGCGGAGGTGGTTAGAAGGTCGAAGAGGGAAATGGGGGAGAGAGTGAGGGGGCAGGAGGGCCAACAGGGGATTTAGATTGATATAAATTTTATATTCCACGAGCGAGGCCCATAAAACATGATCCTTAGCGTGGATTACGATAACGCGGGTAGCCAGTCACAGCAGAAGTTCAATGGAGCGTGATAACATGTTCACATTTACAAGAAATGAATTGGTGGGCCCATAAATTATAGACTTCGTTTCAAAATAACATTAATCTAACTTAACAATTTCATCGGAACGAAAACATGATTGAAAATGCTTGAAATTGTTTCCCAACTGCATGAACGTAAAATAAAACTTTTCATCGACGAAAAGTGATTCTCGTCTGGTCACTCGTTTCAATCGAGAAAGTGCTGAACATTTCATTTAGATGGGAGCGTCAGCAATTGTAAGTCCGTCAACCTAAATGCAATACTTTAATCAGAATTGCCAACGACGAATTACATTGATTGCGGCAAGTAGATTATCGGAGGGAATTCAGGTAAAGTAAAGAAAATTTGACTGCAATCTTTCCCAGCTGGGAATTTTATCCAAGCGTTTCGCATGCGACCCTCGGCATTCACATAAAAACCTCGCATATATATTATCACAAAAGTCCCTTCGTCAAATGAGAAAACATTATCTTAATGGGTATTTTATCATCTCCTTTCAATCGGTGCGCTCACAAGAATGATGTTTGTATTTTGGAAAAGTTGCCGACAGCCAGGATGGATTATGTAGGTTTCTGGATTGGTTATTACTTTTCTGATGGCAATGAAGGTCGCCATTTACTCGTACGGACAACACCTGACGCGCACTTGGAAGCATAACACACGCCAATTTATACAACACACAATTATAGAACACACTGGCCACAAAACATCTCGGCCAGCCGCTAAGGCTACGTCCAGTGTTGTCTCTTTCAACAAGGCAGCCACATATTTCACCGATGACTGAGATGAGAGGACGCTCAACCTGCAGTGTGAAATTGACCTTCGTCTTATTCCGGTCCAGCGGTATCATTCCTGACGAGCTTTCCTTCGAAAAGAGACTACTCACTATATTCAAATCACTCTTAGACTCATTAACCCGACTGGCCCATTGGAAACTCCCTTCGACCCCACCAAATGATGCGAAACCTACTTTGGTCCCATAAAAATGTTACCCCAACGAGCGTGGAGAAAATAACGAGGAGACATCGAAAAAAGACAGCTGTTTCCTCCCCCCCGCAAAAAAATGTGGTTAAATTTTTGACACGGGGATGGCTTCACCAATTTCCAAGGCGGATACAGGAAGGTAGAGTTCCATGAATGTGTTCCAGAGAATTTGATGATTTTAATTAAACATGCGACCGGAAACGTTCCTTATGTACTCTCTGGTGGGCGATATTTTAGCGCCCAAAAAAAAACCTTTTACGGAAATGTAACAAACACAATACCACGAAGCAAAATAGCCGATGCAAAATGTAACTTTGAAACTAAAAGTTTGTAAACAATTAATTGAAACTACTATCGGCGCAAAAAAGGTAGAACGCTGAACTTTAAGACTTTGTATGAAATTCTGCCAAAGCCCCATAGAGTTGTGTAATATATCGTTTTACTCCTTGTTTATTTGATTATAACATTAAATCATTAAAAAGTGTTTAAACGTAAACGTTTAGCTTCTACGGTCGAAAGAGTGAAGAAGAACACGCGAAAAACTAGGAGAACGGCGAAACGGTCTTCTTCTTCATCTCGCCACGAGCAAAATATTTGATTGGAGCACTTCATTGTTTTTTTTGTAGAGAGAACAACATCTCCGCATTACAAATATTTTTTTTAAATTAAATTTTACCCATTATTTGATTTTTAAAATGTCCTAAGGTTAGATTTCAATTTCCGAGGTGTACAAAAGTACATGAATATCGAGGTTACGTATGCTATATGGAAAAAATATTTCAAAACTTTTCATGTAAGGAAATGTTGATATTGTTCCTCTTACTTAAAATAAATGACAAAGACGAAAATCGCTCCGCGGCAATGCAAACTACCATTTTACGCTGTTGGCAATAGTGAACTGGTCGCGCGCAGCTCAGATCTCTGGTAATACGTCCGTCGAGTGCTATGCAAGAAAAGCACGTATATAAACTATCTAAACACTCAAAACATGTAGTTAACATTTAATTATAACAGTTAATCATTTATCCATTGAAATTGTTTTCATAAGTAACAAATACATGACAAAACGAAAGAAAATAACAATGAATTAATATAAAAACATCTACACTCAGCATGTATGCATTTTTTCAATATGGATATTTCTTTTCTAGGTAAAATCCGTGGACGGTTTGTCGCACTACACTTTGAATAAATTCGCTAACGATAACTGGAGGTCTGCCTGGGCTTGATATTGGTTGCTTGGGTGCACTGTCTTCGCTGAACTTCACCTCTTTCTTTATTCTCCTTACCGTCGACTCGGATACTCCGCAATCTTTGGACACATTTTTCTTCGCCTGTTTCCTTGGGATTTCTTTTTCATCTTTGCTATAATTTTCAAAATAAGCAATCACATTACTGATCACTTTTTTTTCCTTTAAGGTTACGTTGGGCCTCGCACGGTCTTGTCTGTTTCCTTCATTATCACCGCAAATATCTTGCAATACTCGCCGTTTCGTAAAAGGCATGGTGTCGTTAGAATGACGGAATGCGAACTGAGGTTTTGATCGGGAGTTTCAGAATTCCGAGAAATTTTCAACCCTTTTGGGTTAGACCATCCAGCAGCCCTTTTCTAGGCTCATGAAGTTTGACACCAGGGTATAAAGGGCATTTTTTTTCCTTGTCAGCGCTGGGTAGAGGTCTCACTGCTGCTAAAAACATATACACACAGCATGTATGCATTTTTTCAATATCGCATAAAACGAGAGGAAACAATCATCATGAATAACAAATAGGTTGATTAGCATTGTTGTTAACATTAACATTATAATTGTTAACAATCTCGTGATAATCAATTTATTTGTTATTCATGACGATTGTTTCCTCTCGTTTAATGTGATATTGAAAAAATGCATACATGCTGAGTGTAGATGTTTTCATATTAATTCATTGTTATTTTCTTTCGTTTTGTCATGTATTTGTTACTTATGAAAACAATTTCAATGGATAAATGATTAACTGTTATAATTAAATGTTAACTACATGTTTTGAGTGTTTAGATAGTTTATATACGTGCTTTTCTTGCATAGCACTCGACGGACGTATTACCAGAGATCTGAGCCGCGCGCGACCAGGAGTTCACTATTGCCAACAGCGTAAAATGGTAGTGTGCATTGCCGCGGAGCGATTTTCGACTTTGTGATTTATTTTAAGTAAGAGGAACAATATCAACATTTCCTTACATGAAAAGTTTTGAAATATTTTTTCCATATAGCATACGTAACCTCGATATTCATGTACTTTTGTACACCTCGGAAATTGAAATCTAACCTTAGGCCATTTTAAAAATCAAATAATGGGTAAAATTTAATTTTAAAAAAATATTTATAATGCGGAGATGTCGTTCTATCTACGAAAAAACAATGAAGTGCACCAATCAAATATTTTGCTCGTGGCGAGATGAAGAAGAAGACCGTTTCGCCGTTCTCCTAGTTTTTCGCGTGTTCTTCTTCACTCTTTCGACCGTAGAAGCTAAACGTTTACGTTTAAACACTTTTTAATGATTTAATGTTATAATCAAATAAACAAGGAGTAAAACGATATATTATACAACTCTATGGGGCTTTGGCAAAATTTCATACAAAGGCTTAAAGTTCAGCGTTCTACCTTTTTTGCGCCGATAGTAGATACATCCTTAACGCGGTGGTTTTCAATTGCATAAAGAAAATAAAAAGCATTAAATTCATAAGATATGAGTAAATATTCGCTGCTCAAATTCATAAGATATGAGTAAATGTTCACTGCATCATACTGATATAAAAACTCACATCGCTGCCCTTTCCCTGAAAAAGAATTATCTCCAGAAAACCGGTCCCCACTTGAGTGTCTAGTGGAGGGCGTTTCAAGTTCAGTACTCCGTCCGTCGGATGGGACGTTAAGCCGTGGTCCCCTTGGCGCCTTTCGTTAAGAGTAGGCTAATGCCGACGCCGGGGTTCTCTCCACCCTTCCGCCGTTCCCTGAAAACTCCTACCATTACCCAATTATCCACCTATCCTATATGGCGCAAATGACCTCAGCTGTCGGGCGCCTCCCCTAAATAACCAACCAACCAAGAATTATCTCCATCCAGTCCCCCGATTCCTTACAATCCACTGGAAGTGATTCGGTAAGCCTTTTATGCCAAAAATAGATATAATACCTACACTCAAGTACTTCATGCAATGCTGAGTAGTTGTTTCGAATCGCAATTCTAGATATTGTGAGATACTTACGGTGAATAAAATTCTGGCTATCACCAAGTTGCTCGCTATTTCACAACAAGCCCTCAAGTTACAATTTTTACCCTTTTTCCCTTGGTGGTTTTCCGTGCTAACAAAAAAAACGTCTATATCTACGCAATAAATAATTCTATAACACATCTGACGTGAGAAGAGGATTTTTAGGACGTTTGCTCCGTGCTCGCACGTATCATCTCGAATTTTGTAACCAATGACTTTCCTCACGACGGAATTGCCCGTCAGGCAATTCAAAAAGATTTACGGATGTACTATGTGGAAGTATCTTGGACTGAAAAGGAGATGGCGAGTCAAAATGAACGAAAATCTCTGAAAAGTACGCTAAGGCATTTCCGGGAGATGAAATGAAACGTTAGACCTCCAAAGTGAAATATTTTCAATTCTCACCACATCAAACAGGTCAGCGTATATCATAAAATACCATGCATTAAAATGTTTATATCCCAATACAGAGGCAAATAACGGATTTGAAAAAGGTATGTGATGATTTTCGTCATTATTCCGGTGGCATCGTAATGAGGAAAAGGAATGCAATCTCCTTGTAGTGAACGATTCGATTTCGGCAAAATGCTATTACGCAAAAAATCGTATGAAGATCTCACATTTTGAAATCTTTCCATATCAAAAGAAGGACAAAATTTTTGTGTTTCCCACTGATTTATTATATAATATACTACCAGTTTTTGTTGCCGAAATTCCGATTGCCAATAATCGAAACCGGTTTATTTTATATAATAAATCAGTGGAAAACACAATGTTGTGTTCTTATTTTAACATGCTATTACGCATCTCGACTCCCATCCAACTCCACCTCTGTGTAATCATCACGATCCTTTACAAGTTGTTGATGGAAGTCTACAATGAAGCACGATCTAAAGGTACTGTGAAGGACTCCCCCGATTTCAAGACCAAGAAATCCATTCTTGCATATTCCACAATGATTTTAATCTGAAAAGGTGGGTCTACACTTGCATAATTTCCCCATGCCATAAGCTTTGCATTATTTTGGCGATAGCCTCTACGGTTACAAGATTCTATCATGTGTAAATATTCCATAATTTGATAGAGCAGTGAATTCTGAACTTTACTCAGCCCTGTAGCACACTACGGCGCAACGAGGGGACCTTAATGCGCATGAAGTGTTGAGGCTCATCGGACGACATTTTCTTGAAGACATGAACAATTCAACTGCCTGAAAGCAAAAGTTATGATCCACTGCGCTACAGTTAATTGTTTTAGGAATTAAGACTTAAGATTTGACTTCAAAAGAGGAGGATCAAAACGAATTCAAGCTGTGATAGAGGTAACTGTAACACTTATTGCAAAATAAGAGTGAGATGTATTTTTCCATCAATATATAGAGTATTTTGTGAATATCAAAATAAAGGGATGAAACTGAGAAGTACTCATCGCACATCAGTGACGCACAAAAATATCGGGAATATTGACAGAATAACAGACGATGAAACTGACACCGGGAGGGAAGAATGAATAATAACAGCAATTTGTAAAGGAGGAGTAGTGACTTTTGGACGCGGCTGTTTTGCATTAACCAGATTTGAAAAGAGGCCTACTTTCACAAACCGACACTCGCACATATGGATGCGGACCTTCCTCTTTTTCGAAAAGACGAAAGGGTTCAGGAGATCCCATTCATCAGGCGCACGGCTATGGGGTCCGAATCAACGTTAACGATCACGGGCCGTCGGGTGGGCTCCATATGAAGCTGAATCCCATTGTTTCTGGCGTGAGAGATTGACGGCAGTCGTGAACCACTGAGCTCCCATTTTTCAGGACTATTTACACCAGGAGGACGATCATTTGGTGAGGTGGGGCCACATAACATGAATGTGTTCCTACGATCGCATATTTAATCAATTTGATGGAGGAATGCCAAAGTTGCCAGTAGAATATGTTATCAAAAGCGTACACATATTTTCCTCAGCACATAAAATATGAAAACTTGATGGTACCTTACAAAAACCTACAGCAAAGAGTTTTGGGAAGAGAACGATTAAAACTATGTCACCCCAGATTCCCTGCCCGAAGTTGTATAAACTCATTATTATTTGTATAAACTCTGTATTTTTCCAAAACACGGAAAGCGATATTATAAGAAAATCAAACTTATGACGCTTCTTTGAAAGAGACCTAAATGATAGATCGTGAAATAAAGGTAATTTGATTGATAAAAGGGAGGATAATTTAAATTCTTATATGCAGTAAAAATGCAATTGATATCCATTAAAATTTTAATGCAGGAAGCATAGACATCCACACAATATTCTACACCATCTCACGAAGGAAATATTAGCGCGGTATTAGGTCACTAATAATTAACGACTGACAATGAGTTGAAGGTGATCAGGGCATAAATGGCACTGAAGCAGTGAGTCATCATGGTTGAAACGATACTCCAACATCGCTGCGATCCCATGCTATGGGCAAGAATAATAATTCGCTACCCAGTTTGTGCCATGGTTACAGGGTTATTCACACTACTTTCGTTAATTTTAAGTCAATATTTAAATAAATATTGGTTAGCAGAAAAAATTTCGTTCTCAAACATCTATTACATGTTTACCGGCTGTATTTAATAATAATAATAATAGCTGTATTTAGATCTATTTCACTCTTCAGCGCGTGACCTTTGCCAGTGAGGCCATCAAACTAGTCAGCATAGAATAACACTCCCTTGAGACACAAATTATAACTCCGTCACAGCCTCGGTTGCTGTAGTCAAATTGCACATAATATGACGCAGATTGACGTTGCAAAATCGCCCCAAGTACCGGAGCCATTGCAAGCACCATAATGCACCCCATTGAGTAGAACTATGGGAATGACCCATCATAAAATGAGATACTACCTCCCATCATACTGATACTGTCTCAATTTCGTACGCATGTTCAAGATTAGCTACAGGAAAACTTATGCCAATGCCGATTTCCTTTTTTTAATGGCGGGGACTCTAAAAAAATATGTATAATTAGCCATATGATTTGCGAGGGATGAGGAAAAAGGAGACTGGAGATAAATGAAAATCGGTACTGCATTGAAAATCTTTCTGCCATTCCTAGGAAAATTATTTTCCACCGCCATCAAGGCCGTAATAAATGAATGCCCTTCCATCAATCCTGTCCAGAAGCACTTGCCACACGAGCAACATGAACTGATTACGATCGAGGGGCTCCCATACTCATTTTTAGTGCTCTTTTACACCCCGTAGTATTTCCCGACGCTCATTTTTGCAGGTCAACATTTTTAAACCCCGTTAACTGGGAAACTTTAATCAAATATTGATTCCCTCATTGTTAATCATCTGTAAACTTTGGATGGACATGCAAATGATTTCCAGGCGTTTTGAAAGCCCAACGCAGCCTGGCTGCTTCATCACATATTGATTCCAATGATAAATTCTCTAATAGCCGAATAGAAATTAAATATTCTATGAACTACACTCACATTCGCTGGTATTGATAAATAATATGCATGGAGGCCACCATACGCCTAGTGTAAATTTTGATGAATTGTATGTCTTTTGAGAAGTATTCCCGCGGTCCAATATTTAATTGGAGAGTTTCGACGATTCTATTTGATATAAACAGTTCATGATTTCCTATCGTCAGGGTAGAGTTTATAAATGTTTAGTATTGATTTGCTGCATATCAATTTCCAAGGCCTCCTGCAAGTCCTGAATTTTCACATTTAACGAAACTAAAACTTCGCGCCGGGAGCTCGAAATATCATGTCCTACGCTGTATTTGGCGAATGAATATCTCCAAATGCGCTATCGAGAGCAGTAACACCCGACCCTCAACGGGTATTTTCAATGAACACGTGTTCCACACGCCGCATAACTCCTCCTCTCACCACAACTGTCCCTTCCAATAGGACCCCCTTCTCTCCCTTCTCACCACTCCGCCCCTCAAGAGGGCGAACTCACACTTGGCCCCGCCACTCCCTCCGCCCTCCCCTCCCCCCAAGAAACCGGTCCACGGCCCCCTCGCCCTCCAACCCACTGCTTTTGTTTTGTCCGAAATCTGTACATCTAGAGCTCAAATGAGTGTGTCCCCCCTTCTTTTTTTCCACCGGTATTCTTTTCAATGGCCCACGCTCTCCCCAACCCCTAACTCCACCGCGACCCACCCACCAAACACCATTTCCCTGCCTTCAGGCGCCTTTACCACGTCCTTTGAGCACACACATTTGCTCTCCAAGCGAATCACCGCGCTGAATCTAATAGCGGCTTATTTCACTAAATTTGTTGCTTACTTGCGTGTACCATACGGAAATAATAATGAAGCTGGTAGAAACCTTATACGTAAAAATCATGTTTACCAAGGCACTTCGTCACGGAAAGCCCTCACATTCACTTCGTAAGCGGATTTTGCCACTCTACTGCGCCACTTCTCTTCCCATAAAAAAATGCGGAGATCGTCCCGTGAACTTCTCTCCAAAGGGTGGATTTCTTCCTCCTCGAGCTCTCATGCTTCCAAAATAGGTCTAGCGGATAATTCAGGGTTTCGATCATCTCTATTCTATTATTAAATAGCGTTCTATCGATTTCTGCTCAACCCGTTACGTAAATTAACATAGCAGAGCTCCATTCATTCATTCAGGTTGGGTCATTGCGCCACAAAATGACATGTATTTTACGGGTAATTCCCAAGGAATTTATGTATAGCAAAAAAATGAGCATGCCCAGAAGAGACATTAGGAAACGGACACACGCCTTTGTTTTCCACACGATATTGATCATTATCATCATCACCAGTAGCCAAGCCTAAGATTGGTTTGACGACGCTCTTCACTCATCTACTATTGGCTAGCCTATTCATATTTACTGATATTATGGTTTACTAAATACAGAGACTTTTCAGGAAAATACTAATACGTGACTAATGAATGGTGTGCTAGATGAATAGAGAAATTTTCGGGAGGAGATGAGGAGTCGAAGTGGTGCTTGACATTGTTTGAAAATGGAATAGAAGCTAGGGGAGGAAACTAGGAGCTAGTGTACCAGGACGGATCAAGTAATTAGAGATAATGGGATGTTGAAAGGCGTGATAAGGGGAATAGTAGGCAAGAGAGAAAGAGAGAGGCAAGAGATTGTCACGCTGTACATGATAGGTAGGTCACGCTGTACATGATAGATAGTGAGGTAGGAAGTTTGTTAAGTACAAGAAGGAAATACTTGATGAAACAGGGGACAATGAGTACAATAAAGCGATAAAATGTCCCCACTCAAATGCCAATTTAAATTTTCAAACGGTACTTTGATCCCAATAAAAATATATTATCATCTTCATTAGTCATCAATCCCCAGATTGGTTTGACCGAGGCCTCTACTGAGTTCTTCTATCGGATAATCTCTTCATATTTACGTATTTCTTCCCTTTCATATCCTTCATCACATTTACCATATATCTTACACGAGCCCTCCCTTTGCCATACTTCACGTCCATTTGTCCTTCAACGATTGTCTTCATCAGGCCATCATGTCTCATGATGTGGCCGATTAAGTTGTCCCATCTTCTTCTTAGGGTATTCAGTATACTTCTCTTTTCTCCCACTCTTCTTAGAATTTCCTCGTTACTTACTCAGTCGATCCATTTAATCTTAATCACTCTTCTGTAGCACCATATTTCGAATGCTTCCACCCTTTTTTTCCGCTGCTGTCATTGTCCATGCCTCACTGCCATAAATAAACATGCTCCAAATATACGCTGTGAAGAATTGTTTCCTTACTTCTATGCTTGTATTTCCAGCGGTAAGTAGATTCCTCTTATGATATAATTCCCTCTTTGCCTGGGCTATCCTGCTGACTATTTCTTTCTTGCTTCGTCCATCGCTGGTTACTCGGCTTCCAAGGTAACAGAACTCTTTCACCTCTTCCAGTTTTTGTTTCCCTAGTTAAACGTTGGTTTTGGCATCTTCTCTCTTGCTGCACACCAATATATTAGTCCTCTTCGTACTGATCTTCATCTTATATCTGGCCATTGTCCTTTCCATGGTTATCAGCATTTTATTCAGATCCCCCTCTGTTTCTACTATGAGTGCTATGTCATCAGCGAATTCTCCGTGGATATTCACCTCAGAAGACTTCTCTTTGATTTCTTTCATTCTCTTGATGGCTCTCTTGATGGCTCTCTCGATGTAAACATTAAAATTAACATTAGATTACAGGAGACAGAGCACAGCCTTGTCTCACTCCTTTCCTTATTCTTGCTTCTTCACAGCTGGATCCAGATTTTATCACAGCTACTTGTTTTTTATACAAACTGTGGGTAATTCTTCCATCATTGCAGGACAGTCCGATTCCTTTCAGAATTTCAAGCACTGAATTCCAATCCACGTTGTAAAAAGCCTTCTCTAAACCCACTAATACAATGAACGTCGGTTTTTTATTTTCCATTCTATTCTCTAAGAGTAAACTAATGGCCAATATTGCTTCTCTTGTACCCTTACTTTTCCTGAATCCGAATTGATCTTCATCCAGGAACTCCTCTGTTTTTCGTTCTATTCTTCAGTAGATGATCCTTGTCAATATCTTCGATGCATATGTTGTCAGGCTTATAGTCCTAAAATTTTCGCATTTATCCGGTCTCGTCTTTCTGGGAATATGAATGCTGATGTTTTTCTTGAAGTCCCTGGGTATTTCTCCTGTTGAGTACATGTCGCCGATGGTTTTGTAAAGATGGGTTAATGTCTTCTTTCCTGAAATTTTAATTAGTTCTGCAGGAATATCATCAACAGCAGAAACCTTATTCACGCGAAGGTCCCTTACTGCTGCATCAAATTCCGATCTTAATATTGATGCTCCCACATCATCCTTTTCGACTTTGCTTTCCTCTTCGATAATATTCGTGCTGAGACTATTTCCGCTGAAAGGTAGTCGTTTCAGGCTTGATTTGGTGGAATATCATAACGAAACAAAAAGACTGGAAATTTTCCACCAGAATAAGATTTATAGTCGACCGGTTTCAGTGTGAAACACCCTCATCAGGTCTGATGATGACCTGATGATGATGATGATGACCTGTACACAGATGGTGTTGTACACTGAAACCGGCCGAGTATGAATCTTATTCTTGTGGAAAATTGCCAGTCTTTTTCTTTCGTTATTTTCGTTGTATAACTCTTCCAGATATTCTTTCCATCTTAACTTTGTCTTCATCTTCAATCAAACGTTCTCTATTCTTGTCCCTTATGGCATTACATCTAGCGCTTCGTTCATTGAAGTGGTTCCTCACTATCCTACGGGCAGCTTTCAAAGTGCAAGGTTGTTTTTTAAATCTTCGAATAGGTTCTTCATCCACATTTCTCTACCTTTCCTGGCTTTGCGACTTATTCATATCCTTATTCTTTTGTAACAAAGCTGCCCTTCTTCAGGTTTCGCATTCTTGTACTTTCTTCTTTCTTCAATCAGGTAGAAGACCTCTTCCTTGATTCATGGCTTCTTCTGGGCAACTTTTCTTCTTCCAAGAGCTTCCTTTGCGGCTTCCTGTAGTCCACATTTAATGTTTTCCCAACGCTCTTCCACTGATTCCTCAGTCAGGTCCTCTACTATGTTGTTTCCCACTGCTTTATGAAATGCCAGCTGATGCTAAGCCTCATTCAGTTTTTCTACTTGCCATCTGTTCTTCGCTGTTTTCTTCAATTTCTTGAATTTATATGGCATTTCATCATCACTAAATTATGGTCTATCCATGTCTGCCCCAGGGTAGATTTTTCCGTCCTTGGTTCCAAAATATCTGCTTCACAAAATGTAGTCCATTTTAAATCTTCTTCTGTCTCCTGGCATTTTCCACCTGTATCTTCTTCGGTTTTGGTTTTTAAAAAATTTGTTCGCAACCACTAACTTTTAGTCTTTCTCCTCTTTCATTTCGATTACCCAGTCCATATTTCCTAGTTATTCTTTCATCTTGACCTTCGCCGACGACCGCGTTCCAGTCTCCTAAAATAATTAGGTTTTCTTCTCCTCTTACATGTTTTATAACTTCCGTGATATCTTCTTAGACGTCTTCCACTTCTTCATCTTCGTAGTCTGTCGTAGACATGTAAACCTGCACCACTACGGCATCTATAGGTTTGGTCTCGATCTTCACCATTATTATCCTTTCATTGTAATTCGGGAAGGTCTTTACACGCATTCCGAAGCACTTTCTGAGTGATACCCTTACTACAGTATTTCTGATGATCCCGTGTGAATAATCCTGTAGCTTCCACTCCAGAAGTTTCCTTCATTTCAACTTTTTTTCACTTCCGACTATTTTAGGTCGACCCACCATCCACAACACTGTGGACGCACTCGGTGGCTTTAAGCTTAGGCGCGAGAAAAAAAACTATAAATTTATAAATAAATGTATGCTCAAAGCTACAAATTTTGATCCGCTGTTAAAAGGACAATGAACTTAAAGCATCTTTTTAAAGTGATATCGTAGTCCAGAGTGACTTATAGAGAGATAAAAATATGTACATGCAGACTGATTCAACAACACTCATTCGGGGATCAGGAAGTCATCGCGTACCTCCGAGAGTGGTGGTGATTCTTTCCTAGCAGGTGATCTGGAATTTCAGTAATTGCATCACTCCTTCGGGCTCAGTTCCAAGAAAGTACCTATCCGTTAATATGAAGAACTCAGTAATTTTAAAATCAAATTTCATACATATATGTATTAAATTAGGACAACAACAAACTCATGTTTATTAATACCCCCACTTATTTTAACTGGTGTGTCATCTCTGTTCGGTAATTATATGTTTTCTATGTTTATTCTTGATAAAAAGTAGCTATGAAAAGAAGAATGTAAATAAAAGGTACTCATATTTTATATGAAGGAAAGACTATCTGTCGTTTTTAGTATCACTGTATATGAAGTACACAACAAAATTCCCATAAGAACCCTTCAAATTTCTGCTAGCTAAAATCTTTTTATTGGAAAAAATACCTTTTCTCGTCAGTTACAACAAGGCATCTTAGGATTTCTGTCAAATCTTAATTCTAAAAACACTGTCAATATTTAAGTCCAGGTTGTCTTTATTTTTTTAGAATTAAAAAATATTAGGCTTTGCGGTCTCTATGATTAATTATTCGGAAGCAAAGTTAAAGATCTTCTTCGGCGCAAATAATAGCATTTCACGGACACACGGAGAGAGTACCTCATCGTTTTGGGGGGCAACCTTGTTTTCGCCTGAGAATCGATGACTCTTTAAAAATATTAAAAACAGTTATACGCGCTCCACTACATTTTGCCGTTGAAAAATTTCTATCATAAATCAAAATACAATTACGACGCTAATGCTCGGAAATTCTCCCACTCGAGGGAGAAGCAAGTTCGTGATTTTTTTGTGAGTGAGGAGAGACGCAACGAGCCTCACCCAGCCACTCTGCGCCGTCGCACTTTCCCCATATACACCCCGCATTCCCTGCCCTCATCTACGCCATTACCGACCCGCCTTGTTACCCACAAATTAGTGACCTATTCTTTCCATTACGCCTTAGCCCCGGGCCAAACGACCGTCCGTCGCTCACTCAGTCACGGTGCCGTTCCGGGCGTGCCCGCCACTCCACCAGACCCTGAGTGCTCTCCCCCTGTCCCGACGCTTCCGTGGAACTGCGCCGCCCGCGGGCCGCACGCCCGAGGAAGTTAGTGGAGGCCATTCCGAGAGAACACCAACACACCACTCCCCTCCCCGCAAACGCTCTTATTTTCGCCCGCACTGCACGGTACACCTCGCCTCCATTAACCCCCCCCCCCCACTCTCCTTCCTTGCTCTCCAGGCCAAAGTTAGTACGTCAAGACCCCGTCCCTCTTTGCGCCCCTGCGGCATGCGGCACAAAGTGACGGGACGGGAATCCGAATGCTACTTTCGCCGTGACAAATGAAGGCGGGGGGACGCGACTAAGTGCGCACGGCTCCTGCGAGGGAAGCGGTGAAGCCGAGGGTTTCGCCTCCGCCGGACGTTATGTGCGCCACATGAAAGGTCTCCCGAGGAATTTCTTAGCCACCGTAATTTGATGAGGTATTATCTCTCCAACACTCTATTGCTTGACCTATTCATTTCCCTCCACCTGCCGCGAATAAAAAATCGGAAAGGGTAAACGTTTGCAGCTTTGCGACATTTCTAAGCATGAATTTCACATAGTTCTCAAATTCGTTGACAGGAAATTTATCGCGAACGCCGTCATTACCTTTCTATCTTTAATAAAACCACAATGACGCTGGCTATGAGTGGGGACTGGATAACGTGAGCCCAATCTATGAGCATCTATGTGAGTCAATCATCGAACATCAGAATAAGTAGAAGGTCACATGAAGAGACTCGACCAAAAATGCAGCTCTAAGCTTGAAAACATTCAAATTAATATTCATTTGCTGCATGTTAATTGTTAATGATGTTCATTCAGATACATTTTCATTTTCATTTTAAAATTTACGACTAACAGCGCACCTTCAATCCAATTTTGGTATTGCTTCAGTCCAATGCCTGGACCAACTAACCTGTTAATGTGATGTGGCCCATAAAAAATTTTACCCTCACTTCCACTGTTTTCTGCTGAGTGGTTCGGCTATTTACGGGAAGCGATCGACAAGTGACCTCGTTTGCGCCATTAAGACTATGTGTGCAGGGGAGAATAGGGCACATTTCTGTGTAACGGAAGAGGGGCGGAGAGAAACCAAGTAAAGACATTAGCGTACTCTTTACGAAGGGCGTTGAGAAGTCAGCAGTTCCATGTGATGGGCTGATATTGATGCGCCCCACGCACAGCACTCAGGCCTGGATTCCCCACACAAGTGCTTGCAACCAGCCCACACCCTCCTCGCCGCAGCATTTCCCTAGCTTCTAGGACCCTTTCCGTTTCCACCCTAACACTTTACGTGTTTATTGCCCAAAAATACACAAATTATCAAGAATCTTTATATCATTACCCAATAGTATTCATCTTCACGTACCTGTTCTTTATCAGATCATTGCACACTTTTATGTTAACTGTTCGAATTGGTAACTATGGTTACCTATATCCGAGAAGAAGTGACATTCACTCTGAATCCAGCCACAGCGAAGTCGAGGAAGAGTTTTGGTTAAGGAGCACAAACAAAAACGTTTGGAGTGAAATCTATAAAAATACCTAATAGCCACTCTACCCTTTTCTTAAACTTAGTCGTGACAGCATCCTCAGGATATAAAAAAAACATGATGATTTTTTCGTTTTTCTGTACTATGACAATGTGGAAGATTCCTCATGTGAAAACCTCAGCTCGGCCGAAAGCCGTGTGTTTAAAGGGCTACCTCATACCTACCATATCCAGTGCACTACCATAGTTAATGCAGGCGAAATAACTATACCACTATCCTAGCTATGACCATGGGATGAGCAGTCCTCCCCGGTAAGGCACTCACAACCTAACTCCATATTCTCTAAGGAACCAATTCCAAACTGTTCCATACATTGGTCACTTTTCGTACCTCCCGCAGCTATTTTTTGCTAATTTTGCCAACTCACTGATTTTTTTAATCCTAAGGTAGGCTAGCAGAGCGGTAGGTAAGTTAACAGTTGGTTACGGAGCAAAGAGTTCCAGGCTCAAACCCTGTTGGATCTGATTTTAGGAACATTGCTGAGTACATCCCAGAATTTCATAGGAATTAGAAGTTTATCAAGGGAAAGGAGCTAGTCTCATCCTGACTTCAATGCGTGAATTTTACATTCACCAAGCTTGGTATTATGTGATGATACTCAACCTGCGGTTAATCGAGTGACTCATTGGTTTACTATTGAATGAGTGTAAGAAAAACTTTTTTCTACCGAGCCTCTTAAGCTGGGTGTATAGTCAACTAGCCGATCGCGGGAAAACATGGAATATTTTACTTAACTTCACCTCACTTTCTACTGCCGTATTAAATAAATTCCATACAAAAAGGAATTTCATGGAGATATGAAGACGAAAATCTGACGCGGCTCATCAGGCTTGCTTATTGTTAAAGCAGACATCAAGTGAGGTACGCTCATTTTCCGGATTCAAAGGAGCCAGAGGAGCCTCTCGTCTCAGTATTTCTGCTGGGTTGCGGAGACCCCAAAGCGATGGACCCCAAATAACAAAAGGAAAGACGCAGGTCTTTTTAGGACGCTTAGGCAGAGGCCGAGGGGAATAGGCATGGAACAGGCACATAGCCAGAAATTTGCTTCGGGGGGGTGGGGGGGGGGCTAAATCTAATGTAGCGTAACTTGAAACAAATCAGCCTAATCCGTACGGTACCGACATGTTACAAATCCCTTCCCTTAATTTTCAGTGCTTGGTATTTACTTTCACACTGCCCATTCGTATCTCTTCTCACTGGTAAATTTCACTGCTTTTCTTGTTAGGAAGCAGTTAATGTGACGTTAATGTGTTAACGGCCCCAGAACAGAAGTTAAACGCATCTATAATATATACATACATACATATAAGATTGAAAAATAACAGTTATTAACCACACACATGCATCAAACTAGTGACACATTTGAAGATACTTAACACTTGAATTATATACAGTGTAATCCGGATTATTATGCACAGTTTAAAATCGGAACAACACAATAATTGGAAAAAGTTTCGGGGGGCTGAAGCCCCAGAAACCCCCCCCCCCCCCCCCCTGGCTACGTGCCTGGCAGGGAACTTTGCAAATTCCGTTCAACCGTAAGAAAAGAAAGCTCACCGCCACTTTCCAGAATTCCGGGAAATAGCTAGATGCATATTTCCATGGAATCCAATGGTTCCAGACCTGCTTACCAAAACAAACCCGAAAAATGATATTCTGATTGGGTTTCAGATAACTCTGACTTTCCCACACATTTAACTTTAACTTACGAATTCATTTACATTTACCGTATGAGCAATTACTTCACTGCCACGACAATTTACCTAGATAAATGACCTTTACAATTTATTAAATTTCAATCACTAGTATTACAATGATTATTATTGAATGAGATGTTTATGACGATGGTACGGACAGGAAATGAAATTACATTACAGGTAATTGCCATAGTTAGTTTGCGTTCAAAAATGGAGAATCGTCAAGACGCTATCTTCAAGTGCAACTGTGAAACAGGTGAAACTTTTCTAATTTTTCTAATAACAAATCACCAAGATTGCAAAACCCACAAAATTTTCATTTTCGGAAGAAAAAAGAAAAGTTTTTACACCACAAAATCATTTACAATCATTGGGAATAAAATCATGACAGTGTAATATTAGCGAACTTAGGAGAAATTCTTCGGCGGATTTACGTAATTGGAATGTTTTCATGAACTAGATCTACAGAGTAACCAGCAGGAAACCTCGAGGGTAAGTAACAATGAAGCGAATTTCCACCAAACGCGCGCCAAATACACTTTTTAGGTCTTGGTGTTCTTGTTCACTAAATTTACTCTTCAAGACATAATTTATAATCACTTGACCACATAGATATTCTCAGGCAAAAAGACTTATTGTGAGTACCAAAAATGAAATTAATTTCCCTCCAGGAATATCCGCTTTGGTCAGCATCAATTTTAGCCGTGATTAAAATATATTTTTTTCTAATATTAGTTTTTAGCATAGTGTAAATGCATGTCTTAGTCAGATTCTAGTGCTTTGATGCGGAAATAGGGAACAAAGATATGAATCTTGATTAATGCGGCCAAAACCATGCTAATGTTATGTTATTTAGCAATTTAAGTGAACTCGCACGTACAACTCAATGGGGGCGTTTACTCGGAACCGAAATCGCAATTTTGTACATGAAATCGTTGGATGGAAACAAAAAAAGAATTTTAGTGAAAAAATTAATCTTTTAACCACAACCATTAACTCATGAATCAAAAATCAAAATAAGCAAAAGGTGACGCCCACCGAAAAAGCTGCTGTGATAACATTGACGTCTTTTTCCTCCCGTCTTTGACTGCTTTTCTTGGAACCAAAGGGAGTGGAGGGGGGTTCTCGGAAGGTCTGCTCGCACAGATCCTGTCACAGTCGTTCCCATTGCGAGAGCCAGCTTTGCGATAAGGCGAAGTAGCTTCGCGGGCTCAGTTGTGATTGGACGAAGTCAGTATACGTCAGAGGTTGCACCACACCCACTTTTCCGAAAGGGTTAAAAACATCAGTTTTTCGCCGCTTATAACTCGAGAAATAATTGACGGATCAGAAATCGGAAAAATACGCGTCTTTTTATTTTAGAAACTCTATCATATTCGGCAATAAAAAAAATTATGGTAAACGACCCCATTGTTCGTTGCTAGCTATCCCTGGTGTAAATAATATTCTTCCCTACTTTATCTATGAACCTATTTTTCGCCAATTAAAGAGCCATGCGAGGAAGAACACCAAAAACTAAAAATTAAATATTCAAAGCATTGGCTCACTGCAAGGAATTGCAAACGTAATTAAAATTTATTGAAATGCAAAATACTCACCGTTCGACTTGCCTAATTACAAAACACGTTAATCACGAGTAAATAGAGATGTATACATGTAGTTAGCTACAATTAGTCACGCGGTTGGTTTATTACGTACTCAATAAAACCCGTTCCCAAATTTTGTTTCCCGTTTCGAAGAAGATAAGAAAGTTTACACAGACTGGCCGACTTTTGTAGGACGGAAAGGAAAAAGTTAATAATTAAAGCACTTACAGAACGCAAGAACTAAAGAAAATTATAGACTACGATTTCCATGCACCATGGCCATCAAACGCTGTCGTTGGATAAAGTCACCAAATCTTGCACGCAGGGACATCAGCGTCACATCGTTGACGGTAGCTTGCTTGGAAACTCACCGGCTCGTCTCCCGCCAGGATAAGTCAACTGACATAAGAATATGGTGTTATAATTAACTTATTTTACTCGCGTTTCACAAATCAAGGTAGATTTAAATGGACACGGAATACTTCCCACACACTATGATACTTCCATCGTTCACGTGATACGACATCAGATTTTGACTGGAAAATAAAATATAGATATTGAGAGAAACAACCTATTTAAACTCCCTTTGGGCTAAGATTGATACAATTCTTTCAGATATTGTTCGTGTCGGCTGTTGTTTGGCCCACCACACCGGCAAAGAGCACTTCAGTAACCCAAAGGTCGCGAGTCCGATTTCCGCTTAGGGCATGGATATTGTTTTCGTCTTCGGATTGAGCTACATTAGGAGAGATATAAACCAGCAGTTGGAGCACCTGCAAGCCTAATCTTAAAACTACTAGTACTTACTCTTGTTTGTCGCAATATGATGGTGCTTCAACGACCACGTTGTTGTTCGAATGACGACAATAACTAATTACATGATACATTGCTCAGCAACTCAACTTAGGCTCGGGTTGATTGGAAATTTGAACTCGGGTCGATTCTCCAATTTGAGGCATTGAATTTTCGTAATTTCTACTCAGATAAGTGTCATACAATACTATCACATATGCTGGCCCCATAATGGTGGTTTAAAAACTTATACCACTTGGCGAACACATGGTAAATAAAGAATTCAGTAAAATGTATCAATCGTGCCCCATTCTTATTCCATGTAGTTTTCTTTACAAAGATAGGAACCAAGTGAAGCATGTTCCATAATTATTAATAAAGAATAGGGCTAAATACGATCTTTGACATTTAGAGAAGCGAAAGAGAGGCAATTGAAATAGAAAACATCGCAGCAATTAGTGATGGATACAACGAATTTTGCAGCGTCACACCGAACCAGTAGTAGCAAAACTTAACTGAGGGACACTTACGCTAAAATATAGGCATGAACTGACACATAAACTCCACACACCTTCATTGAAAAGGAATATCTGACCAAAGAAACGATGGATAGTTTAGCTGTAATGGAACGTAGAAAGCTCCATTATCATCTTTCGCAATTCTCAACTGATCATTAACGGCCGCCAACTTACCTCAGCTCATTCGACCATAAGACGTTCTTGTCTTATTTTACATTCGAGACGCAAGGACGTATCTCACTTACAAGAATCTTTTGTCCATTAGAACTGAAAAAACAGCACCCATCATCCATTCGTCAACCACCTGGCTGAAATCAGAATCATTTTATTCCAATATACCAGAATATACTTCACTTAAATTGCGAATTGGAACATCATTCTCCATTTATGTAACACCAATGGGGGCGTTTACTCGGAACCGAAATCGTAATTTTGTACACGAAATCGTTAGATGGAAACGAAAAACGAATTTTAGTGAAAAAATTAATCTTCTAACCACAACCATTCACTCATAAATCAAAATTTAAAATAAGCAAAAGGTGACGCCCACCGAAAATGCTGCTGTGATAACATTGACGTCATTTTCCTCCCGTCCTTGACTGCTTTCAGGGGAGGGGGAAGGGAGTGGAGGGGGGTTCTCGGAAGGTCTGCTCGCACAGATGCTGTCGAAATCGCTCCCATTGGCCGAGTCAGCTGTGTCCCCCCCCTTTGCGATAAGGCGAAGTAGCTTCGCGGGCTCAGTTGTGATTGGACGAAGTCGATATACGTCAGAGGTTGCACCACACCCACTTTTCCGAAAGGGTTAAAAACATCAGTTTTTCGCCGCTTATAACTCGGGAAATAATTGTCGGATCAAAAAACGGAAAAATACGGGTCCTTTTATTTTACAAACTCTATCAGATTCGGTAATAAAAAAAATATGGTAAACGACCCCATTCAGTTAATGAGGACTCTATGGTGAAACAGGAAGAAAGAGTCCTCGAACTAAACGTCCAAATACATGCCGGTTTCAGGAATGCCAATGGGCCTATGATATAGTAAATGCGTTATTGTTTCTAAACAAGATTCTCAAAATATCTCGATAGCAAGAAAGGAGAAATAAAAGATCAATTCAAGCGGCAAGCTTCAAACGCATTAAACTAAGGTAGGAATATTTAACTTAGCAACAACTTTAGAAGCATTCGAAATGTGGTGCTACAGAAGAATGCTGTAGATTAAATAGATCGACCGAGTAAGTAACGAGGAAGTGCTAAGAAGAGTAGGAGAAAAGAGAAGTCTGCTGACAACTCTAAAAAGAAGGGACAACTTAATCAGCCATATCTTGAGACACGATGGCCTGATGAAGACTATCGCCTAGGGAAAAGTGGACGGGAAGATTGGAAAAGGCAGGCCTCGTATGAGATACATGGAACAGGTTGTGAAGGAAGTAAAAGAGAAGAATTAAGTCACAATGAAAAGGTTGGCCGATAGAAGAATCGAGTGGAAAGCCGCGTCAAACCAATCCTACGATTGTTGACCAATGATGATGATGATGAGCAACAACTTGGATAGGCAAATTTTTGCCGATGGTTTTAATATATGTTGTTTCCGGAAGTGATTCAGCAAGATGCATAAAAAACCTTATCGGCTGGGACTCAATATGAGAGATCAGTGGAGACAGCGAGAGAATAGAGTGACAGCTTCGCGAAGTCGAGTCTAACATATCGCCCGGCCCCGCATTTGTCCGAAGTGATTCCCTCGCGCTGACTCGCACGGAAGCTGGGAATGTCACCATTGCGATCGCGGGGCGGATACCAGAGGAAGAGCACCACGCAATCAAGACTAAAATTACACGCGGGTCCGTGCCTCAGCATTTCGAGCGGCGAGCAATACACGGAAGTTTCCAATAGTGCCAGCGAATCATTGCAAGCAGCATCATTCATCGGTGATCTATGGAGTTTACCGTCGCCTATAACACAGCAATAATAGGCATGAATGGAAAATCACACAAATTAATTTTGATCTTCCACAAATTTAATATCTTAAGCCACTATCAATCTCCCCAAAGTCTTCAATCCGCTGAAATATCGTCAACCCTTTATAAGAGATTGTTGAAGGATATAAACAGTCTGACTCATCGTTTTCCCACCCATTCCCTTCTAATCTGACCTGACCATTTTGCGGGAGGAATGATTTGCATATTTCAACATAGTTACGGTTTAACATAGCGCTGCTGAATTTCTCACTCATCAAATCGATTACTCTTCCCCAAATACACGCGAGACGCTTTATTTTCATATCAATGACCAGAGAAATACGAAAAAATGAGGACATCAAACTTTATACGAAGTGATTACTGCTCATTCTTAGTAACGCAAACAACTCACAATAAAACATCTCATATCCTGTCCGTGCACCCGTCATAATGATCTCATTCAATATTCATCATCGTAATTTTAGTGATCAAAATCTAATAAACTGTAAAGGTTTCGTCATGAAATTCAATGGTTTAAAAACACCTTCCTACATTGTACACACATCAAACATGCTGTATAAAAGTATATTTTCAGGATAACAAGTTTTTTTCTGATTCGCCAACTCATCGATGGTAGATACTTATCATCATCCTCATCGGTCAAAAATGCTAGGATTGGTTTGACGCAGCCCTCCACTCGATTCTTCTCTCGGTCAACCTCTTTATATTGACGTAGCTCCTCTCTTTTACACCCTTCATAACTTGCTCCATATACCTCATACGAGGCCTGCCTTTTACATTCTTCCCGTTCACTTTTCCTTCGATGATTGTCTTCATCAGGCCATCGTGTCTTAAGATATGGCCGATTAGGTTGCCCCGTCTTCTTTTTATACTTTTCAGCAGACTTCTCTTTTTCCCTACTCTTCTTAGCACTTCTTAATTTGTCACTCGGTCGATCCATTTTATCTTCATCATACTTCAGGAGCACCACATTTTGAATGCTTCCAGTCTTCACTTATCAGCTACTGTTATCGTCCATGCTTCGATGTCATATGGTAAAATGCTCCAGATATATGTTTTAATGAAATTTTTCCTCGCTTCCACCCTCGTATTTGCATCTGCAGAATCTTCTTTTGTTAAATTGTCCTTTTCGTCTGGGCAATTCTACAGGAAAGTTCTGTTTTATTTCGTCCATCACTGGTTACTCAGCATCCCAGGTAACAGAACTCTTCCACCACCTCGATTTTTGGTTTTCCTAGCTTAACATTTTCCTGGCTTCTTTTCTCCTACTCCATACCGATACCTTAGTTTTCTTTGTATTGATCTTCAGGTCATATCTGGCCAATGATCTTTCCATATTTCCTAGAATCTTCTTTAAATCTCCTTCCGTTTCTGCCATGACTGCTATGTCGTCGGCGAATCCAGATACTAATCAAGTCAATTTATTTAAAAGGAAACGGTAATCTCGCACTTATGGGTGGTGGGTCATTTTCTCCAGCTTAACTTCTTTTTTTGAGAGCATCTGTAAATTCTCGCTAGACATAAAATCCGTCAAACGTTTTAGCGTAGAACTTATTTCCGGCTTTAGCTAAGTCCTTTTAGCTTAACAAACGTGTTGGAGTTCCACTAGTAACTGGTATATTTTGGAGGTACAGACAAGTTTCTCCCGCAAAAGGAAAAAAAGGGAACCTTTGAAATCCATTTTGGGCAAAAGTTTACGTAGAACTCTTCTGCCAGCCGTCGTGCATTTTTTTCATCCAGTTCCAAAGACCCATTTTAGATTATAGGCGATTAAAAAACAGTTATAGTTCTAAGAAAAAATCTTAAAGACAAAACTGGAGTGTTCTCATCATGACTTGGAGTCCCATAGCCATCATATCCAATGAGTTGGGATTCCCCCTAGCAACTTACTGGCGTGGTCCTCTTGAGAGCTGAAACTCATTACTTCCGTATCAAAGAGTATATTAGATCAAAGTACCAGGAAAAAATTACAATTAGATCCATACATATTGAGCCTCAACTCCAAGTAGTAAAACTCGCACTAAACACAATCGACGAATTTGATTTCCGAACTGGAGTCACTCGACTGAATAGGGATGAGAGGTGGCAAAATATTCTATCATTAGAATTACAAGTGTCACAGTGATTTATATAATTAACGCTGGCAATTTGAAGACTCATTACGCTGGAACAGGCGCGTTGCGTCATTAGCCGATGGAAAACAAAGGCCTAACGTTGTTAACGAGTGAGAGAATTACGCACGGTCGGATGTCGAGAAGAACTAAAGATAGGATCCAACGCGGCAAGTCGGGGAGCATTCATTGGTGGCAATTAAAGGCGCATTCGTGGCATGGCAGGTGGCGGTGCCCTGCGGAGACGCACGCACTCCTCCCCGACGCCTAGGGTGCTTGGTGCGCGCCGACGCGGCCGAGTAGTTTTGGCCCGTCAACGGCCTCCACGTTGAAATCCGACAGGGACACGCTTCGCCAACCTGCGGAAGTCGCCTCCTGACCGACCGCCCTCCAAACTCTTAAGGCCGTTTTACACGGTCATTGAAACTGCGAAAGTTGATGTTGATTCCGTCTGAGCAGTCGTCTGCGAAAGTCCGTGACGTAGAGAATTGCGAGGACGCTTGCTTGACAGCTTTACACGGTGCAATCGTCGGTGCATTATGTCAGTGACAATATACCATTCAGTGGCGGTAATACCGTAAATATATCGCATAACGTCAAGATCTGAGAAGTAGCAATTAATTGGACGTGAAAGATGCGATAACTTAACCACCACTTTAATATATGTTTTAAGCCATAGTCTAAATATAATAGTGGAGACCCTAGTCCCGTATACTTAGCCCAAAATTTGCACCACGAACGAATGGATGTGGGCCAAGGTAACAGGTTCTTCCTTTACGCACGAACTTTAAGCTTCCACGTGATTAATCGCCCAGCTCATCATTATTGCACTTTATTCACTACCTAAGGAAGAGAAGAAGAGTACAACAGAAGAGTACCTAGAAGAGTACAAACAAAAACACCCAACTCAATCATCAACAACCTATTTAATTGCTAGAATTCCCCTGGCAGTTCGTTACCGCTTCGCACCATCTAGTGAGAGAAATTAACTTCAAACTTGCGCGAACACATGTATCAGATTGGAACATGTTCTAATTTGCTCGCAAGCGTTCGTGCAGTGGCGCTGCTTGTCCGCGCAAGTCGTCGCTTTACACGGTGCAATATTTCTTGCGCAAGTATTCTCGCAACAGCCTGCGCAGTATCAATGACCGTGTAAAACGGCCTTTACCGTTTGGCAACCCATACTCTCGCAATTTTCCAACGTCTGAGTAGTGTCATCCTTCATTTTGGTTTCCCTGAATAATTACAGCGTACCTACCCACCTTCGCTTATGTATTTATCCTGACTTATAACAAATGTTATGCCCAGCAAGCAGCCTCTAGGCCGTGGGTCAGGGAGCTTCATGACATGATCCGTTTATTATAGGCTACAGCAGGGGTTCCCAAACTTTTTTGTACTACGCCCCCTCCTCTTAAAATGGAAACCTTCCACGCCCCCCTTCACAGTAAATTTTGTGGGCATGTGAAAAAGAATTATTGCATTGAAAAAAAAACATGAATTTTTACTCTCACAAAATAAAACATTATAAGTTTCAATTTAAAGAAATACTGTTAAGAAAAACGTCGACAAAAAGCTATATATTTTTGCTATAAAAGAGTTTTATACAAGTGGATTGTTAAGTTTTCTAAATATCAGAGGTGATTTTTAAAAATCTACACCATAAAATTAGTTAAAGAAATGTATGGATTTTTAGATTTTTATTTTTAACTGGTCTCGCGCCCACGCCCCCCTGGGGGGCGCGCCCCCCAGTATGGGAACCCCTGCACTACAGTTTTCCCCGTGGGCGATAAAAAGTGATGTTTCAGTGTATATGATGACCGAAAATTCTTGCCTCCATCTATTCGTGGAGGACCTTATCTTGGTTTTGATACGATCAAGGCGCTAGGAAAGAAAGAGTACATTTGCACTCGATGAATAATAATAAACTGAAGCAATATTTTAGTTTTTTTTCATCTGTCCTTTGATATGGCGCATGAATTTCTGCACTCGACTTGAAACGCAGAACCGAGTGAGATGATGCCATTCTTGGTTTAAATGTACTCGAATGTTAGCCCCCACATTCAGGGTAGCGACGGTCATATTGAATCGGCAGCAGTGAAAAGTAAATGGATCTTATAAAACCTTGCCAAACAGACGATTTTTCTTTTTGAACAAATGTATTCCACAATTTTAGACCAAGTATGAGGGAAAGAAAAACTTCTGCGTCGCGCAATTGCCGTGCACAAGAGAGTTCAACCTGAAGTCTCTGGATTTCGGGGTCCTTAACTTCTCACCATAACAGAATGACTACCATATCCTCATTTTTCTCCCACTATGTCAAAGAAAATCTCAAGCATCATTCATATTACACGGCTACTTCTTAGGCGGCGATACCTAAGCTTTCTCAAAAAAATCTGAATCGAGACACTAGTCAATCACCGAACGTCCGATCAACTTCGCCACCGCAAAACCTTTACCGTACAATACCAACGTTAAAGTACCTGAATAGCTAGATTTGATGGCAGCGTTATGATTAGATTTATAAGTGTTCCAATTGATAAGGTTATATCACAGTCATCGTATAACTCAGGGGTGGAGAACTTGGTCCTTTTGCAGTATTTTCACAGGTAGGTGGGCAGACATTCGGGTTCAAGGCGCGAAATGTTCTTTTGTCAATGACATCGAGTAAGACTTCACGTTGCCATTATGCAAAGCAAGTGTTGACAAATTGTCAGATGAAAGCCAAAGGCCCTTGCTTCGATTCCCGGTGCAGGACATTTTTTCCTCTTGTAATTTTTCAACACGCTTGCTGTGCACAATGGCAACATAAAATGTTACAATTGTGGTTCACCGCCCTTTGCGATAATTTATAGATATATTCTCGTGGGCAGTGACTTTCTTGAAGCACGATTCCGCCTTACGTGTGCCATATCCTTGATGGACCGTAATTGTGGGCGAATGAAACCTCCTATAGATCCTCCTATCCGAGTGAAATCCTGGATAGCGAGCTGGTCCGCGCATTGGTCCACCAAGCCAATGGTCCGTGGTACGAATCCCGTGGTTCGAGTCCGTGGTCCTGAATCGCTTTTTCTCCCGGTTATTTTTCAAATATTAGCGAGTATTGTTCTTCTTTCATCATTCATATTCAAAGGCTTGAAAATTTTGAATACCCCAAAAAAACACACCTTAAGAATTTGCTATATTCACATACTGCATATTGCATGCTCGACAACCTCAATTCTGAGTTCGGCTCATTGACGTCTCATTTGGTTGAATTTGGCCTTTTGATTCCAAATGGTTCCTCACCTCTGGTCTAACCTAACATAATCCCAAGCTCATCCAAAGACAATCCTCACCTCATCTCGTGGAATTCGATCCCGTGACCTTTGGGTCGTGGGGCCGTAATGTTGCCGTTTCAAGGTGCTCCAACTGATGAAGTTATATCGCCCACTCCTACCTACGACCAATCAAAGCACAACAGGATTTGAACCTGCGACATATATATTGCAACGCTGGCGCCATATTAACCTGGCTTCCTCTGCCGGAAAATGCTATTGAAATATAATCACCAAAATATTCTAACGTTTTGTCGCATTCATTCATTTTACATAATCTCCACGCGCTTCACTTGTGCATTCACAAATGATCTCGTCACCCACGGATATTTCAATGCGCCAAACGTTGAAAATTGGAGATATTTCATTAAATTCGTTCTCATTGTCCTCGGAATAACACACAGTGGACCTTGGTCAATTGTAAACTCAAGGGAATGTTAAATAAATTTGAACTATCAAGAAATTAGAATAAAACAAAAAAGCATACACATATGACTTCACATCCAACTTCATGGTTTCACAAAAAACGTTATTTTTTGGCATTATTAGTATATATCTTATAAGAAGTCACAATAACTACTTGTAAAAAGGTATAAATCAAGGATTGCTTCCTTGACTCAATTCTCCCACTCATTATAAAGGAATATTAATGATATAGTACCGGGAAAATATGAGATCTGAAACACATACAGCTTCATCCACAGTTTCGTCGGCACTTCAGCTCTGTTTTATCACGAAATCAGCTTTCTTAACGCAGAACTTGAGTGTTTCTGCTGTCACTCGATTCCATGCTTGCTTACGCATTCTTGACGTTTGAAGAATGCCAAGTTTGATTTGCAGGGAGTTGCCGTCCTCTGTGAAAATGTTCTCCCCCAAGTCGCCTATAGAATTTTTTGAGGTTTTTTATTATCCCCTGGTGCATGGGCTGAACAACCCATGCCAATGGTTTACAAAAATCCGAGTTTGAAACATGCTGTCCCGCTAATGAAAAAAAGGTCGAATTTGCCACTATTCTGTAACATTTAATTCATTCAAAATACCAAAAATATTCGAATAAAAGACAATTCCAAGTAATAGAATTTCGAATCAACCAATTTTTACTCCTTACGGATTTACTGTTCCAACGGATTTAACATTTTCTCTCGGAGAAAAGTAGATTTTTCTCTTTTATCCAAAACATAATTTGTTTGAATTGCTATGACAAAGAAATAGCGGAAAATTAAAAAAAATTCAGTACCACCTAAAATTCTGCTAAACAATAGCAAAATCTGAAGCACTAAAAATATTCGAGAGGCTTATGCGCGTTCAATTAAGTTTTTAACTTCATAATTAGTAACTACTAATGCTATCGGAAGAATTAAATTCACGAGGAAAGATCATATGCGTTGAAAATCATCGCAAACATTTACTACCGTTTCACCGGCTACCACAGAGCTACCTCCGATGCCACCAATGGTGTGGAGCACATTCGTCCTCACATCGCTATTATGATGGAAAACTCAAAAAGTTCTCGCCGATTTAATTTCACGGGGAACAGCGTATCGGGGACGAGATGAAACGCGCTGAAGGCATGAACAGCGGCCATTAGCATCAATCCGGCGAGAGGGGCTAAGCAAGAGGAACTGCGTCCATCTTTGGGGCATTCGTAAACCCTCTACAGATTCGCATCACGACACATTTTTCAGCATGAACCTGAGCCTGAGCATATTACAACCCCGTTTCGGTGCGAATGAATGAAAATGTCTAAAATACCAGCCAAGAGGTAAAAATTGATCCCGTAGCATCGGTGTACATCTATTTTAAACCATGGGAAAACTCATTCTTTGCAAATGACTTGATATAATTATCAACCTCAGAGTATCACGATATAAAATCTGCCATAAAGGCGGGGAAGCTAGGTTAGTTTGGAATTAGGGTGTTTTAATTATTCTAATCACTCCTGGCTAAGCATTTTTAAAATTATTCCAAAAAATACCATGAACAGGGTGGCTACTGAGATCCAATTTTTAAATTCCCTGACCTTTCCCTGACTTTTCCCTAACGGACTCACCAATTTCCATGACCGATCGCCCAAAGGGCTCCTATTATCTGAATATTTTACTTCCGTTGAATTAAATTTTCGTCAAAAACTCAGAAAATGTTAAAAGCTGAAATCAATACATCAATAGCTACAAGTATATCCTAATGAAAAAGAATATTAAACCTTCATAAGTTAAACCCTCATGCAAATTATACGCCCTTTTCATACACATTTCGCGGCCGCATACTCGCAGCCGCGGTGGTTTGTGGCACGACTAAATTGCTTCGAGAAGGAGCTAAGGAAGCATGAAAGGTGGAGAGGGGAGGATGACTCTTCTTACTGTCTCATGAACGGGGGCATGGGAATCGAAGATGATCTTACTTAAGATTTTGTTTACACGTGTGATCGTACTTGTATTAACATTCTAATAATCATCGTCTCGTATTTTTATAACTGCAAGCAACGCAATTACCACGAGCTAGTGTGCTCCACCTGCCTCTAGATCTGAGTCTGAGAAGTTAAAAAAAAAACGAAAGGTAGATTTTCCAAACAACTTAGCCTCGGATTCCTTATGATGAGCGGATTGCATGTGATTATAAATTTTAACACTACTAGGCAAATATCACATAAGGATGTACAAAAGGGATACATTATACGTCTGATTCACAACTAAGTAACTAAAAGACACCACTAATAAGATTCACAACTGAATGTTCCACAAATTGATGGGGCTTATTCCATGCACATCAGCGACGGATATTAGTTTTAGTTGGAGAAATAAAGGGCGGGAAAGACTGGCCGATAAACGTAACGGTAGATAAATAACGAGAATTTCAATTTGTTTCTCCCTGACCGTCACTATAATTCCCTGACTTTTCCAGAAATACAAAATTCCCTGACAATTCCAGGTATTCCCGGTTTTCCCTGACGATCGCCACCCTGCATGAAGATATTTTCTATGATAAAAAATGGAAGAACCAATCAACAATGCAAGCATCCGCCTTTGCTTTCACACTCCGGAGTACCTCTCTCTAAACCTGAAAGTACCAGGTTTTTCAGTGGCAATTCTAGGTTGAGACCGCACGTAACAGCAGCATTCCACCCGTAGGACGTGTGCTGCACTGCGCAGTCCTCGGCGCCTTTTCAGAAGGTGAGCTGATGCTGACGGGTGTCCCTTCCACCCTACTCTCCCGAAAACTCCACCCCTTCCTAAATAGCCCCCTTATCCTTTACGGCGCAAAAGGCCTCAGCTGTCCGGCGACTCTCTCGAAAGCTCCCAACTACTTGTAATAAAATTACTCATCAGAACGAAACATTCCGCTCTAAGCAAAGGGGCCACAAGCTATGGTTCAGGCACTTAAGTCCAAAAGATATCATATTCACATTCATCCAAGAGCTTAGTTTCTACCCAAAAGGCATTCCAAACTGAAAAAATTTTGGGCCGCTTAAACGGGCATTACTTTTATATATTCTCTTTTTTTTTAGTTTACGTCAAACTTTGCTAGTCATCTTCTTCCAGAACACAATAAGATGCAATACATAAGCAGGAAGAGCCGCGGGAAATCATGCCACCAACGATCTCTTACGTCTCGTCCCGCATATGACTGACGCAATTAGCGCATGACTGACTTGAATACAATTTTTTTGCAATTTCGAAAGACGATAATAATGAAAAAGTATTTGTCATGAATTAAAATTTAAAATTAAACTCTGAATAATAAAAACAAGCTATGGTTCAGTAAGATATCGAAAAGAGTCCTTTCGAAATGGACCACTTGCTAAATGACAGACCGTCCATGCGAAACTCCTAAAATGGGCACCTGAATGAACATTTATTCTTAGCAAGTACGAATCCATATTGAAGGTACTAAAATGGGCTCCATATCTCCTATTTTAGTTTAGGGTCACCGTTTTCGTTTCAAAATTATCTTTTTCAGTGCGTAGGGTCCTCGCATATTCTTCCGCGCAAATAAACGAAAGATTGAAAAATGTTCAGAAACAATGTCACACAAAGATACGTCAACTTCAAAGTTCCATCCCGCCCCACCCGTTCTCATCCTTTACTTCATTTGCCCACTCCCAGACTTTCGATTACCAAACGTTCTCTTTTCTTCCGTCTCTCCTCTCTATTGAACTCCCTACCAAAGCACATTGATCCCTTTGCACTCCCAATTAAATCGTTCATTAACCTTTCTATTTCGCATCTGTCCCCAGAATAGCCTTCCCTACTATTTGTTTCCTGATACTTTTATTTTTTTTCTTGAATATGTTATAAAATTTATGTACTGTTATTGGCCACTATAAAATGGCATCATCGCTGTATGTGGTTTTCTTTCTTTAAAATAAAAAAAATAAAAATTACAGTTCATCTGGATACGGGAAATGGCAGATCCTCCCAAATACGTATCGACTTTAAATTAAGGACAAAAGGGTGAGAAAAAATCAAAGTGTCAGCAATGCTCCAGCTAAATCCTAGCAACGTCGGTTGAGTCCAAAGCTTGCTTGCTGCGTTGCCTTTTCCCGGCCCGTGGGCCTCCCCACCGCTCCTCAGGCCCGCGGGGGATTTTTAAACGCTTTGCTCGCACGGAACACATGTGCCCCCGCAAATCCATGGCTCTCCAGCATTACGCACCGCATGCGACCGCACTTTTAAGCCCTCATTGTTCTGGCCATGATTTACTGACTCCCCGCAGTTGCCTTATGAATTAATTTCCCCTAATTACGATCTTTGGTTCCTTGTTATTTGCGCTTACTTCTTATAGATAGATTAGATTGCCATCAAAAAGGCCACGCTTGGGAGTTAATGTCGAGAAGGCACGCGCTCTCACCCAAAGTAACCTAAGGGCGGAAAATTAACTTGGAAATAAAAAATTTATTCCGAGCTCCCTCCGAAGGGTTGTGATCAAACTATTTTTATTTTGATAGAGAAAATAAAACGGATTAAAAAAATATCATTGTTTCATATTTGCTCGAGTTTTATTTTCCTTCGGCTTAAGGTACTGTTAAGGAGTTGAGAAGAAGGTTGTATACGACTACATCTGATGAGTGGGAGGAAAGAAGGAACAAGACGTAAGGGGCTGTAAAGGGGAATCCAGAAATACGGACTGCTTCTAAGAGAGGTTAATCAATAAATATTTTCTTCCTTAAATTGCCTTTTTATCTTTAATAATAATCTTTTGAATTCAAAACGCTTTTTGCTACATGCCTATTAATTCTATTCAATCTTTCAGCTCTCTCTTAATTTGTAATTCCAGGAGAAAAAGCATATTAAGGAAATGAAAATGATTTAGTAAATTATTAGGCCACGGGGGAATAACACGGAGTAGGCACCACATTCTTTTATTGCTCTAAAAAATCCAAAAATAAAATGTTCTCGTTAATTTCACAATGAACTTTAGACAATATTTTACAAAATAAGGAAAAAGGAGTGGACCTAACGATAAAATGAATATTATCACTAATGTAATTACCATTAACGCATATTTTTATAATATTACGAAGATTATTACTGCCTTATCCTTCCTTGGGTTTCATTCACTGTTATTTCATTAGCGAGGCAGTAAATATTACGCAGAAAATGAAGGAAATAGAATTTGCACAAGGCTGTATTTTTCAGCACTTGGTGCAATATGGTATGTACGGCTCGCGGGACTAAACACCATATAACTGATGACATAAAATAAAATTCCCGACCAAAAATTACTCTTCTGGCAGAAACGGAAACTCATGAGTAAGTGGCTTTGTTATAGCGAGGAACACTTGGATTCCCATAACATATTACTGACACACAAAACAGTAAATAGATAATGCAGTTTAAATAGGTCGATAATGATTTTACAGCTTACTCGTATTAAAAGTATAGATAATGAAAGCACCAACTAGGTCTGGAACTGGATTTTGTAAACTGCAAAACAGTAATGGGGGTGTTTACTCGGAACCGAAATCGCAATTTTGTGCACGAAATTGTTAGATGGAAACGAAAAACGAAGTTTAGTGAAAAAATTAATCTTCTAACCACAACCATTCACTAATAAATCAAAAATTAAAATAAGCAAAAGGTGACGCCCACCGAGAAAGCTGCTTTGATAACATTGACGTCATTTTTCCTCCCGTCCTTGATTGCTTTTAGGGGAAGGGAAGGGAGTGGAGGGGGTTCTAGGAAGGTCTGCTCGAACAGATGCTGTCGCAACCGCTACTATTGGCAGAGGCAGCTATGTTACCCCCCCCCCCTGCGATAAGACGATGTAGCTTCGCGGGCTCAGTTTTGATTGGACGAAGTGAATGACGTCAGAGGTTGCACCACGCCCACTTTTCCGAAAGGGTTAAAAACATCAGTTTTTCGCCGCTTATAACTCGAGATATAATTGACGGATTAAAAAAACGGAAATATAAGGGTCTTTTTATTTTACAAACTCTATCAGATTCGACAATAAAAAAATATGGTAAACGACCCCATTCCAGTCTCGTAGAGAATCACAAGTACAATTACTCCGTGAAGCCGTACTCAAAGTGGGAATGCTCCAAATCATTTGGCACTCTTATTAATTAACTGAATCAATAAGAGGTTCAATTCCACTCCAGAGAGATAGCGTCATAACCAATACTTATGTCATAATAATATCAAAGCATGAGAGTGATATAAAAGAAGCACACTCGAAAAGGGTGTTGCGCACGGAAATATGAGTTTACTTTGAATATTATGCTTACGATTGTAAGGGTACACAGTGAAGTATGAGGAGTGTGAAGCATAGTTTATCGGTTATTGGTGCTATTGGTGTAGGGGAGGCGATCGGCTGCTGAGGTTATTTGCGCCATTAAAGAAAGGTGGATTTTGGATAGATGACGGAAACCTTAGGGAGTGGTGGAAGGGTGGGGGGAAACCCGGTGTCAGCCTTATCCTGCTGCTCTTAACGAAAGGCGTGAAAGAGCCCACCGTTTAACGTCCCATCCGACGGACGGAGTATTGCACTGAAAGGGATCTCCATACAGTCCTCAAGTACGGACCGGTATACCACTGAAAAATCTTTCACCTCCGGCATTCGAACCCGGACCTTCGAGATAGGAAACCAGTACTCCAGCAACCACTACAACCCGATCCCCTTGTTTGATTATCTATGACGGAGTCATTACACTCCCATTCATGAATTGAATGTTCGAGAATCAAACCTTCTCTGAATAAGCTCATGGTACTTAGCAAGCACTCTTCGATACAAATCGCTTACCTAATACTATTTTATCAACTTTTGAAGTCATCAATCGAAATAAATTATTTGTCTCCACCCTTCCTCCATTACCTGAAATATGTCTACCATTACTCAATTATTCGCCATTCCAGTATGGCACAAATGACCTCAGCTGCCGGTCGCCTTCCCTGAATAACTAACTAAATGTTATTATCACTGTGATAAATTGAAGAAAAGGAATGCGACTTCTTCCTTCCCGATGCCAAAATGAATAAAATGCCTCAAATGCAACAAACGGAGATACACTTCCTGCGGCGTAAAAACATGCTGAGCCAGGAAAACCTATTTCAAGAGTAAAAAAACTAGATGTGTCAAAAATATAAAGCGAGAGGACATTTAGCTTTGGATTAAGTATTTTCTCGCTTTCCTAAAAGTCATAGATGGGAATAATGAAGTTCAACGACTCTCAATAAAAGAAGCATTGATTTTTTCTTTCAGGTAGTTACATAGATCATAATTTCCACAATCCACTATTCTAAATTATGGGAATAATATTTCGATCAGAATTGTAAGAAAAAGACTTTATCTAAAATGAATAGGTGATTTTAAAAGTGATTCTTTCGAATCGTTTGAGTAAGCCACCGCCGAGTAAGTTTATCGATTAGAAATTGTTTTAAGCATTGGAAAAACCAGGAATAGGCGACTCATTGATTTCTAAATACCCGGAGAAATTGAATGTTGATGAGAATAAAAACGGGCTGGAAAAGTCCACCAAGGAATCTGCAGTGTTCCCACTGGCCGTCGCGGATGCTAGCGCGCATATTTGGGGGGAAGGAGATATTTCGGAGGAAACGGCATGAAAAAGAGAGGTTCGGTGGTGATGGAGGGAATGAAACCATTCCAAACCTTTTCTTATCGTCGGCAGCGAAAAAAAAATTGGCACATTTTCAAACTCCATTAAAAAAGCAAATCAAAATATTAATTGAGGGGAGCGATTGGAAAGAGGCGTGAGGCTGCTGGCCGAGAGCCACCCCCGACTGCTCCACCGAAATGCCCCCAAGCCATGACCTCCAGGGACCAGCCTCCCACTCACCCCGCCACGACCTTCCCCTAAGCACTCGCCCCCCACACTCCGGCCGCCGCCGGCGACACGGAACGCCGGATCGATACCCTCTCGTGAGATAAAGGACGCACTTTTCGTGAGCTGCTTATCGTGATTAAAAACAAAGAAAGCTCCCCCCTCCCTCTCTCCACCCATCCGACCCCACTCCCCACCCCCCCCCCCAAACCACCCCTTAAACCGCCCAGTCCCTCCCTCCCGTGAAGGGAGGCTTTAAAAAAAAGAGAAAGAGTGAGGGAGGGGAAAATAATTTGCGACATCGGGAAAGGAGCACAAAAAAGCATCGCTTTCACATGTCGTGATTGGGTTGTCACGTGAAAAAATAATAACAAACCGGACTATAAGCGTTTCCAGGAGTTGGGGTCGCGATTCAAACCCTCGAATCTGCGTTCCCAGTTGGCTGGCGACAGGGGCCGCGCGAGGGATGAGCACACTCCTGAATGCCACGAATCCGTCGCTTCGCTCCGAGGGGAAGAGATTGAATGGCTTCCCAAAATGGGAGAAATATTCGACAATGAAACGGGGACTCGGTGGAAACGACATCGCTGTACTCTGCCCCACCGGGAGGGTCAGAATAGCTCGCGCCTGCACGCAGGGAAAGGGACTCCTGTGACGAAAAATGCTCCACTCGTCGATCAATCGTGATATATTTATAACTTTGAGACGATCATTGTTCTCCGGATACATACCGATTTCCCGGATGAACACAGCTTCATACAAAGATCTCGAAAAACGGTAAATGAGACTAGACGAAATAAGGTAATACTAATGCTTAGTAAGATAATATAAATCCCTGAAACTGGACATAAAATCAAATAACGTTGCACTGATAAACATTAAAAATTAATTATTGCTTTTCAACTTGAATTCCAGTAATTTTCAAAAGAGAGGGGAGCTAAATTTATACATGGCCCTCAGATGCAAGTAACAAAGCATATGAAAGCTTGCACAATAGCCCCTACACTAAATAATACTTATTGACGAGCCACAGTTTCACATTCAGCCTATGATAGGATAGCCACAGAATTTTATGGTTCTTAAAATATTATTAATGATAATATAACCTTTATTTAGCATCAGCCATTCATATGTCACATAAAAACAACAAACAGATATATAAATTACCTTTAATGAGATTACGTACAATTTGTACTCCATTCAGACAACATTTTTTCAAACGTTTTTAAACTTCGGCACTATAATTCCCTCGTCAATACCATTGTATCCTATAGTAAAATAACTTTAGAAATAAAGATACTTGTGTAACTGCCTATTTTACTGTAGAAACACGTGTAGTATACTTAATTCTAGAATAATGGTCACGGTATAATCATTACATTTGAGCATATTATCAAAATAATTGGCCATTTGTTTATATAGAATTTCATGACTAAACGGAGTTATTGTAAATTCAATAATTACTTTAAGGTAATCTACCCCAAAGTGTCAAGTAACACGTATATAAAACTTATAACAGTATTTATGTGGAAATAAAAATTATACTAATAAATATAAGCTACGTAAAATGAAACAGTCGTGAAATCCTGTGCTTCTATATTATACGTAATCATAACTATTTTTGGTTTCCCAAGGGGAGTGAGAAATGAATATTGCGTTTTCTCGATTTTAGAAATAGTGTTTTCTCTGCATATCATTTTAATGCTCCTTCTGCGTATTATCATATTCGTGTCCAACGTGGGCCTCAAGCGATATTTATTTATTCCAGTTCATTTAAAGCAAAAATCACAGAGATGAAAAGATATACTTTACCCAAATGTGATATACATCGTCGTTGCGTAAGTTGGCAGGAAGAGGCGTATTCCTTCAACATCGCAAAAATCAGGTTTTATGAATTTGCGTCACAAAAATCATAGAGAAAAATGATCCAGTAAGGTACTCAGACTTTGACCCACCAGCTTCGTTTCCTGGCAGGATGAGCAACTTTCTCACAGCGAGGAATACGGGGTATAAAAGTCACTTGCATTTGAAAGCAAGGTAAATTTCACCGATGCGTACGATAACCGTAGAAATCAATCAAATTCACCACTTGGAGTGTGGAGTGCAGTAGAAAGCACTTCCTTTTATGCTTTGTAAATCTACCAGCACAACGGTCGAAAGGCTTTCGAGAATTATCCAACTCTTCCGCACGACCAGGCATTGTGAAAGTTGGAACATTTGGATCGCCCGGAGTAAAACACACTCCACCGAAGCCGTCACGATTAAAAAGCATTAATGTCAGTGTTTTCTATTGAAATATCACTTTTATAGGGTAAGTTGTCACGCCACCGGTCCGATATCCTCTGCTGGCGTGTCGGCGTTGACGTGCAGTACAAGATACAACAAATATTTATTTTTAAATTTCAATCTGCGTGGAATAGCTCATTCCCATTCTATCTTCGAAGCAGGGGCGAAATAACTGCGGCATACAACAGAAAACTGGATAAAAAAGTCCGTATGGAAACGGTAGTTAATATTCAGTGACAGCATCGCAAATCAGCTTCATTAGAAAATCGATAACCACCAATTCCTGTACTCCACTTTGAATATAAAAGTGACTGAGGTGAATAAATTGAATCGTAAAAATGCTCCTACATATGTAACAGGAGTGCTAAAATACAAGCAATCAACGTTAGAAAAACCAAACACGACTATAATAACTATATTCCTCTTAAAATTTCGAGTTAACCTTTCCTTGCCAACTCTGAAACTCATCTGTAAAAATTGATGGATATGATACGCTATCTTCGGCAAAGGAAGAGTCGAGTTGGGAGTTCTCCCATTAATGTTTCAGAACTTATGCCAAGAGTTCCCAACGTTTTTGAGTGACCTCTTCAATTTTAGGTTCGGATTGCTTTGAATGAAACTCACGGATTCGTATGACCATATGGTTAAACTAAAACGGAATGTGCATGTCAAAATGCTTCTTGGCATTAATTTGCATTAGCTAGAGACTGCGATGGAGTCTATTAACGACCAGAATTTCGGAAAATTAACAACGATATCAACACATGGCTACACTAATCGCATTAATACTTACTGAAAAGCAATTATAATATAACACGGGAAGGATTATGCTGAAATCAGGGACCTAGAAATATAAAAAAATATCGCAAATAAATTATAATTATGAAGTTCATTTTTTTCACTTCAAAAAAATGTATGCATAGTTTTTCATCTCCTCATCACTATCTATACTTTCGCTAATCGAACCATTCAATTCGATAGTATGGCCCCCAAAAATTCCAAGACTCAGGAAGCTGCTTCATTCCCAGCCCGAATGAAACTACCAAGCTACTAACGCCAAGACTCAAACCAAACATTAAGTTGGCTCACCAACTCAAACTTTTAAGCCACTAAGTCGGATGCAACCAATTTTCTGACACAGTAGCAGGAAATTCCTTCGCGGTGCGGTTGACGTAAAACCACAGAGCAGCTTATTAAAGCTAATGACGGAGAGTACAAGACTAAGAATCCGAAGTTTCGTAGGGATTGTGACATGGAGAAGGCAATTGACGTAAGCGATGGCTCCTCGGAACGGAATCGCCAAATAAAGTTTTAATGGCACTTGGAATAAGATTCAAACCCACTGTGTAAACTTTAAGTGTTTCCGGCATTTAAGTGCTAACTATCCAACGGCGTTCTGAGAGCTTTGGCAGGAGACCTCGGTATGATGACGTAGATGCAAATTTGACGGGGCTAGCAAATTTTATTGAGGTAAATCAATAACTAGTGACTAGAACTCGAAGAGCACAATCAAGAAAACTAAGAACGAGTGAGTGAGCTACAAAAAAGTAGGTAGGCCACAGCGGATGAGGAGTCCACAAACTATAAGAGGAGGGATGGAAATATTTACCGAACGCTGTTTCAAAGTGGAGCACAGCGGCAAATATGCCACACTGCGGGAAAGCATGTAAACTTGCTATAAGGAAGGGCAAAGGAGGAAGAAAAAAAAAGAATGTGTAGTCGGCGACTCGTTCTTCACGCCAGAATAGAAATGGATCCCCCCCCCCACACGCGAAGGCATAAGAAACTTTCATGCTCCCACCCCCTGCCCCCAGCCTTGTTCACCTTACATCCCCGAGATATGAATACATGGAAGCTTACCTTGCACTTCATTTTTATTTTAAAATGATATTTTCACACGCAAGTCACTGCTTCCGCTCGGGACGCCTAAATTGATTATTATCTATTCAAAGATTCAGCTACATGTTGTCGTCCTGAACTTATTCCAAAGTGCGCCCAAGGCACGCGAGAACCTATTTCGTTTTATTTTGTACTGAAATTGTGTGAATTTGAATTTTATTAAGGGAGAAATTGTGCCTTAAACACTGCACGAGAAATCTGCTACAATCATGTATATATTTCAGTCTCCAAGGAAATTTCTGTTTTTTACGTGACCTCAGTTACTGAACGTTGGCAGCAAATTTAATTAGGGCTAAATGTTTTGGTCTCCCAAACAATATTATCATGTGGCACAACCGTTCACCTACTCGTTTAAATAATTACTTAAATGTCAGGTGAAGCATTTAGTCGTTCACCAGCATCGTCAACATTTTCTACAGGGAATGACGTGGTTTCTATCCCTTCCGACAGCTACCTATCCATAGAGATTTAAGCAAATAAACGAATCCTAGAAATTTGACTAGAGTAACGGATTAAACACACTGCTGCATAGCAGCAGCATCTGTTGCTTGAAACATTCACATTTATCTCTGAATTTTATTGTATTTCGCGGGTACAACTGGTGGCCCGTAAACCACTAACCCTCGAAAGTCCTCGTCGGCAGGTGTCGTTTACGAGCTGGTCGGGATTCGAAGCTGTAACTTTAAATTGTACAGAGTACAGGCTGACCATCAGCTCATCGTGGCATTTGCGTTAAACACAATTGGAGAAACAGGAATCCATATGCACAAAGAATGAAGTCTATATACCAGATTCAGTTTTAAGCAGTATTCACACATGATGAATAATTTCGGGTGTAACTTAATGCGATTGATTCATATTAGAAAAAAAGCCATTTCTATGTTATTTCACGATAAATTTATAACTTGCAGGTGATCTGAGGATAACAATTTAATAAATATGATGAAGACTATCGTCGAGGGAAAAGTGAACGGAAAGATTGGAAAAGGCAGGCCTCGTATGAGATACATGGAACAGGTTGTGAAGAATGTAAAAGAGAAGAATTACGTCACAATGAAAAGGTTGGCCGATAGAAGAATCGAGTGGAAAGCTGCGTCAAATCAATCCTAGGATTGTTGACCAATGATGATGAATGAGAAATTACGTTTTATGCCAAAACCTAGATCGTCTTTTAATACACCTATAGCGTGAGATCTAAGCATTTTTATTTTATCTTTCTATATGTATTTGCGTAATAAGCTGATCACCAAAAAGACAAAAATCAATCGAAGTAGACTCAGTAACTAACTAAAATTCATTCCGTTGCTACTACCAATGCCACATATATAATACACTTTCTGATTTGCATTATAAAAACTCACGGAGGGAAGCACGTAGAGTCCGGAAACACAGGCGTGAATATAACAATGAAACAGGTTTTCTTCGACGGCTGAAACAGCACTCAACCTGCCATGGAGCCAAAATCTAGTCTCGTTCAATATAATTTTTGTAAAAAGTTAAATTATAAAATATTTCTTTACGATACTTTAACGATGGTGTTCTAATTTTTATAGATATTGATATAGATATACATATATTGAAAATAAAAATGCCTACACATGAGCGTACACCTGAAGACTAGAGGGATTACAGTCCCAGTCAATATGTTCAAGTCGGGTAAAATCTTGGAAATATGTTATCAACCGTATTTATGGATCTGCACGATACTGGACACACCATTTCGGGTCTACATGGATTTTTATAAGAACTAAAAATGGATTTGTGATTGAAAACACATATTTTAAGCACTTTTAAAATTATTTCCTCTTACATACTTATAAATACTAGATAAATCTCTTCTATATTTTTAGACGATTTTCCGTTTCTCCTCCTCGATAATTCGAGTGACTACTTTTTACTGTTCCTTTGAAAGTGGATAAAGAGTCTGTATCCAAAACAGAAAGGAAAGAAATTTTCCATGGTAAAATTACGTATTCTATTATATTTTCTCCATCTAAAAACCATATTAATCTACAGAAAAAGCATGAGATTCACCTTTAAGGTGGAATTGAAAAGAAGCTTCACGTCAAGTCCAAGCGGCATTATGACATTAATTAAATACGCCAAGTGAGGCCGAAGACAGGGGCGCCGTGAGGTTACCACGGTATCCAACACATGTGGCCGCCTAAGAGTGGGCCACCTAAATTGCGTTTCGGTCGGCGGTCAAGGGCCACAGATACCAGGGAACAGCATAAGCTATTTATCATCTCCCGCATCCCTCGCCTTCTCCGAAAAGAATTTGTAAGTAGTAAAGGTGAAGAGTCCACCCAGCGTGTTTTCCGATAATACCAGGCAGAGATCATCTTAGTTTGCTTAAAATCCCGATCAGTAGCGAAAATACATATAAAGCATATTACTACGGAGCCAACTGAAAAATCACATTCTGCACCGCAAGCCTCCATCAAGATGTTCTGCGTTTCCTACCCGATGTACGAGAGTACGAGCCCAAACCAATTCCTACCTCCTAGCGGTTACCTAAATCTCAACTCTATCACCCTTAAAATGTCAATCAATCATTGAAGACAGTGTTTAACAATTGGATGCATTTAAACACATTATTATGGACGGCGTCAAAGTAAAGTGACAGCATATTGAAGAAATATGTGATAATTATTCTGCCAGCCATTGCCGAATAAATTAAATTTGACCCAATCAGCAAACCATTTGGTCACATTGCTATTACTTTGCAGGAGCTAATACAATATTTGCAGTGAGATAGACTGCCACGCGGTCATGATAAAATAGCGTGGTTTCCTATTTTTTATTGCCTTGATTAAAAGTTTATAACCTCTGATGCACGTATTTTCAGCCGTTCGATTTGAAAAAGACAATTAATTTTCCTCATTAATTAACAAGTGATAATATTCAACGATGCAAAACCTATTGCATGCCGGTCAATTTCACGTGCGATGTCAAAGGTCTTTCGCATTCTTTCCTCTCCCTTCCGGCGGCATGCCACCAAGTGGTTCTGCGGACGCTTCTTAGCAGACGGTGCACGCCGCGGAAGCTTATTAATAAGTAGCAATCTGAGGAACATTTATTCCGTAAATTTAATATGATTTACTTATATTCATTTGATTTAAAATTATTTATCCAGTTTATTCATTGAAAAACAGTAGGTATTCATTTTTTTATTATTATTCCACCACTGAGAAAAAATAAAACATACAAATACAAAGAATGCAAAAAAATCTATTTAGAGGGGAATATGGGTATTCCAGAGGATAGCCTGTGTTGGGGTTACCATCATCAAATATATTGAAAGCAGCGGCTGGTGCTAATGTAGTATACAACTTTTTAACCTAGTAGCTAATAAACACTTTATATTTTCCAACATTGTGTTCTTAACAATGAAATATAAAAAATAATGATTGAATGAAATGAATTGATCATAAAAAATATAACAGTACTGACAATATAAAAATTGAAAAATTAATAAAAATTAAAAAAAGTATAAAAATTTTAAAAAAATTTAAAAATTTAACAATTAAATTTTTTTTAAATTTACTAAGATGAAGTTAAGTGTGCCCATAGTTGTGCCGAGTTCACGCCATGCTTCAAAGAATCCGAGGACTCCACGAGCAGGAAGCATAGGAGCCTATAAAACCTATTGATACTATGTTTAACGGAGGAGACTTTCCGGGCTTAGATAATTTTCACGGGCGATTATCAATACCTGTTTACTAGGGCTTAGGCGCACCGAAATGCAATGGTATGCTCACGAGACGAATATTGTCCATGCCTCGCAACGTAAACTATGTACGTGTTACGTCAGAAACAAGGCTTCCCAGCCCCACCAATTCCGAGCTTTTCCAAATTAACTTAAATTTAAAATTTAATTTTCTACAAACAGAGATTTTTCAATCCAAATTATTTTCGCATGGTGAAGCATTAATTGTAATTAAGAATCCCTAACTAGTCTTCCTTCCCCTCGGACAAATAAAAATGAGTGAAATAATAACCTCATAGGTAGAGAATGTAGGTAGTGGTTTAGAGAGCGACTGAAAAAAGGGGCCTTGATTCCTCTAACTCATGTTATTTTACCTTTGGATTCCTACTGAGAATTATGCCTAAATGAATTCATAGACATGTCTGACAGGTTATTAATAAAATTATATTCCTTCATATTTACCAGTCATTTAGGTACATGTGCCGCAGCATACATAACGAACACGTTTCCCTTATGGCGTAATTGAAAATTCTATTAGAGCACGACTGTAGCTCATGTGTCGTACCTATGTGTCTAATGGACATTAACATCATGTCGTGCTTCATTGAGGTGGCTTACAAGTTCCTCTCTATATGTGGATTAAATTTACAGAAAAAAGAGATAATAGTAACTAATCACAGCATAGTTCTCCAAAGGAAAACCCGTCACATTATTTACACGATATATCCTCCTTACTTTTGAGGATAGCATGAGCAATACAATTATTTAACAATTTAGCCGTTAATAACTTCACACTCTTCTTCTGGTCTTCGAATACAGTTAATTCGCCGTCACTTCGTAAAATAATTTCTTAACAATGTATCTCATTCAGCAAATGGCTATAGAGTTTCAGAATCCTTGTAGGTTATGACAAGCAGGAATGACAATTATTGATTGGAATATGCAAACTGTCTCAATCAGTCGAACTGACGAATTTTCCATCGCAAAAAGTGTTTGAAAAATAGTGATGGAGCAAAAATTCAATGAAATAAATGACTTTCGAAGGGAAACAATAAAAAGGACATAATTCAACTATATATTTTACATAAAGTCAGGATACATAACTTTCAACATTTTATAAGTAATGGTAACTATGTGGAAATCCTTCATAGTTGGAGCGTTCAAAGAAATATCTACTTGGCTGTTTCCACAAGTATTTTTACTTCCGACCATGGTTTCGATACAGAGTATCATTATCAAGGTGATAATCTTGATAATGTTATCAACCTTGATAATGTTTTCACCTTGATAATGATACTCTGTATCGTAACCATGGTTGGAAATAAAAATACAGGTGGAAACAGCCAAGTAGATATTTCTTTGAACGCTCCAGCTTTCGACATTTTAAAAATGAAAGTCAATATGAGAGAGAAAAGAGGAAAATTTCCACACAACTGTAGATAAAAGGAAGTAATCAAAAGACGGGTACACCACCGATGTAACTAGGATGGATGTGAAGAGCAATTGTTGGTGGTATATTGTGTCGGTGCTTCGTTGAATTCCTCCGAACCACTGAATACGAATGCGACGACAGGAGACGCTGCAAAAGGATTTCGCCACCCACCACATGCCGCCGCTTAAGGGGATCCGTATAGATGTATCTACAAAGGGAACACCGAGAGTGCACAGTTTACCCTCTGAGCGGCCAGGTACCGTAGCACATTGTCACCCTACCCGCCACCTACGTCGCTCAACCACCCTTCTCGAGCACTTAGCGCTCCCCATCCAATCCAAATTACACCCCTCCTCTCCCTGTGCTCCACGCAAGATAAGTACTTTCCCAGAAGTATTGCTATTGATTCAGCTCTTTGTACCGACTCAGATCCGCTTAATACAATGGCAACAATCAACTTCTCCAGCCAGGGGACGTAAACCAACTTTTCCGCCCCGAAAACTTAAAAACGAGTATGTCCGAAAGGGGCGCACATTCGAAAAATTTACGCAGCGAACACGTGTGGCCTTCTTCAGGCCGCGGCAAGGCCTTGCTCGGTGTTGCCGCCCCACCTCGCACGAAAACACCGCCTTGTTTGCCAGGCATGAGGCCGCCGCCAGCCGAAGTCCCTTTCAACCCGAGCAATTTGGCCCGTCCATTATATTGGAGCAGAATCTGCTCAAGTTATGTCGGAACCCCTGAGCGACGTCCATACCAAGGGCCTCACCCCTAGAACCCTTCCTTTCAGAGCCCGTTGCCTTGAGGACGGGAAGTTAGCGCAAGGAAAAATCGGGTGCACCCAGCGAGTCGCCGTTAGCGTCGCCGAGGCAGCTCTGGCAAGAGGGCCACGCGTACGCACGCACATACACCGAGCAGAATGCACGTATGACTCGACAAGGGGCTTCCGCACGCTACGTACGTAGCAGATCAGGCCCCACCATCATGTCAAGCTTGAGACAAGCAGTCCATAAAAAGGATAGGTACTTTTTGCAGAAGGTCACACCAAACAAAATCGCTTGCTTCAACCAAGATTCAGGTGAGTAAGATGGGTGCATTAGAAAGTAAACGTTAGAGGAGGCCGTGGAATGCACAACCTTGTGAGCAAAAAAGGTCGCGGAAGTACGGACATTTGAGCCTTTCGCATTATGAAAGGTATGAACGATAGACAAAGATCCACCAAAATGATCCACATAAATGACATAGCACTTGCGAACAGAAAACCAAATTTCGCAAATATATTTGATTCACTACCCTGCACTCCATCTAAAGGGCGGAGAACCATCGAAAAATCTAACACCGAATCCAACACAACATTGAGCCTCAATCAGTAGCAAAAAATATCTACCCTGAGGCTATCGGTTCATACTTTCGCAAAAGCAGTAATATTCATGAATATCGATATTATTCTAATGCTCTACTTCACTCATAGAGTGATAAAGAACATTCTATGAATGCTATCACCATTTTAATTCGTAAATATATTTTTTTAATCATCAAGATATTGATTCAAACGCTCGAATTCTTTGAAAACAAAAACCTTTTCGTCCGGAAACGCACACAGTTCCCCCATTGAAATGTTGCCATTTTTCCGATAAAAATTCACCATGACCATAGAAATCCTTTCCAGCAAAAAAATCGAATTATCGCTTTTCGTATTGCACTCCGATTCTATGAATTTATATAAAACCAACTGCCGTACTTGGACAATTTATTTAAGATTTCCTGAACCTTGGCAATTAAACGGTTCAAAAGGTAAAGTTTTCTTATTTCATTTTATTTTCAATGGCTGGAAAATTAACTCTGCCAAGCAGAGCAATAAAACTTGTGGTGGTAAACGTCGGCATTCATCAAGTTAATCATTTATTGCTACTATAACTCCTAGCAATAAATTATCCAGTATATTCTACAATAAAGCAGTTAAGTATTTTCAACATGATACGGCGATTAAACCAACAACGATGATATCTGTACGCATGAAAAAAGATAAGGAGGCAAATTCACGAGCAATATTGTTACCTTTTGTAAGAAAAATGCGTATCTTCTTTCTCATACTCAAAATTAGCACCTATTTAAGGATGCTAATGTTAAAAATTCGTAAAAAGCAGAATAAAAACAGTTTCCTCTTTTAATTAAACAAATTATTTGCGTAATTTTCATTCAATATCCAAAAGACTGATCCCGTCTTCAATATGAAAACGAGAACAAAGGCGTTGTTAACACAGCATTGGAAACGTCTGGAAACATGTTTTCCTCTCTTAGCCAACTCTTCTACGATCAAATTTGGATGCTTCATTGTCATCTAGGCTCTTTTTTTAAGGAATCAAGCATCTTCCAATTATTCGCTCTGAACATGGATAAACATGCTATGATGATACAAAGATAATAAAAGATCTCATTTAATTTACTACGATACAACACTTCAATTTTACGTAGGAAACAATGAATTTATCCGGGAGAAAATACTCCATGATACACCGATACATGATATGCTGGGATTACATAAAGACTTAGGGTTTTAGCATTTTATATCATATAACTGTTACGAAGGAAAGGCGAAGAAGAAAGCGAGCTTCTACGACGAGAGCTACCATTATAATATCTGTCACCAATGTGCATATGAGAAGGATGTATCGACTTCCAATCGAGTCCAATCATAGGTGTTAGTTTCAGATTTATATTCAAATTTTCATCCCACGTCTTGCACCAACGGGTGTAGTTGATGAAGCCTTTTCTTCGAGTCAACCGATGCAAAGAATTTATTCAATCGGCACGTATCTACGGTGAAAATGGTGTCAGAAATACCTAAGGAAGCATTTCACACGACAAAGAGAGTTTTCTGGAACATGAATAACTCTAGAACCCATTAGTAGTCTAAAATTTGCTCTCTCAAGATGCACTTCAGACTTGAATTCTAGTGCATTTTGTCGAATGTTCAACTCATTATATTCAAGTTAATAGCAGCGTTTTTACCACGGTTCCATCATTCTACTAATACAATACGCTTTCAACAACTTCAAATCTTTTATCAGACTTCCAATACCCCGGAAAAAATAATGATTACCCTTCTTCCTGAATAGTATCTAGCTGCCTGCGAAAAAATGTTAAGAGGTTTTTCCCAATTGGTGAGGTCATAACATGTCGTGATCAGAGTAGGCGATTAGATCCCTAGCGGAGCTCCCATGCCAGAAACGGGATTCGAATCCTCTGTCATTTAGGAGTTTCGTGAGCACGCTACCCACCATTTTAACCCGCTTGGCACTAATTATCCCGCTAATCGTTATGGTCGACGACTATGGGAAAAGTTGGAGGTAGAGTGGGACTGGAAGGAAAGGGAAATAGAAGTGTGAAGCAGGAGGAAAGGGTTTGAATGCAAGGTGGTTATTATAAAACCTCCGAGAAAGGATTCTCGGGGCTTAGCTAGGTTATTCTAGCGGGACAGCGAGTGGCTAACGACCATTACATTCCTATTTCGCGTTTTCATGAGGAACTGACATTACGCCGTGTTTTTGTCAATCGCAGTAAATTCCTCACCAAAAGGTGTTCCCAGGATAAGTTCTATCAGTTGAGTGAATACTAAATCACGTTTATGTATAGACACTATTACAAATCAAACATGCTTTCCATGTTAAGTGGTTTCCGATATTTGTATTGTCTACGTGCTTTTTTGGCCATGCCTTTGTTTTTGTGGCCACCCCATGCCGGATATGACAGAAAATATCATTATCGCCGTTTTTGTGTCATAAATCAATGCAAAACAACTCTCTCCCCGTCCGCAGTGCACACCACGGCGTCACGTCTCCCCCTAAGGTCCCCCCTTCCCACCATCGCATATAAATTTCGGCACATGCAGTGCGTTTTAAATTGAAACCCACCTCATCTCTGGACTCATCCACGTGATTAATTAAAACAGTATGATCTTAAAATTCGTATTCATCCATCCACCTAAATCAGGTCTCTTGAATAGTCAGTAGAATAGCCCAGGCAAACGGGGCATTCTACCAAAAGAAGAATCTACTCACAGCTTGGAATACAAGCGTGGAAGTAAGGAAACAATTTATCAGAACATACATCTGGAGCATGTTTCCTTACGACAGTGAGGCATGGACGATGAAAGTAGCGGAGAAGAAAAGGGTGGAAACTTTCGGAATGTGGTGCTACAGAAGAATGATGAAGAATAAATGGATCGACCAAGTAAGTAACTAGGAAGTCCTAAGAAGAGTGGGAGAAAAGAGAAGTCTTCTGAATACCCTAAGAAGAAGACGGGACAACTTAATCGGCCATATCTTGAGACATGATGGCCTGATGAAGACAATCGTCAAGGGAAAAGTGAACGGGAAGATTGGAAGAGGCAGGCCTCGTATGAGATACATGGAACAGGTTGTGAAGAAAGTAAAAGAGAAGAATTACGTCGATATGAAGAGGTTGGTCGATAGAAGAAACGAGTGGAGGGCTGCGTCAAACCAATTCTAGGATTGTTGACCGATGATGATGATGAATGAAGTACGCATTAACTAAGTAGTTTGCGAATTGACAGATGAATTAAATATTAGAAATGTCAAATCTCAGGCAGAACCATCATATCTTAAAACTTGAAGCTGTAGTGGTAGTAGTAGGAATAGAATTAGGTTTTAAGGTCTTTGGGCTGCTGAGAACAAATCGTACCGTCCAGCCCAATTAAATCCAAATCAGTAGTAGTCTTGGATTTTTAGGTGATCCAACGGCTAAAGTTTTATCGTGCCACCTAACCACATCCATGCCATGATCGGGACTCGAAACCGCGACCTTTGAGTTGGCAGGCTAGCGCGTTACCGACCTGATTACCGTAGCCGGCTCTAAAAACTGTTTTTACTTCTTTCCATCACGATTGTTCTTACCAAGCTTGATCATAAATAAGACGATTTTATGATTTACAACTCCTTTGTGAAATGTTCAGTGGGCTGGCTAATTATTTTACCAATGAATGTCACAAAATGAAAATGGTGAATATTTGAATAGGTTCGAGCTACGATTTAGAACCCCGAAAACCTTCGTGGGGGAAGAAAACACTACATAAAAGTCATAAAGAGAATGGGGTGTTATGAATTGGTTCCATCCCTTGGAGCAATGGATACCAATTAATTCGAAGGTTTTTTGCGGGATGGGCGACCGCCAAGAATCAGGGGAGCCGGGGAAAAGAGGTTAAAGAATATGAAAATCTATGGAAGTGGCGGCGGGAATAAAAGGCTGTAAAAATCTGGAGCAAAAAATATTCATTTGGCACCAAGGCACAATCAGGGACTAACTCGCATCGATTGCCTTCCCCACAGGAGATCCTAGCAAGACCAATGCGATAAATACATAAAGATGGGTTCTTAAAATCTGAGTCCGAATTCCATAGAAAAGGATCTAACATTAAATTCTGTCTATTGGCGTAGGACAACTAAAGCTCCGTTTTAATTGCCGCACCAACGTTTTTCAGTAAGGGGCGAGCTCGGAAAAGAATTCACTCACTCATCATCTTTCAGGATCGTGCTCCCCGGCAGATAAAAATTAACCGCTTTCACAGAAACAGAAACATTCTTCCTGGCTTTAAGTCCCAAAATGTAACTCTGTTTTGGAGCATATTTTTTTTTCTTCTTTGTAGCGTGGGGGCAATTGACCCCATGCTCCCTGAGTTAGCGCGGCCCAATTGTCCCCCAACGTTTCGGCTGAAAAGTAAGTGGGGGTAGAGGGAGTTACAATGACTCTCTCGGAGAAATAAGGGTAAATCGTTCATCATTGTTCCCCCTCAACCAGACCCCTGGTTTTGACATGTTAATTAGGATGGTGCTTCCGTAAAAAATTCACTTTACCGAGATAGGCTCAGCCAAAGAGTAAATGCACTTCTGAATCCACGAAACTTAATCGCCCCTAATTGAAGTCTTAATTTTTCTCCGAGAAGTTAAAACCTGATGAGCTCTGATATCATAATCTTCCTAAATGAAACGCTTTCCAATATCGGACGATACTTCAAAATGCCAATATTTTTTCAAGGCGTACTTCTTTGATAGAATAAATTTGAAAATATCGGAGCTCGATATTTCGATATTGTACCCGATTGATCACAACGATCGGCAGTGGAATACACAAGAAAGAAACTAAAGACTATTTTGCAATGCTGAGTATTTTTTTCATTATTTTCTCAAGGTTGCTGTGATGAAAGGCGATACGATTCCACTGAAATAAATTACTCCTAACTAACTAGGAACGTAATTTTTAAAATTGGAATACGCTAACTGAAACGATATGATTGCCGAATAGGCATTAAGAGCATTAATTAGTTGTCCCGACCAGCTATCCCCCAGCAAAAAATAACTATTGATAACTGCATATCCACCCCAAGATCACGTACAATCTCTAAGTGAAGGATGTTTACCTTCGACGGCCACGTGCATTGCTTCTACGAGCATTAGCGTCGGTCACGAATTTCCCTTTGATAGCCTAGACATAATCCTACAAAGTCCTAAATCCTCTTACACATTCGAGCCATCGTTTCGCATGTTCAAGCTAGATTGAGCCGAAATGGCCGAATAATTAGGATCACAAATCAGAGGAGACAGTCACAAATGACGCTTCAGGTTAAAACAAGGAAGATAAAGTGGCTTCAACCATAGCAAGAATAAGACATGTGCAAAGGGACTTTGAAGCAGGGTTTGGGATGGAAGTTGACGACGGGATATGTTGCGCTGTTCTAGAAAAATACGATTATTGAACATGACATCAGTCAATCAATAGTCAGCTAAAGGCTCCAATCTTTTAGGCTGCAAGTTTGTAATTCGTAGAAAACATTAATTAAGCTAACTCAGAACAGAGCTTTCCACTAAATCAATAGGGTAAATTCTACAATGGCATGTGTACAAGAGGTCAATCGACCTGCAAAAATTCTGTCTACCTATGTTCACTTATCGGACGAAATAATGGCATAAATTACATTAACAAATACTCCGGTCCTAATGATAGTGTTGTCAATTTTGGCTAAATAGATTTGGGTATCAAGGGAACTTTTACAGTTGATTTACAAACTTTTTAGTTGTTTTTCGACATATGAAGGGTAAAGATTATCATTGTAGGAAAGAAATGATAGAGTCACATAAAGCCAAATGCGATAGTACCCTTTTCGTACTGAATCGCATATTGTTTTACTAACCTCAAGAATATTGCATGCAGGCATTCTGCGGTCAGGGAGCTACCGAAGGAAAACATGTAATTTCCATTCAAAATAGTGCTCTTCATCTTCATCTTTCCAAAGATTTAATTATGCCAAATCAGGTCAATGCTCCACGGGTACGTAGAAAATTCTCAAATAATGGTATACTTATATAAGGAAGGAAGAAATTCTGCGCGCGCGTTTTACCTTTCAATCAGCCTCGTTGATGGATGCATTGCAAACATCCATAATGGCCATAATGGAAAGGGAAAATAACGGGGTATAACAAAGTACCAGCTACTCCAAAGAAACACTCATTGCCACAGCATTCCTCACAGCACGTTGCTCGGCACGAAACGACAAAAAGAACTCCATTTGAGATCGAATTTATGACGACAGCCAACGCGCTGGCTGGGGCTTCGAAGTGAAATACGCGCACCTTTTCCGCCAAACAGGAAAAGGGAACCGGACAGAATGGAGTCAACCAATTTCGCACGGCTATTCCCCAGAGCAAATACTCATTTCCCACCGACGTGCCAACATTTGCTCCCGCCGTCACTAAACTTCACTCGTATAACACGCCGTCACCCGCGACTGTTAAGAGAGCACACCAATAATACCGCTAATCGGAGGCAGGGACACGTGAGGAGATTTGCGAAGACGACAGGCCATCTAGAGCAGCCACCTGACGACCTTCCTCATCCTCCGAGGGCACTTAAAGGTTCGAGGACGGAAGCTAGCTGGAGAGCTAAGGGTGATAGGAGACGGCGTCTCGACCGCAGTGGCCGACGAGGATGACGGATTGATGTGGACGGTTCCGCCGCCAAAGAAATGGCACACACGGGCGTCCCTGTCCTGTGGGCATAGGCACAGCGACACACGACTCCGCTATCACGAGCAGGTTCCATCGGCGAGGGAACCCGTTCTCTCCGGGGAGGAGTTTAGCCCGCGGCCTCCCTCGGGAGGCCGGGGGGAGTGGCCATATTGGATTTTCACCTGGAGAGGAGTGCGAAGAGGGCACGAAGAAAGGCCCTCACGCAGAAAGGAGTCTGGCAGGGGGTGTGTGAAGCCAAGGCACAGACGTGTCTGCTGACAGACGCTCATGAACGCGCACGATGGGCGACGGGAGTCTCGCCCGCGCCCCCATCAAAACAAAGCACCCTCCGCCGTACTTACATTGGGCTTGTTGAGTTCCAGTATATGTCCGGCAGCCGCATGCACGTGGCCTCTCGTGGGAAAGCCTCCATCACCGCGAGTAAAAGCAGAAACAACATGAACCAAGGCATATTCGCCGTTCAAACGTAGGATCACTGGGGCGAAAGGGCGAAGACACAATAGCTTTCGAGGCTCTTCCACCTCGGGTGACACCGTATTCGTAGCACTGATCGAGCTCACCTCCTCACAAATGATATTCAAGACAGCACAGGGTAAATAATCCTTTATGACGGGGGGGGGGGGGGGATTTCCTTCACAACATACACGAAACAACACGATCGCGAGCGCACAGTTTACAGCCAGCCAGATGCTCAGCTGAGGTGTGAGAGCAGACGTCAGGGAAGAGAGGATGGGTCGGAGACAGAGTCCTCTATTGCTCGGGAGCTGAACTCGCAAGGGGAGCGAGCGATGTGTATGCGGAGGCGGCGTTCGTGGGGCCTGCGCGTCTGTCTGCCTGCTCGCTACACCTGCCCCCCCCTCACCCCCTCCATCCCCCCGACTCCCTCACGATCCAGCCGTCGCTCCCTCTCCTCCCTCCCTCCCTCATCCCTCTGCTCTCCTCCCTCCTCCTCGGAACTGAAACGAGCGAGCCACCCTCCACAACGCCTGGCCGCGGAACACTCCCGGCCATAGCCCCTTCGGCCGCACGCATATAAGTTTCGCGACCGCGACCAATCTCCGATAGTTTGCTGCAGCTCCTTGCTAAGGATGTACACGCGGCCGCAGACCTCCGATGCGCCCAAACAATTAAAAGTAGCCCCCTCGCACATCACACAGTTTCACCCAATGGTTTCACCCAGATCCACAGGCGCCAACTTCATTTTGTGCCTCCATGGGTTGTTTTCGAACTCGTCTGGTGAGGTTTATATGTCATTAAGGCTCTCGTAATGCGCGCGTGGTCCAAGGGCATTGAAGGGTTGCTGAAACTGCGGGGCTATGACTACGGCCCCTACACCGAGCTGCATAGTGGCGACGAAAATCCCTGCATCACGCCATCAATTTGGGTATAGCGCGAGGTATACTGCTTACGATGAAGCCCTCAACAAGGCGTCCAGATTGGAGACGAGGCTCAAATTTTTACAGATTCGACGAATTTTTTCTGTTTTGTTTTTGGTTCGATTCGTCAATGATATTCTCATTCCGTATTTAGCGAGGGGTTATAATGATTCTACGCAGCAATTCATGTTTTAAATCCTATTACAGCCGCTGTCATTGGCAGTGAACTGAGAACAATTGACTCCGAGGATGCCAAACATAGGGCGAGGGATGAACATTCAACGCACCATGCCTATGCTCCATATTTATTCGTATTTTACATTTCTTGAATTTCAACATCCAACTGTACATAATAAACACTCATGTGACTGATTACTATATATTGGTGTCAACTGAATCGTAATTTACGGAATATATTAAAGGCTGAACTAAATGAAACCTTTTGGGTAAATCGTCAGCTCCTCTCTCTAACTTGCACACAAAATTTAAATTTTGCAGACGATTCCGGGCAAGTTTTCACCGGAGTTATGGCATATCAATGACTTTTCTCCATAGCATATGGGCAACATAGAGCGCCAGCAGGGCCAAGAAGACAACTTCTTCGAGAAAATTCCAGTAGCAACTAATGTTTCTGCAGAAATCTCCGCTCAAATGTAGAAGATATTTCAGGGGTATTTACAGCACTTGAAATATTATGGTGCTAACTTATACCGGTGAGACATTATGCACGAGCACTCAATTACTTCCTCCTATTCCTCCTTAGGCATGGCAAGTCTCCGAGTGGGATGCATGGGGGTCCATCACTAATAGACCAACATAATTATAGATACCTCTCGATACCGACGTCATTTGCTATTTGTTAAGAGGCCAGATCACACTCATTTGCAATAATGTGACTGCATTTATATGACGCGCTTCCCAGGAAGCCTTGAGCACGGAATCGCCATCTACTTGTTTGGCTTTCGTACCAATGCCAGCACCAAAGTAATTCACCACCGGCGACGAATCACGTTCACGAGCACCGTGGCGAGGCAGCTCTCGATTTTGTTATAAATGCCAAATTTATCGACAGTTTGATCGAGGAGTCAGGAGAGGTGAAGCAAAGGGTCGGCCCGCGGAGCTCCGACGGCTCGGACCATTCCGTGGATTATTACGTGAATCATTACGTGACCATTACGTGAATTACGTGACCATTATGAAGTGAATGAGGAGGGCGCGTAAAAGGGAGGGGGTGGGAGAGAGAGAAAGAGGGGGTGGGGGAAATGCAGAGGGGTTAGGGAAGGGGCGGAAGAGGGCTCTAACAACCTCTAAAATCGATCTGTCCAGCGGCTAGTACTCTGCTTGCTTCCCCATTCCCCACCCCCCTCTTCCCTTTTCCCACTCTCCTTAGCTTGTTCTCGCACGAAAGAATAGTCGGAGTGGCTGCTATGTCGGTGGGGGGGGGGGCAGGAGGGGGGGGGGAGGGAGCGTTTTTGGAGATGGGGCTTGCTGGTGGCCGTGGGGCGGTATGCGTGGGGATGGGGCAAGTGGAGGGGCGGCGGGGCAGAGGGAGACGAGAGGGGTGGCTCCGAGAGGGGTTGAGCCCCTCACCGAGAGGAACGTGAGGGTCGAGATAGAGCGCGTATGTGTGTGAGTGCGAGCATTTGCATTGGCGTGAGAAAGAGATCTGTGAGTGGGGAGGGCGGCTGGGAGGGAGTCGAGCCCCCGAGAGTTTGCCACGTACGCCTGTACATACGTATGCTACGTACGGCAGAGAGCGTGACACGAGTCTGTGGGAGGGGGCGGAGCGATGAGGGGGACGGCAGGCGAGGGTTGTATCCTTAAGGGTTCCGGGGGGCAGGGGTGGGAATGACGACTCGGAAGTGGGATGCGCAAATGCGGAAGTGAAAATGTTAGCCACAGAGCGAGACTCGCGACTCCGTCCGCGACCAATGCCGCGACAAAACCCCGTCTCCTCATTGGACTCGATTTATTCTCCTCGGTGTTTTTTTTTTAATCCGGGATGACAACGGTGGTTATACTACTACTGAAAGAGGAAGGGAGGGAGGATAGAAAGACATGGGACGACCAGAAATAATGCCTCATTTCTCCCCTCGACAGCCTCCCAAGCTCTTCCACGAAAAATATTTATTTCTACCCCATTTTCCGTGGCAAAAAACGAAGCAGAAAGAGGAGGATGTTAATCACTCTGGTTTTATTTAAGAAACTGATATAATCTCTTCTGATTCCATTTTCGATGGTGTGACAGAAAACGGACTCTAGGATTCGATTCTTCGCACAAGGCAGCGAGTGTCCAATGCGTCATCGTTAAACTCCCACCGAGCACATTTCATTAAGCCCACGCGGCTCATTGTTCCATCGTAATCAGTTCCGCATTTGACATCAGTATCATGTTGGTGTCATAATTAAAAGGGCAGGATTTACAGCACGTGGAAATTGCACTGCTCGCAGTGGGACTGAGATGCGAACGCGATATGGAAATTGCTGGGAATCCCGACCAATTTGAGACGCCAGTCACCCCCAGCCGCAAATGTAAGAGGGGGTGGGATTAAGAACAAGGGAATGGGGAATGAAAGGTCGCTAACAGCGCGAGGAATTACGAGTATGTGAGAAGAGATATCCGATTACATACACTGTTGAGCAATGACTCCCGTGCATTGCGTTTCCAGCATTTAGCGAAACGATCCACTTCCCTAAAAATAATAAAAATTTTGAGAATCAGTAATCTCCCAGGGTAATCTATAGGGTACGTATGTCCTGGTTAAGGCTGCTGCAACAATTTAACCCGAAGTTTAGGAGGAGATTTACTGCAAAATACCAGGAGATTAAATAATTTGATATGCGAACCAGATAATGCGGACGTAAATCCAACACCCTCACAAGTTTTATACGACAACAAATATTTTAAACTATGGGATCAAATTAGATCCACTTTCATTTAGGACAGGGTGACATCTTCTGAGTGCCTCTCTTCTCCCGCTGTGCCATTTGCCACCAAATTCTTATAGATATTTGAAATCAGTGTCAAAAATTAAGATAATAACATTTTATGATTGTTTTTTCATAATATAAAATAGGTAAATTCGAAAATTTCCTAGAGATGTGGTCCTTACGCTTCAACGGGGCAATAGACGAACGTGTCACGAGGACAGGATTATGCACGCTAAAACGCTCAGGTCCATATGAACTTGGTGAGAAAGCATCCACTATGTTAATTCTGAACAAAACACTGCACTCATATTAGTTTTTTTTAGTGCAGACACAGTCCTAAAGAAAAATATGGCGCCGTCTTTCGGATTTTACTCAGCCTCCCGAGTCACACAATACAGAATGCCATGATGGTTGCCATCACGGTCATAAAAGGTGGTGCCACTGAAAGATTATCGTCTCTCTTGGGTGCATCTCGCGATGTAAAATCGCGAAAGTATGGGCAGAGAAGACGCCAAGGACACTAGACCCAACCATTAAACTGACGACACAAGAAAAGTTTCACATTCGCTTAGGTTTGGTTAGGCTTACATTCGTATGCAAACCAAAATGCTCGTATTTCTTCTAGGATATTAAACAGATCTAAAGGAAATTCCAGGAATATATCAACTATATACATTGCAGTGATAACTACTATAAGAATAAAACTAAATGTTAAGCACTTACATGAAATAATTATTGCATCCAGAATATTTATATTACTTCACTCAAATATTATTCATCCATCTAGTCTAAAAGACTCATCAAATTTGTGAAAATGGCTTTATCTTATGGTCATCACTAGTCAATTGTAAGGCTGGTTCAATACAGCTCTTCCCTCTCCCAACGGTCAACTTATTAATATTAGTATAATTCTTCTCCTTAACATCGCGCACTACTTGCTGCACATTTCTCAGGTGAACGTTTCCCTTTTAAATCTTCTCATTCCCTTTCCCTCGACGACCTTTCCCATCATATTGTCTCAAGACGTAATTGAAAACGTTTTCCGCCCTCGTTTTAGAGGTACCACCAGGCTCCGAAAGTAAGTTCTAATGAAATGTTACCATATTTTCAAGCTCATGTTTCCAGCATTAAGTAGATAATTCTTCCTATAGAACCCCTTCTCCACCTAGTCTACTCTTATGTGTACGATTACTTCTTGTTTTGTCCATCGCTGTCATTCTGATAGCAATACTTTTTCACCTGTTCGAGCCGTAGTTCCTAGAGTTTCACTTAAGTATTAGCCTCTGTTAGTCCTCTCGTTGGCTTAGAATGGGGGCGTTAACACGGAACCGAAATCGCAATTTTGTACACAAAATCGTTAGATGGAAACAAAAAACGAATTTTAGTGAAAAAATTAATCTTCTAACCACAACCATTCACTCATAAATCAAAAATTTAAATAAGCAAAAGGTGACGCCCACCGAAAAATCTGATTTGATAACATTGACGTCATTCTCCTCCCATCCTTGACTGCTTTTCGAGGAAGGGAAGGGAGTGGACGGGGGTTCTCAGGAAGTCTGCTCTCACAGATGCTGTCGCAACTGCTCCGATTGGCAGAGCAGCTGTGTCCCCCCGATTGCGATGAGGCTAAGTAGTTTCGCGGGCTCAGTTGTGATTGGACGAAGTCGATATACGTCAGAGGTTGCACCACGCCCACTTTTCCGAAAGGGTTAAAAACATCAGCTTTTCGCCACTTATAGCTCGAGAAATAATTGACGGATCAAAAAACGGAAAAATACGGGTCTTTTTATTTACAAACTCTATCAGATTCGGCAATAAAAAATCATGGCAAACGACCCCATTATGAGCACTGAAATAACTGCACCCCAGTCTAGGCTATCAATAGCTTTCTCTAAATGAAAAAATTAAACGAAAATCTGTTTGTTTTCCTTGAATCTTTCCTATACGAGTAGCCTATAAGAAAAAATAACTTCTCTCACTTCTTCGCTTTTCCTGAATCCAATTTTCCTTCATTCAGGAACTCCTTTGCTTTTATTTTTATTTTTCTGTAGATTTTCCATGGGAAGTTACTTTGCCGTAGACTAATAATTTTACTACTTTTTCACCTTTTTTATTCCGTATTCTTTGCGGCTATAGGGGTAATGATGCTCTTTTTGAAAACCTAAGATCACATAACATCAACCTAAATGGTTGATCACATTTCACAGGTGACTTTTTAATGTTGCATTAATAATGTCTTCTTTCCAGCATGTTAATGAACCACAGGTCTCTGATATCGGTGTCGAATTCTCTCAATGGTGGCAAAAGCGTCTACTAGTCTCTCTAGGAGTATCATTACTCCACGACTACCTTCGCATCGAGGTGACTTGCCACAACTGCTCCAAATATCTGTTCCCTCCCTTTTCTCTCTCTTCGCGATCGATGAAATTTCTCCATTCTGGTCCAAAGGTGCATTACACCTTGTACCGTGCTCCTTGAATTGATCTTATTGGCGGCTTCCACCTTTCCACGCATCAAGTTGTTTTGCATAACTTTGCACAAAAATTTATTCCATACTTCTCCAACTTCTCTTGAATTTTGGTTTATTTCATTTTTCTGTAACAGAGTTCCTCTTCTTCAATTTTCACAGTATTTCATTTTCTTCTGTCTTTAAAGATCCATCACTTCTGTCGTGATCCATAACTTGCATTTGACAGTTAACCTTGCCTTCTAACCAGAGCTCTCTTTGTAGCCTTTTTCAGCCCATTTGCAATATTTTCGCAAAATTTTCGACTGAGATTATATGTATTGGCATTCTCTTCCAGGATGTTTCACATTTCCTTAGAAAAATCAGCTTAATATGTGAGCCCAACAAAATTTCCTCTACCCAGATTTCAGTTCTGCCGGCATGCCACCATCACTGAGGTGATCACAGCTTGGAGAACAGCTGTTGTCTTCTCCGAGTGATGGGGTATATAATTGTTGGCAGCCTCCTATCGCCACGGTATCTTCACAGATAACTGCATCACTTCATATTCCAACCTCACCTGAAAATAGACCAGTCTGAATGCTAACCCTGATACCTATATTATCTGTCCATGTTCATGACATATTCTCCATCCAATGTTGGATTATTAGTAGCTTCCCCATTATTTTTAACTCCCATTTTTTATACATGCATATCCCTTTCATGATAAGTCACATGGTCTAGTTTCTACGCTTCCCGATTGCCCGGCATTTAGTGAAAAATCTATCCGCTGATATTGTGATCAAGTTTTGATATTTCTATGGGTCGAATTCCTGGTTAGATATTTCACAATTCCAGCAACGATTATCCCTTCCTCTATGCTTTTTTCTGCTTATAAATAAATTATGCACTATTACATCATATGTGAGTAATACCGCCTAGAGAGAGCCAATTCCTGGGGCTAAATCTGGATCAAAAATTAAACATTTTGACAAACCTAGAAAGGAAACATTGAGCAGGGTCTTTATGAATTTGGATCACAGTAACGTCATCTATATATATAAAAATGAATGTATGTGTGTGTGTGTGTGTGTCCTTTATGCATTACTACACCATTCATCGGATCGCCATGAAACTTTGGGAAGTTGTTGAGTACATTCCCGAAAAGAGGACTACGGAATCGATATTTCAATATCGATACTTTATCGATATAATATCGCTAAAGTATCGCTAAATCGATACATTATTGATACAAAATTGAGGTGAAATTATTTAGTGTTTTAAAAGGAATGTGTCGTTGCAGTATCGATACTGTATCGAATGTATATAATGTTTGTCTTTTATGCATTACTATTCATCGGATCGCCATGAAACTCTGGAAAGTTATTGAGTACGCTCCGCGAAGGTTTCTACAAAATCGATAATTAAATCTCGATACTGTATCGATATAATATCGATAAAATATGGATACATCGATACATTGTTGATACAAAATTGAGGTGAAATTATTTAGGTGTTTTTTTATCAAAGTTTTATAAAGTATCATTACAATATCGATACTGTATCGATACAATATTGATAACTTCATGCATTACCACAACATTCACCCAATTTCCATGAAGCTTTGGAAAGTTGTTTTGTTCACACCATGAAGGTTTGTACAATATCGAGAATACAATATCGACACTGGAGACGGGATGTGCATCCCATTGAACTTGCAATTCATTGAAACACTCACGTGCAACATATTCAAATCATCCGGCATGGGACAAATATTTCAGAAATGCCAACTTATTGCTAGGGATGAATGCACAATGGTGCACAAAGCATCGCTCGAGGCTCTGGATCGATCATTGCAAGATTTCCGTTGAATCCTGAGACCATTTGAGAACGCATTAATATTGCTTGCACGACATTTCAGGCAAACATTACCTGTAGTTTCTCGATTGACACTAGCGGATGAAATAAATGCTTGCCTGAAATATTCTACTTTGTGACGACATGTAAAGACGTTAAAATTATACACAAATATGCGTGTCCAGCTGCAAAACAATCGATCAGCTGAGATGTATTGTATACCCATAAGAATTGTGAAATTAAACGTACTATAAACGTGCGCTTTCCATTTAACCAGATTGAGCCACAGCAACGCGTGGCCGGGTCAGCTTGTGTGTATATAAATTCTTAACTGAGTTATCAATTTTATATATTCTCATATCGAGAATTGGCGGATCTCCTAATATTTATATAGCCAATCAGCGGCGTTCTTATTCGCAAAGCAATTAAAATCGATAAATTACAACTAATTCTCCAGCTCGTGAGAGACATCAACGACTATGTTTGAGTAGATGGCCAAAAGAATTTCACCCTTCCTCGAAAATATATTTCACCAGGCATTATCGGAGGACAAAGTACCATAGGGCTGGAAAGTAGAGTATTATACTTCAATATCTAAAACAAGAAAAAGAAATTTAGGACACTACATATCTGTGCCGTTGGTATCTTCATCATGTAAAATTCTTCATCATACGATACTGTTCCTCAATGGACGTTTATCCATCGTGTACGAGTAACAATGTGTGTGAAAATATAAACAATAAAATTATCAGCAAAAGAAGATCCAATGCCAATTTTTCTGCCTTGTCCTCGTGTATATCCTACACCAAATCGTCACCTCCGCGTCTCATTTTAATGCTTTCTTTTGGTAATAAGTTTCTTCTCGACTTTTGACATCATTATTCCTAGAAATAACTTTGGCATACTTATATAAAAATCACTTTGGCATGTTAAATTGACTCGATACAGGAGCTCAAACGAGCATTAGAGGCGCGAGGTTCGTTCTTTACCACTAAAGCAAACATCTTTCGGAGGCAAACTTATTTTAGGCCTACTGATTTTCTGATAACCAGTATTTGATCAGAATGAGGAAAGCAGATTTTACGACACCAGCAAATGCTCGGTTTTATATCCATTCAAATGCCTGCTAAATGACTCGTGCGTCAATTTTAGAGTCACAAAGATGTTTATCGTCCTCTTAGACACACTGAAGAGAGGTACTCCTCAGGTTATAATATCGGCATTTGCGCGCGGCCGCCCTTTGCTCATAACCGATTCCACGCCCACACAGACAGTCTTTTGGTTTTCATCCATTTTATTTTATCGCCAGAATTATTTAGTCCTCAGCTGGGCGCCTCCAGTTCCACCTATCTCCGCTATTTTCGCGATTCCCGCTCCTTGGAGTGGGATTCTCACAGAGGCGATTGGAAAAACTTTCCGGCGAAAGTGGCTCTTTTTATCATCGATTTCACTGATTATGCGGAACCGCGACGTCATGTGCCTTACGTTTTTTTGAGCCGTCGTAACGAGGCATGAAACAACTAGCCGTTGTAATGATCAGAAGTCAGGGGATTAGTCGGATACGCTCTTTTAAATACTTTAAGACCTTTCCAAAAATAATTTAATTGGAAAGTATAACACGCCTCGAAAATGCCACATTTGCGTAGGGCGGGATAGTTAGCGGTACCAAGGGAATAGCACACCAAGATTTAAGTTTTGATTGTCCCAAGCGGAGCTCCTTCATCTTGATTTGAACCTAGGTGTCTCGGTCAGTACTTCCCTCTCCCCACAAGATATACATCCAGATGCACCACCGTGTATGCAAAGTAACGTTTTTCAATTTCTCCGCAGAATATTTCTAGCGTAGGCTATTAGAAAAATAATACAGGTTTGGATCAATAATACGTTATTGAAGTTGGAATAATGATCTATTTTACGTTAATAAAAATGGCGAATTATTAATGCTTAGTATAACACCTCAGGGGCTTTGAAGCTAGTCTCCACGATAAGAAAACATTTTGAAAATAACTATTTGGTAAAGAATGGCTATGATGTCCCGTAAAGGTTCAAGATCCACCTATTTTTTCTCGATAACATTCTAATATGTGGACTACCGAGACTCGTACCTCCTACCTTGACTCCACATTAAAGTTTCAGAAAAAACTCGATCTTCACCGCGACAAAGTGTTCAACAATGTGGTCGTATTTAACAAGCACCAATGTATCAATGTCCCTAAACGACATCTGAGTAATTTTGCAGCTTAACCAAAAGGAAAATTTGAGTTCTCATTCGCAAACGGAATTCACCCAACTGGACTCGACAATTCCGTCGTCCTCATCCTTACTATGACGGGATTGTCTAAACGCATATCAACGAATCAGATATGAGCGTGTGGTCTCCTAAGTCTCTTCATTTTCGTTTCTTATTTTCATTGACAGTCCTGCTAAGTTCTTGATTCATTAGCAAGATTACACTATGAGGATTACACTATCAGACTGTGTAGGTCGTATTTAATGGATTTATTGGCGGCCACTCTCCAACGACCCACGCAATTAGACGTTTTCATCATAAAATACAAAGTACTCATGAGATGGTGGAAATCGTAAGAGATAGCCAAGTAAAAAGGGTAAATATGGTTAGACAATAGAAGCACTACGCAATGACCAAGCAATCTGTTTGTACAGCATAACTTAGTTCTCTGCAGCAATGTGGTAATGTATATCTACCTCAAAGGGAATAGAGAGGATTTTGTCGGAGTGCAAGGTTATTATCATCACCAAAGTAGTTCCCAAGCTATTTCAAAGGCTGATTCAGACTCCACCTGGACCGTGAATGCGAGTTTGATGAAGTTAATAAAATTAGGCCCTGCCATGGGTGTGAAACAGTCTCCTCTACTGACACACCAAGGTCATTACATAGTTACTGCGGAGCATTAAATTACGCCATAAAGACTTTAAGTTTAACTCTCTCAAGGAATAATAACCGTATCTTTTATCTTTTCGTTTCCTGTGTTGAGACCCTACCAAAGAGAGTTCAAACAACCCTCCTATTTTTTTGTACTGTACGCGTGAATACTAAGATAGTGTACTAAAATTTTGAAAGACTTAAGTTTATCTACCTGCCACAGCAAATAATTTAGATTTTAAAAACCAAAATACAGTAAATTACAGCTTTCAAAATGAAATCCCTACTATCCCTAATCTAGGATGAGTATTTCTATTTTTTTAATTACGCGGACAATCAATGCCGATCTACCCATTCAGTCACCATGATGTATAACGGGAGGAGTATTGAATCATGGGCGCAAAGCTGTCGGCAGGAGACGTTCAAACAGTCACGGACCGGTGTTCCGCCGCGAATGCGGGTATTCAGAGGGGACGGGCTTGATTCATATAATTTTCTCAATAAATGGGAAATTGGGAAGCAGCGATATAACCAATTATGAAAACAGGCTTTAACTCACGTTAACTGAGAGTAAAAACGAAATAATATCCTCTGCTACAAGAAAACTATGAACAATCTTAAATTAAAAGTTGTTGTGTGATCTCGGTGGTTTAAAATATGTACTTTTTTTGTATATAGATTGTTAAATTGATTAATTTTTATTCTGTCTGTACTGTTTTATTGTTCATTACTGTTCTGTACTGCTATATTTCATTGATTTGAACACAATTTTTGAATATACAAAGTGTTTATTAGCCACTAGGTTTAATACTTGTGTAGATTAGCACCAGCCGCTGCTTGCAATTGTTTATGATGGTAACCCCAACACAGGTAATCCTCTGGGGTACCTATATTCCCCTCTAAATTGAAGTTTTTTGTATTATTTGTATTTGTATGTTTAATTTTTTCTTAGAGGTGGAATAAAAATTATTATTATTATAATCTCTGAGGCCACAGTCTACTGTAATCGATTATTTAGAGAAACTGCAACAAACACAACAAGTGGGTAAAATCTTAGGAACTAGTGGGCAAAATCATGAACTAGTTTCTTACCCCAAATCTGACTTCTATTTCCAGGTGGGGTGGTCATCATTTCTTCAACTCATTGTTGACAATTAAGTGCAAAAAGGATACAAGCCATAATCTGTAGAGGGGCTTAGGATTCGTGAAGCATTCCTTTGTCTGCTGATAAGGGAGCAGTGGTATCACTGAGTTTGTCTGAATCCTTTCCATTTCCACATTCATTCGCTGTTGGCGCAAATAAAAATGGACACTTCATCTCAACAGCCGGTCTTAGCAACCGCGGCAACAGCATCTTTTGAGTTCAACACAAGAAGAGATGGCAAATGTTTGGTGCGGAGAGTTGTAGAAACAAATTCTGAACACCTCACGGAGAGCAAGCTCTTTTATATACACAGCTTCCCGCTGTATAGGTTCCGGAGCGGCTGTTTCCCCCCCGAGGGTATCAGCTTGCGCGGGAGAAGTGCCTCAAGGCGGTCCCGCTCGCACTCTTCATCCCGGCAGCGCCACAAGGAGCGGGCATCGTATTACTCGCCAAACACTTATGAAGACGAAACGGTGTGGTTCATATGGAGTTCGGGCTTATGCGTGGGATCTATTCTCTCCCTGCAGGAGGCGCTCTACTACGAACCTTTCACCCTTAATACGCCAAATAGGAGTTAGCCACAGTTTATCAAATGCCTAGTGAATAAAGTAAGTGAGAAACTCCCAGACGTGAATAATGACAAAAACAAACGAATGTTTTAATCCACAGAGATTTTTACAGGTACAACTAGTTTCAACGCCACGGCGTCATCATCGGGTAACTGAAAGTATTGAATTTATCATCATCAAGTCATCATCAGGTAACTGAAAGTATTGAATTTACCTGATGATGATGCCGCGGCGTTGATTATACTAGTAAAAAGCTCTGTGGATTGAAACATATTTTGTTATTGTCATTATTCATAATGGACTAAAAATTAGAAAAGCTATTTCGTGCGGATAACTTCGTACAGTGTTCATTTCATGGCTGCACGATACACCTATTTTTATTCGTTTATTGGGCACGGTTAAAACAAACTTTAATATTTGAATATTTAAAAGAATGATTCTTAATAAAACCTTTATAAATCCTTGTTTACCGTCGCAGATACAAAATAAAACGGATCAGGAGCAATTTTGACAATTTGTGAAAAATAGTAATTTTATTGCGTTGGCCGTCATGCACTCAAACGTAGTCACGCAAGTACAAGTCATTAAACTAGAGAGTTGCGTAGTAGACTAGAGGTGGGAACATAAGAGGCATGGAACATACCAGAGGGATGCAAAATGGACAAAAAAATAAAATGGAAATTATCTAAACGGATTTTTGCACAGAAATGAATGCGAAAGAGGTGTATATCAGCTAGGTGCAGGGGCAAGCGTGAAGATTATACGTGGATTTATGCACAGGCACAGAGGGACAGGGGCCGTCGTGGCTCCTAGGGAGGGTCTTGACGGCTTTGCCAGTGGAAAATGCCAAGCGCCATTTTACGCAGTGCACGGGCCTTAAATTGAAATTTGTTCCACAAGTCTACGAAAGACTGAATCCGCCCCTGATGGAGGGAACGCTTTTCATTATATCCATACAGTGCGAAAGCGTCTGGTGCAAAGATCGGCCCGGAATCAGCCAGCAAGATTCCAGCCGAGGAAGATTTTGAACTCTTTTTAGCCAATGCTGCCGGATTGCGTAGTAAAATATAGATAAAATGCAAGAAACAAATTACCTTAAATCTTTAGTGGGCCAAATTGTAGAAGATTGTTGGTAGCAGTAGTAGTAATATTTACTTTGGGTCCATTGGAAACGGTTACGTATGTTACATTATCTCATCTAAGCTGAGCCATTATATCCATGTCCGAGATAAGATATGAACCCAGGGCCTTTTCGGTTTCTAGGCCGGCTTGTAGTTGGCATGGCGCCCTAGAGAACACAATTTATACGCGGCATACCACAAACGTGTGGTCCTTCTCTTGAGCGGAATCGATCATCATTTTCACTTCGTCGCTCAGTAGTAAAGACGCAGAAGCCGACATATAATGGCAACTAATAAATTACCTGTCCATAAATCAGCGAATAATCCGTACCTCTATTCCAGTGGTCATAGCGCATGAGTCTATTATCAAGTGTATATAGTCGCTCTCAACGGGTGCTCTGAGGGAGTCAGAATGACGACTGGTGAATGCACAAAATAGAAATGTATCCCATTGGGCATTTCTTTGGGAAATAGCGCTCTTTGAAGTCAATTCGTTGAAAATGGAGGCCTTGGAAGACGATGATCCGAACATTTCTCCTGCACCACAAAAACCCACCCGCTCGGTCAACTTGACGTGCCGCCCACCGTGGCGACCGTGCTAACGATTTCCATTGAATATTGCAACGCGTCCTTCCCTCCATCGAACGCGGACTTTGAAAGAGAAATGGAAACCTTTTTGACGTTTGATCCGAAGAAGGGGTGACACATTTTCATCTCCCGATGAAATACGCCAAACGGCGCAAAAAAAAATTCCTCAGCAACAAGCTTGACGCCGTAATTTCAGGTTGACTTGTGACGCATGGGAGTGTGTTGGCGCATCCAATCCACTCACTTCCCGCACAATCTCATAAGCCCGTGGTTACGGAGGCGGACGGCAATACGTGCTCCTAGCGTCGGGAGAGTGTCCCCCCTTTCCCTCTCCCCCCATCGTTTACCTGTCAAGCGCCAGCACACATCGGTTCGGAGGACTATTTTTGATGTGATTACGTCTACCAGGTGGATTCGGAATTTTTCTTCGGGGAGTTAGATATAATGGTCACATCCATCAACCCCCCACGTAAACCTTTCGCAGAGGGTGTCCCACTTCGTGCGACCGCCCACCCCATCGGCCCCCTGGACCCGCCACTGATCGCGTCAAATAAAATAACTCCCGGCAATTTGTTTAAGGGGAAATAATACGCTTTTTTACCCCGACGGCATACTCCATCCCCTTCCATTTTGTGGCCGGGTCGACAGGCAGAAGGGCAACCTATCAGCAAAAAATTCCCACAGCAATTTGTTTTCTATCAGCCATAAAATGGGTGGCGACTTTTTTTACATCCGTTGTCAATTGTAGGTAATAAAATGGCTATGCAATACCTCGCTAATATATCATTAAACACCTTCATTGAGATGAAATTCCACGCATTTTGCGTATCAAGTGTATTTTTCATGGACCTGAATGTAATGAGGGACCCATCAAAGAGTGATTCCTATCCGATAAAATGATGAAGGATTAGAGCAAGGCTGATCATAAAAATTAATGATATTATGATAATTTTGACCAAAAAAAATTCAAATTGTTCACGTGTTCTTGAGTGATTTTATTCCGTAATGTATATTAAAACGGGTTCTTTGATCTTCGTAATTACGCACTAATGGAAAAGCTGTAACAATTTCTACGCATCGCTAATTCTAATTTCCTGAGATGTGGAATATAAAAATATATCGAGTAACAAATCTTAAGGTTGGAAGTACCTTAAATTCTGGCCGATAGTAATATCAGTTCGTTTCATTGTTGGGAAGATGCAAGTTTAATCGCTAATTAATCTCATTGAAAACCTGGCATGAACCATGCAAACTTTTTCTTTCAAGGATAAGAGGCTTTGCTGCGAATCAGATTCAACGTATACCAGGTTCCAAGGGGAACACCAGTAATGCCCGGAGGGCACGAGACACCCCTGAATATGGAACATCCTTTCTGGAAATAAAGTATTCTTAAGATGCTGTCACTCTGACGAATCTGTATCGACGGACAGTTTTCACTGAGTGTAGTACAGTGAAAAGAACTTTTTCATTTTTTACCTGGGCAAGAGTTGACGACTTTCATCAAACTATTGAAGTAAGACTTCCTTCGTGATGATTCACTGGAGTATATAAATAATTTTACATGCCTTTCAATCAGTTTCTAAGCTTAACATTCATTATCAAGGATAAAAAAACATTTGATGATGATGTTCAAGTCATGAAACCAGACGGAAAAAGTAAGTGAGAATTTGAACGTTATGTACATCCTTAATCAGGCCCTTTTTCGGCAACGTGCAGCTGAAAGCAGTTAATGTTAAATATAGTAACTCTTTATGGCGCTACGCATTCGAAGCCTGATTTGATAGATTGAGGAGAACTCAGGTTGCACATGGGAAAGTACCCGAAGTATAAGATACGTGTGAGGAATTACGAAGTCACTTTTTTCATTTATAATATTACAGGGTTCACACCAACTTTCCATTTTCAATTTCCCTGACTTTATATCAATGGCAAAGCAGTCGTACATGCATCTACATCAACATAATACCCTGCAAGCCACCTCAATGGTGTGTGGCAGGGGGTGAGTTCTCACCAAACATGCACTACATATCATGTATTTAAAAGAATTAGTATTAATATATTAGTCTTGACTGCAATATTTAAAAAGATAAAAATAGCAAACTACTCATGCAAAAACGTGCTGTTAGTTGGGTTAACTTCAAGTCCTTACACCAACATTCAACCACCCATGCTATCCATTGCCACACTCGTATTGGATATATTTACCGTTATGCATATCTCTAATTGTACGAGGAAAAAAGGACATTCTGCATCTGTCAGTTCGGCAATCAATTTACATAGAGGTTTTATGGAAAATGCAACATGGTATATTGTGAAATAAAATTTATTTATTCCAGGAAAGTAACATATTCTAGTCAAAATTCAAAAACAAAACAACGGACAAGCAGACCAAACAGCCAGATCCTGAGTCCGAGCGAGTCGCAAAGTCTGCGCTACCCCGTGCCGCCCAGCCAGGACGGCAAGCTATGAACCCTGTATTAGAAAGTATGCATCGAAAAAAGGCCTTTCCTCAGGAAAACCAATGCAACCTCAGTAAAAATGCCCAATAGTAGACAGCAGGCATGAAAGAGAATGTTATGAGTTTTGTTTCTAATGTCAATGGTATTAACTTCCAAGGCTCGGACCACGAGCAACGTTTTCGGCAACGTGCACCTGCAAGCAGTTAATGTTAAATATAGTAACTCTTTATGGCACTTATAAGGCTATATAAAGTATGTATCGATACCTTTTTGCCCTGTTTTTTTCGGCTATAAGGCTCAGACCACTCAGCATAGCTAGAGGTTAGGGTCGTCTTGTCATCTTCTCTCGGTTGCAGATTCAAATCCTGCGGATTACACTGACGTGAAGTCAGGACACAATGTTCTGAAATGCAATACGTATGCAATACTAATTGGCGTATTCATCCGTAAAATTTCAACTAAAAACGTCATAGAGTCTCAAAAAACATGACGTGGCGTCACATGTTTTAGAATCCATAACTTTCACAGTTGCAAGGAAACCAGAACAGTGACCTTCAAATCTGTGCACTTACAAAGAATTAATTTCAAGTTGTTTTTCCCGAATAAATATATTGAAATTGGCTTGTTACATGATGCTATACATGCATATGAGCCTGTGGTAGCTACAAGCAAAATAATTTTAAGGAAAGAACAGACTCTCTCAGTATGGAATATGAAAACATATACTACAAATATCTATTTCTTTCAATAAAAGTATACAGCAACGACTCGTAGATACCTCCGAGGTTAGAATTAGTAAGAACCGTGAATAAAAATATGTTGAGCACAAGAAAACTGCTTAGTAACGTGCATATTTACTGCTTCTTCATCACTTTGCCCTGTTTTCATAAATGGTACAAAATTTGTCGATAACTCGCTTAACATATCAAAGAATGACCAATAGTTTTCGATAATGGAGCATTTTTATTATATTCCGAAAGTACTACTGGGTAACAAATTTTTAAAACCATAGATAGAAGACCATACTACGGCAACTAGGTACTCCGTTACATGAGAATTAAAAAAATAATTATTCATACTAAATAGGTCATCTCCTACTAGATTTGTCAGGTAATTCACTGGGGGTCTGATGTATCTGCTACTGGGATCTTTTTAATATATAACCTCAGCCATGATTCGATCATCTTATGCAGTAGTAGAGATGCTATTAGAGATTCTAAAAACACTCTTTGGCGATATTAGTTTTAATTTGACGATTAAGAAAGTGAGGTAGTTAATCATAGTATGTCGGAACTGCGCAATGGACAATTTATCAATGAAACTTTGTATGAGAAAACGAAGCATATTGCACAAATACTTACTTCCACGCCGTGTGATGCCGTTCTGAGTCCTTCAATCCCAGCCTCCCTAGATTCAGAGGACTTACACCACGGACAATTATTCAACCAAATGCGAAACCAGCACTGCGTACTTGTCTCCTGCGTACTTAACTGCCATTCACAGATTGTCTCCGGTAGCGATGGTGACCTTGATGTGATGAAATGTTGTTTTCACCCCCACAAAGTTTTCTTCCAATTATATCTCACGAAAAAATAAGATGGTTTGATACACTGAATGCTCGGAGTTATACAGTTGGTATAAATCTTCTACACCATGAGATGAAGACCTCAAAAAACTTGAACAACATTCTGTAGAGGTATCCAGGTTTCAAACTAAAAGTTGTACAGCAAACATAGACATTTTCAAAAATTAAGTTAGGCTAAAGAATGATCCACGTTTTAAGAATGCATCTGTTGAAACATAATGAATAATGGACGGGAAATATACGAGAGGGAACATGCTACCAATTATCTGCACCTTATATAATTTGTTCTCGTCTTATTGTCATAAAATATTGGAACTTCGTTAAAAACTGCAGGGCACATAGTGCAAAGAGATGATAGAGACTAGTTAGAATGTCACATTTGAATAGAACGCAATATTTTTTATATTTATTTCAGCTGGAACCAAAATTATTTTTACCAAAGCATGCTAATTTCATCCATATTTTATGCTGATGACTCCCTCAAAGGGCCCTCCCCAAAGAGAAAATTAAAGGAAGCCTCGAGATATGCGAGGATCTAAAAATTATCCGAGATAAGTCTAATGCTTTAAATTAACTTTACTTTAGTGCTTGTGTTTATCCTAGCTTATATATTTTTCTTAACCAATCGTAGTATTCTCAGCGTCGTTAATAACTAGCATTATCATTGCATATTCAAAACCTTAAAAGGTTTATTATTTCAAATAACGTCCAGGTCAATGTATTCTTGGTACCCAACAAAAGACTATACATCGCTCTGACTATGGAATAAAATTTAAATTTTAGAAATAGATATAGGCCCTTATTGGAATTTTTAATTCGGTGGGTGCTCATCGTTTTAATTATAACAGTTCTTAACCGTTCACGAAAGCACAAAATACAATTAAAATACAGAATTAAATTTTTGTAAACACTATATTCTGGAGTTTCTAGGGTAACAATCCGATTTGCTCAGCTATAACGGCCACTGTTTTTCTCTCTAGCTGAGAAAAGCGGATATTACGTACCGCAATGGTCTGTAAATTTGTCTTTTTACTTGTACATGTGTTTTTAGTAGTACCTTCGCGTTGCCCCTCGCCAAGAGCCGTATTACCTTTATACATCATTATCATAAGCAAGGTCCCTATATTCTGGTCATCCATCTCCCTAGGGCTGTGCGATATGCTGTTTTCAATATCGCACGACGATATCATTCTGATATCGTGGATTCGCCGATACATCGGTTGCGCGATATAAACAGGAGATATCGTGATATGGACATATCGGGATATCGACATATCGGGATATCGGATATCGACTTATAATATAATAACTGGTATAATAACTCAAGGCGAAAGAGCATCTAATTTTAGATAATAGAGGTTCTTATCAATTTTTTGGTACGGCCCATATGAGCTGAAATATAACCATTTTTCCTTGGTCGAAGAACGGTGAAAATTTTTTCAATTCCGAATTATGGTTTAAAAACAATAATTTTATAAACAAATTGGAACTTTTCTTGTTGAATTCGAGTTTTCAGTGATGAAATCGCACCATGGCCATTCCATTCCCTACTTCCAAATTTTTTGATAAAAAAGTTATAGTTAATAACAATAACAAATTAGACAATTTAAAATATATAATTAACGATTGATGAAGTGATATCGGTAGTTCGGCCGCCATTATCGGATATCGGCCGCCATTTTATAAGGAAAAGACTGTTTATAGCACTTCAATCCGATCAACCACTACCGAGAAATTGCGCTAAATAGAGACATTATTAAGGGTGACAGAAAAAAAGGGATCAGGATATCGTCATATAGGGATATCGTCATATCGGGATATCGGATATCGACATATCGTGATATCACGTTTCGAAATATCGACTACCGATATCAAGTTCATATCGAATATCATCGACGATATATCGTGGTATCGCACAGCCCTGCATCTCCCCCTCGGGAGTGTTGCCTGTGACGACGATTGACCACTGATCAAGGAGGCTACATGTAATATTTGTGTCACTGATCTAACGTGGCGCCGCCGCTTGGGCAAATGTGGAACTAACGCGGCGGCAGTTCAAAAACATGTCGGGACGAGAACGAGTCGGACTGGACGATTTATAAAAGAAACGATTGACTGAACTGAATAATTTCACCATGGAAATGCGCTATAAATTGCAAGTTTTCTAAAATCGGCGAGTAAATAACACCTAGTTAAGCCGAAGTATCAGAAATTCTACTCTCCAATAGGGTTGTTCCTACCTCTCGGAATTTTCAGATTAAATTATTTCTAGGGACTCCACAATCAAAATTAATGAACTCGAAATCATCAAATCTGCGACAGAAGTCAAATTTGGAAGCTACGAGAAACCTTAATTCCCTAATTTTACAGGTGGCTAAAAACGTTGTAGAAATGACTGTTATAATAAATATTTCTATTCTTCATTTTTGGGATGTATTTAGCATCGGAGGGTATTATTATATCTTATGGATATTTTAATGAACTGGATTAACAATCTTTGATGGCATTTGATGGAAAACAGAGACATCATGAAAGACCTTCTGGGAATGGTAATTCTGTAAAGGAATTTTAACCTGAACACTGATAATAAAAGCAAGTACCCGAAAGGATTATTAGAAAAATTACGAGAAAAATTTATTACAACGCATTTATGAAAAAACTAATTCAATTTGTTATATAACGCACCAGTCTTTAACAGCATCCGAGTTCAACAATAGATCATTGTTTACAATTTAGAAAATGAATTTCCTAGTATGTCATATCATAGTAGAACGTAGAAAACTTCGAATTGGTACAGCACAAATGAAGTTAATTGCATTCATGAAACATCGACCAAAGGAAACCTTTGTGCGCGACCATGCGAGAAATCTGTTGCACTTTATCTCTTAAGGCCGTTGTACATGGTACAATTTCTTGTACAAGAACTTGTACCATAAATTGAACGGCGAGATTTGAGCAATAAATTGTACAAGACGTTGTACACTGTCGTACACGATCATAGATTTTCATGCAATTTGTGCACCAATTACATGCGCAGATATTGTTTTCTGTCGTACAGCTGAATTGCGTTATCCAATGATAGTATTTTGAAAATACTGCTACAGTAACTGATTTGCCACCATTAATCCTAGCAATAAAAAATGAAATTATACGATTTGTTACTTGTACTCTTTCACCGACTCATGAAACCCATTTACTTATGCTCCAAATAACATGTTTATGCTCGTTGCTAGTATTTACTTTTTGGTTCAATAATTGTTTTTAAAAATATTCAACTCCAATGAGAATACTCTTTTTGCCATGTGATATACAATATGTGGCAAAGATTACTAGCATAATTAAAATCAATGCGTTTTCCACATGTGGTACTACAAACCACCTTCGGCCATCTTGGAATAAGGTCGACTGAAATTATTAGCGGAAAAAGGAGTTTCATCTACACACAAATGCAGTTATTGTGGACACGCAGCTGAAACATTCATATTATGTACCTAAACTTGTTGCTAAGATTAAAGGGACTTCGGCACTCCACCGTTATCCCAGCTAAGATTCATGCACAAGAAACTACTTTTCCAAAAATTCTATGCAACATTCAGTGTACTTACGCCGCCTTAAACAAATAGGCATTTTTAATTCCCAGTCTGGAATTTTCTTTCCTCGTAGCCTTGTATCCCGACTTACACCCATGCACAAAACACGACCTGTTGTCGTGAACCATGGCGTTCACGGGGAAGTAAATGGGATACCACAACGAGCGACGGCACTTTACTTTCCATCACTACTCCTAAACCACCGCTGACTTGTCTATGCTAAAAGCACCAATTTTTGCCACTACGCACAGTATCGAACTGTCAAAAAATATTACCTACAGAAAGCCTCTTTATCACTGAAAACGTGAAAAAGACATCTCGTGTTCGCGTTCCCGCTATCATACACCACGTTAGTTTTCAAGAGGAAGCAAACTCTTTGGTTCCTAGCGCTACCACTCATTAAAAAAATGGACTCTTTGGAGTCGAAGGATTGAGGTAACAGCCCCCCCTGGCAGTTAGTATGCAAAACTTCTAGAGTTCAGCGACCAGTAATATAAGGACCATGATCATAAGTATTCTACCAACTTTTGTGGGTACATACATAGTTCCTGCATGATATTCCTATACCTATTACCTTCCGTTCAAATCAATCCATGTTTACTCCCATTATTTTCCTCTTTGAGTCTCCATCATTTACATAATTTACGCACTCGTGTAGCTCCATCTCATCTTTAGCAATCCAATACTTCTCAAAACATCTTCCAACCAATTTAGTAGCCATCTTTTAATGTCCTGACAATTCTCTCTACCTTTCCTTCCGTATTTAACCTTTCGTCTTCTCCATTGCTCAAATGCCTCCAATTTCTTCTCATTCTCTCCCCGCAAGGACTAGACTTCTGAGCCATCCACCGCTACGACTGGGCCAAAGCATTCTTCAAGTTTCTTTTAAGGGACTCCCCCTTAATCCCCTTCTCATCACGAATGCTTCCTTGACCCGCATACTCCTTCGCTTTATGCCACCACCGCTGAACCTATTTACATCTAAGATGAGCTTATTCTAAGCTCTATAGTTCTGTGGGAATTACACGGCCTTTGTCATCCCGTAATAAATCTTTATGCATAAACATCCATTCCGTACTTGTAACGGGTTAATCATTGCCTCCTTAAAGCTGACGGTTGCTAACGCTTGATCGCCCGTAAATATGACTATTGAATATAAATATTGATAATTTAGCCTCCTAAATTCATCCCTGCTTATATCCCTTCCCAAGCCCATCTGAAAATGTCATCCGTAAATCTGTTTTCACGTGAAACTAGTTACTTTTTTTCCTTTTCACTGAGCAAATGAACTTCCGTTCTGTAATCCTCAGTTCTTTCTGCTTTCCGTTTCTCTAGGAATGACTACGAATCAAAACATACCTCATCAACTTAGTAACTGGTGACCAGCAACTGAGGTCACAGGATAGGTGATTAATTGGAAGAGTCAGGATTTTTTCGGGAAACGAGAGAAGGGTGGAGAAAAACCTGGCATCAGCATCAGCCTATTATTTACGAAAGGCGCCAAGGGTCCAAAGGTTAACGTTCCATCGGACGAACGGAGTGCTGCACCGAAAATTCCATCCACATAGCACGCGAATAGGGAGCGATATACCCATGAAAAATGGCCACCATTGGGCCCGCACCATGATGGGGAGACGGTACGCACTACCCGGCGTCCCACCTCACAAAGACTCCACGCCCATGCTTCGTGTGCCCGACGAATAAGCTCAAAAAATGCCCTACCGCCATTTTCCCCGAAGCTCCAACCGGATATCAAGAGCGACAGCCTTGTTCGCCACTATTTCCCGTGATACATTTGTTAATCTGTATTTCTGAACCGGCGCTGTTCCTATCATTTTCCTTCTCCAAATCTTAACTAATTTGTCAATATCAAAGCTTTCAACCAATGTTTTCTACCTCTTGTGAAGGTCTATTGGCTCATTTGAGGTTCATGACATTTCCAAAATTGTCAATTACCGCCTCAATATCTTTTTCAGCTGACAGTCCTTCAAGGTTCCAATACATTGAGATCACGTTTCCCTCTTTTTTAAATTCCAATTTATCCTTCCCATCATGTTTCCCTCAATCTCTCTGTTTTCTGCCCGGGCTTGCTATTTAATTCTCTGTTTATATGTTAACTATTCTGTATGACGTATTTCCATTTCCTGACTACATACATCTTTTTAACCATATGTCTTCTAATCGATGGTTTCTCGCCGATTGACCATCCTATCGGTATTTCTGACGCTTTATTTATACCCTCATGTCATTAACACATGCATTATGTACCGTTTCATATGTGTATAAAATTTTGGAAGCAAAATTGGTTCATCAGATTTGTTGGTAGACAGAGATATTCCGACGTAAATAATAATAATAATAATAAATTGTGGCGAGATTGAGACAAAACTGTCCCTTCTGCCATCTAACCCCTCGTCAATATAAATATATAAATAAAATAGTTGTCAACACCTAAAACAATTACAATCTGAGGTTTAAAAAAAATCAGTAAAGAATACACTTATAGGAATTAAAGAATGATAAATCAATACAAAATAAACATATATACACAATATATCAATATTACATATCTAATAGTGTGTGAAAGAATTTACAATGTGGGAAAAACGGCATACATTTCAGATGGCATACATCTGAGATAGAGTGTAGTATGATTCCATGTTGAGTTAGACAAATAAATGCAATGTAATTAATTTCAACGTTTGGCGTTCGCGCCTGAGGTAAAACTCGACTTGTGCAATCACAAACATTTTCATTACGTGCTCGAAGGTCAGAATGTGGGGGTGCGTGAATTTGCGAGGGTAACGTGGTTTATGTGACAGTTGAAAGTGCCATTCTACGCATAAAAACTAGGAACAAAACTAAAAAACTGAGTCCTACCTGCATCCGCAAATTTCTCACCTGGAGGAGAGTAACCATTTTTCAAGTCCTGAATAAAATAGTGACCACATTTTATCCAGTATTTAGATTGAAGAATTTATAAGCAAATTCCAATCTTCCCCTCTTTTGTCACAGGTATCCATGCAAAATGTGCATTCTGGGCAAAATGCTTAACCCTAATGTTTTTCTCACGCAGGAAAAAAATTACCGGATAACTACCCTCCGTTATATTCATATTTAATAGGAGGAAATGAGTAAAGCTTCACAAGATGACAAATGGTTTTACAATAAGCAAAAGAAAAATGAGAATGCAGATAAAAACTTTTATTGTGGGCAAGTAGAAACTATTTAAAATTGGAAATACAAGCTTGGAAGTAAGGAAACAATTTATCAGAACTTACATCTAGAGCATGTTTCTTTATGGAAGTGAGTCATAGACGATAACAACATCAAAGAAATAAAGGCTGCAAGAATTTGAAATGTGGCGCTACAGAAGAATGATGAAGATAAAAATGGATCGGCCGAGTGACAAACAAAGAAGTGCTAAGAAGAGTGGGAAAAGTCTTCTGAAACCCTTAAGAAGAAGATGAGACAACTTAATCGGCCATATCTCGAGACATGACGGTCTGATAAAGTCAATAGTCGAGGGACAAGTTAACGGGAACAATGGAAAATGACAGCCTCGCATGAGATATATAGAGCGGAGGATGTAAAAGAGAAGAAATGTGTAAATATGAAGAGACTAGCTGATGAAAGAATCGAGGGGAAAACTGAGTCAAACCAATCTAGGGATTGTTGACTGATAATGAGGTTCATAAAATATTTTAATGTCACCTCAATGCTAAGAATGAAATGTACCTACCAGTCATTGTATAACAAACATTTCCCGACGAGAAATATGCTGTTAGAATCCGAATGCATGTTATTCACCTCAAAACTGAAATTGGCGTTGAAATGCATGCATTGATATTTAATTCGATCATATTTTATTAAAATGCTAATTTAATTATGAAAGGAAGAATCTTCCCATCTACCTCTATAATTGCGGGGTGACGCAAGAAAAAAAAGGCTGGGAGATGTTGACTCGAGAGGTTCAATGGTGTTGAGTTCTTGAGTTCCAATTCCCTAATGAGGATAAGGCACAGGAAACGGATCGCATATCCTATTTCCGCGGCACCACTTGTCTTCTAATGCAAAAAGCTGCACTGGAAGGGGTTAGTATGAGCAGAGAAAGGAGGAGCGGATTGCAGTTAGGCACCCTTGCGCTGGAGCTAGTGGGGGACGAAAAAGTTTGCTAACCACAGAGACATAAATTTTAAGAGCTTAAAATCTTGAGCAAGTGAAAAACTCGCTACAACAGTGGAAAAGTTCTGTTTCTTAAAGATTTATATTTTCTATAATCTTCACGTAAACAGGTTGGTTTTTTCGAGAGTAAACCAGAATACAAACTCATTTTATGAGAGCATGGAGCAAACACAAAATGTTACGAAAGTATTAATAATGGTGACCAATTAAAAAACCTTGTGACCCTACAAACATAACGCTTAGGTAAACGAAAATTCACGATTTTTTATGCATACTTTCAACGAAGGCTTAGACCATGAAATAGCAAATACATAATTTACAGTGAACTTGTATATATTATTTAGTCAAATCATGGTGCGATGAGTCACCACTATAACATTTTTCCCTACCGCTATGAACGGCAAGCAAGGGTGTTGAAATTTTCCAAAAGGTTCCAGAATCGGGAATCGAACCTTTAGCTTGTCGAGCCAATTCACAGACCATGACGCTACACAATGTTCCTAAAGTGGGTTGATTTCTGGTCCTGGAAACATATTTACTCCGGTTAATTTCAGACTTCAGTCATGGTAGCAGCATCAGACGTTCACATAACATTGGAACACAACAAAACGGAGTGGAGAATTGCCAGGAATATTTTAGTAGCAGGGGAAAGGATATGAAAGACATATCAGAGAGAATATCAAGTGGATATTTAAATGCCTCAGATATCAAAATAGGTCCTACAGGATACCACTCCGGTATTATTTCCAGAATCCACTGAGTCCACTCTGGTAAAAAAGAGAGTAATATACTCCACCTGATGAGTTGGTGAGAGAGGAGCAAGGAAGTTGTTCTCGGAGGGTGCTCGTCTCTCGCCAACCCCTTATTGGCATCAGGAGTGCACAAGAGCGGAATTTCCACAGGTAATAAGTCATTCACCATGACGGGGACTCGAACCCTGAACTCCCGAATTTCCGATTAGGGTTTTGAGAATTACCGATTGAACAGTTGTTACCAAGGCCCTCTTTTTCCGCGTGGATTTCACCATTAAGCCTTTTAAAGCTAGTTCGTAAGCATGAATTTGTCATCAGTAGTATTAGAAAAGTAGGTATGCTAGTAGTGCTGAGTTCTGCAATTCTGGAGAGAGATATTGAATTGATGAGATAGGCACCGACAAATATATAGGTATAGGATTGGGTGAATAAAGTTAACATCTACACTCGCATCATATTCTAATGATACTCCTTGAGCACTGGAGGGCGATATAATGATGGACCTCATAAAAGATTGACCATCAAGGATGGCAAAAGTAGGTAGAAGGCCGGGCTTCATGAAATCCACCGTCCACGTAGATACTCCGGGATGGCCTACCGCAACCATAAATAAGTCGCCATATAAGATGACTGCTAGCAGGAACTATAACATCTATCAACGGCAATCAAAGGCATCGAACATGGCCCTAAGAAAGAAGCCTTATAGAACTTCTGCCTTGCCAAAGCGCCACTATGCTGAAGACTTATCGTAATAACTCACGAGCAGTTCGATTCTCGGTCTAGGAGACCAGTTCCCCCAGGGAATTTTCAACGCACTACAGTTCAAGTTAAAAAAGAGTAAAAAATGGACCTATTTCAAAATACACTATCAATCTTAGTTTTGCGACTTTTAATCCTTAAATCCTACCAGTATCCACTTAACAAAATAAATGCACACACTTTGCTAGTAACATTAGATGCATCAAGCTCAATACAATCAGAGTTAAGATACTCAGACCCTTAATGTGGCACTTGCAGGCACTGCTGTGTAGGGAATGAAGCAATGGTTTCTTGGGAAATGTGATGAATTCTTAGAAATGTTGCTAAAAAGAATTTTATCTAAAATAAAGAGTATGATAAAACCTACTTTATTGCAGTCAGAACCAGGGAAAGCCCAACAGGAGGAGGAAGAAGGTGATTACCAGAAAATCCCAGATACCCAGCCATTGATTTACCTGCCGCAGATAAAGAAGTACCCTAGCATATTTTTCAGCAAAATTAGCTCGAGGCGCTTTGAACGCCACCCCTTTAAATAATGACTTACGTCATCGCCACATACATGATGAGATCATAAATTTCATGCATGTATTTTTCATAACATGGTTACGCTAAAATACTACAAAGCTTAAACTACAGGATTTTTCCCAGGTTTTGACATTTTAGAAGTGACCATACAGACCGGACGTGATGAGCTAGCTCATTTTTTTCACTGCCATCATTACAGGAGGCGATCGGCAGCTAAGATCATTTGGTCCATTACAATGCTGAGCATTTAGGAAGAGGTTGAAATTTACACACTGCTTTAGATATGTCGACAAAGTGCAGGGCCGGGTAAACAATAAGTCGCGGGTTCGAAGCCATTGATTTGAATAGGTAGTATTAAAACGATTATTCATATAATCGATTCAATCAATTACCGGTATAATTGATTGATTATAATTATTGGTATAATTGATCCGGCAATTATAATTGATTGAATCGATTCGATTGATCGGCATCTAAGGAGCTAGTAGAGACTATAGGGTGAGATATTGCACAAGCAGTTGGAACCCCTAAAAACAGCGAGGCGCGGTAGGAATTTACGGAATGGAGAAAGAAGAAAAACCCGGCGTCGTTATTAGCCTGCTCCTAAAGAAAGACCGAGGAGTTCACGGTTTAAAGCCCATTCCGACAAAGGGCACAGTGAACTTAGAGCACTCTCAATATACCAATCAATCATGTAGGGACCGGTAAGCCTCTAAAATGCCTGCCACTCCTGGGATTCGAACGGACCCTCGGGATGGAAGGCCAGTACTTTAGCCACCACATCAACCCGAACAACATTCCCAGTGCTCAATACCGTGTTGATGTGAGACCGTGACCGTGTTTTCTAAACGTAAGGCTCATACACTCACCACCGTTCAAAACTTGCTGCACACGACAGTTTATTAATAGATAATGTTTCCATATTCTGAACTGCCGTTATTTTACCGTGATTTCTAAATATTTTATGCACTATAGATTCCTTTTCGCAAACTTCCCTTTAGTGTCATGATATCTCGCACCATCTCTGTATTCATACGAAATATCCCCCTCTCTTTCATTCCGAGCGGGGCGGAAGCACGGAAGTCATAAAGCACGCCGCTTGCCAGAAAGCCTCCATAACTCAAGGATGCGAAGCTCCAACGCTCGAATGAAATCGTTTGGGGCTCCATCTCACGCTCTATTGGCCCACGGATGCGTGAGGATGAGTAAAGGGACCTGTGCCATAACATAAACCCATCTGAAGTGGACCAATGGAGCAGAGTTACATCTTCCCACAATCTTTTACTCAGTCGGTAAGTACAGACTGATTCTGAGTCTCCGATCCTCATTAGGATTTCATTCATTTTCTAACTGGCTGTGCTTTAACGCTTTGCTAAAATACAGCTTCAGTTTCCGAGGCTAAAACGTCAAAAATGAACAGGAAGGAACTTTTACAGGTAGAATTGCGAGAAAGATAATTCAAGAGATAAAAAAGGCTCGAGTCAAACTCGATTCCCCGAGCAAAACATCAGACAGAGAGAAATGGAGGTCGTAACAATGCCTCGCACAAAAAGTGGGTCGAGGGTTTTTTCCACGTTCCCATGATTTAAAGAGGGTATCAAAATGGGATTGGCAATCCTAAAATAAAACTGTCGACCACCATTAACTGCGAGCCTTGAACCTAAATAAATAAGATTGAGAATAAATGTGGATTAAATAGAGTATTATAGCTCGGAATCTGTCCGTTGAGTGATGGTTATGAAGAATAATAATGATTCACTTTAATGAACCTGGATCAATTGAAAGCAGTATTTTGGTTCACCTGCATTCATGCTTGGAACCCTTCAACGCAAAGGGATTTCAGCGTTAGCAAAAGAGTGGGAGCATGCCTTTTGGCATTAGGACACTCTTAAGAGATAGTGGTATAGTTAACTGTATCCAACGTAACTTTGTGCAACTGCTTCATAATTGAAATAGAAACATAACTTGGTCGTTTCACATAAAAATTATTAGAACTCAAGATATCGATTGTCGACGAAACCCGGGTCGTGTAATAAAAAATATTTATGTGGAACGACCAAGTTACGTTTCTATTTCAATCACTCTCAGGAGAGTTAAGCATGCATAACCTTTGTGTACTACATTTGTAAGCTTTGTGTACCCTCATTTGTAAACTTCATACATACATCAAGATACACGTTGAACTAACGTTTCCAAATGAGCAAAACGAAGGAATATCTATTAACTAAGCCAAAAGAAAAAAATACCTGTGCCATTAAATGACAATGAAAGAAATTACAATTGGATGAATGCGTGTCCCACACTATTTTTTTTATTTCCAACGCACTTGTAAATTAAGATATGCTGCTTATTTTTCGACTAAAACGTTCCACGTAAGATATTAGTATAGTTAATTGCGTAATTGATTGGCTATGATCGAGAAAGCCTTAAATCCTATCAATAAACTTTATTTAAAGCAAGGTAAATCCGAAAAATATAAGAATTTCTATTTAATAGTCCGAACTTTCATCCCATTTAAAAGTTACTTCTCTTCTCTAAACAGCACTACTTCCAATTTTCTTCTCTGAAAATCTTTAGGAAGAAAAAACGTCAATCGAACTACTATGCTAATGATTTACGTCGTTCTTTTTATTTACCTTAGCACCACCTTCAAATGAACATTATCGCTCTCCAGTTACCATCACACTCTATGCGTTAGCAACGAAAGTCAGAATTATTGAATAATTGAAAAAGCAAATGAGACGAGTGAAACTTCCTCAAAGTATCATAACATGTACCTTCTTGGATTAAAATGTGCACGTAAGATGTGCAATGCTGGGGAGTAAAAAAATAACGGGTATTTATTTTCATTAAAGTTTAGTAATCATCTCCGACAAATGACGATCATTTTTCTGTTCTAAGTTAAAAGTGTAATTCATTATAGTGGATATAAAATAATTCCAACCCCTTCATTTACACATGATTTTTCCTCTACCCCAGGGGATAGTAAACAGAAATGCTTTATTTACTGGACTACAACACCTGAATGACGAAACATTACACCACCAAATAAATTTTCTTTTGTGACGCCAAGTAATGGAACCTCTTCCAGTCTACTCTGATGTATTCTTTGCAGTGGAGTTTTTTTGGCGTCAACGGGTCTGAATAATTCAGAATCATGAGTCTATCATATTTACTTCAATAACTATATTACAATTCAGGACGTACTACAAAGGGCTAGAAGCCCGGTCGCTGGCCGAAATTACCAGATTCTTTAACCCAGCGAGAAGTGCAGGGCCAAGTGTGCGCCGAGCTTGGACCGAAGTCGACCGCATAAATAATCGATCGATCGAAACCAGCTGAGCCCAACTCTCGTCATGTCCTCAGGGCATTCACTTTGCGAGAGGAGCATAAGGAATAGCAAATGCCTGAACCTGTTATCACAAATAACTCAGGTGATAAGCCGGTTGAAAACGACGATACCAAAAAACGCAGTATTTTAGTTAGGACACAACTACGGAAGAAATTGAGTTTTAGGTCATCGTGGTCCTTTTCTGAAGCATATAGACCAAAATACAAGCTTTCGTGATAGTTTATAGGTACGAGGTAAAAATACAAGCCAAAGTTAAATTTCATTTTCTAAATAATTTTAAAAATTAAGAACGAATTACGTCTAAGACATAACTAGATGTACAAATAAACTAATTAATCCCTAAGTGGATAATGGTAATGGAGGGATGAACTTTTGACCTAAATTTATTGATAATTGTCATCCATTTTGGAGTTCCGGTACGGTAATTCGCAAAACAATTAATCAAAACATAAGTCTAATATTAGCTACATTAGCTGTGACGTTTAGCCCTACATTAGCTGGAGTCAGCAAGTGATCAGTGCAAACCAGTAGAATGTTGAATTTTCTATTCATATGCATTTACTTGCGTATTGACAGACAGATGTCTTGAATTCCCTTTCCACAATCTTTCATACACATTTGTCCCAGCTAATGACATGAAGGTGCTAACATAGTAGAACTTCAGGAGACAAATGATACTTGCTTCTTCGATATGCATTTACGCCATTCACACAAATTGATTATTCAGCATTCCAGCTCCACTGAGATTCATATCAGTTTCCAAAGAAATTCATAAAAATAACGACTAAGAATTTTATCCTTCAGTTGATAAATTGTAAAACTCTCGGTAGTTTTGCATATTTCACATTTCATACCTTCCCTAAGTTCTCTTTCACGGCAAATCTCATAGCTGTTTAGATACAATTTTAATACAAAACAATACAGTTTTAATACAAAACTTATTACATACAACTTATAAAAAGTACAACTTACAATTGCGCAATAGCCATTTAGATGGAAATGGGCTTCTTAGTGGTGCTATCAGGAACATTACGGTATCAAAAAGGTGCTTACTCTACCTTAAGCAGGAACAACATTTGGGTTAAGATTTTGATTTGGAGTGTAGTGCTAAAGGACCTAAAAGCTACGAAGAGGTGATAACAACAGAGATTTTTGAGATACGAGAGTGGACAGAAATATATAATGAAGAACGAAGGCAGGGCACGGGAATAAATTAGGAACAGAGGTGATTGACAAGGAATTACGGGCAATGGGACACTGAAGACATTATTTTTGGACTTACCAGTGCGGGAGAGGAAGAAGGAGGAAAAGGATGGAGGATAAAAACATAAAAAACGTGACACTTACGTTTAAAATAAATGAAGCTTTCAACTACCACTGCAGTCTTCGTCAGCCGGAGGTAGACTAAAATGTGCGGCGAGGGTGTGAAGGAAGTTGGAGGGTAAGAAAAGGGGGTGAGGGATGACAGTAGGGGGGGGGGGAGTTAACGCTGGATGTTCAAACCAGGGCTCTCGCCGCGACCACTTGCGGGTATTATGCCCACAGTCAGAAATATTTCTCTTACCTGAATGAAATATTATTTCTATCAAATTTTTTAATTCGTAGAAGAAAGTTGTATCCACAATATATCAAAAATGAGCAAAATCGAGGATGTAGGTACATCGTAAAAAATATACTTTAAAATTTCAAATTGTTGTAAACTTTATAAAATTGATTATATTTTTCAATATTATCCCTTGTAATATTTTTCCAAATAAATACCTTAAAAATAAGCTCTTTTGCACGTCTAGCTTTAATAGTCTCGGATATATAACGAAAAATTTGCAGTCACTTTTGCAAATTTTGCATTTTGCTACGTTGCAGTTTCTCGTAAATGGTTGTATGACATTTCGTAAACGGACAGTTTGAGACACAACAGTTGGTGACTAGACAACACGTTACTTACTAATACGAAAATTCGACTATTCGTACATGAGCTAATTTGTTCACTGGTAGAGCGGTCGAAGGTTGAAATCGATTGTGGGAGAGAATGAGAAATATTTATAGTAAAGTTAATAATAGCCACTGACATGGCAACGAAGGCTGGTGCAGAACGATGTTTATAGGTCACACTACCAGTAAAACGATAAGGCTTCTAAGTAAAACCATTATGATGTTCAATAAATACGAAGAAAACATCGAATTAAGCATCCTAATGCCTATTAGAATGATACCGACGCGGAGGAAATTCGACAGCCTGACTAGTTCATCTCAGCACCTAATATTTAATTAATACTTTCTACTTCGTCGATATTGTGTTTATTTGAATAAAGATGTGATGGAAATGTTAGCCGGATAAGTACATCTACATCTACACGATACCCTGCAAGCCACCGCGAGGGTGTGTGGCAGGGGAAGTATGAACTGGATTCGATGCAAACTAAAATAGTACCTATGATTCACAATATTAGTTTCTTGATGCTAAAAATATATCCTCTATTTGACCTGGAAATAGTTTAAAAAACCGTTCCATATCTACGAGTTTGTGATTGAGGCAGAAATGAATATTCTAATTAAGATTTTAGGGGCATATAATTTTGTCTTCCACTCAGAAATGAAAGCTTCGATCTTGAACAGGGAAAATGAGATTGGTTGGGGAATTTGAGACTGCTGCTTCCTATTCTATGAAATGTGCCTCAACGTCACCACTACCTACAGCTATTTATGACACAAAGCTTACCAAGGTCTCCTTCCAGATTATTATGGGGTTTGGAAGAGAAGTTGAGCTATCGAGTCATTACAGACTGTTAATTGAATGATCAAAATTCTACCTAAGTTTCTTTCGAGTATAGGCCTAGGATAGTACATATGATCAAAATTCTACCTAAGATTTCTTCGAGTTTTGCAATGCATGCCTCTTCATGGAGAAAGGTTTATGCCACTTTTGAGTGGCTACGAAATCTCCACCTACAACCATCTTACGTTCGCTGTTTCGGTAATCAATGAAGTTGACCATTTTCTCGAGTTAAATACAGAGTGTACATCGGAATAGGGTGGTATATAGTATGCACAAACATATGACTTTTGATATAGCGCACTGAATAGAACCAAACCCTTTCTATGTTTCAATCGGGATATATATTTCTATTTCGCCGACTATTTTTTACCGTAATAAATACCCTCTTACTTATTTTCTAAATTCTATATTCTATATACCCTCCTTCCGGCTGACTCTCTCGATCCTTCCTGTCACTATCACAAATCAATAATGTTATGATTGGTTTGACACAACTCTCCACTCGATTCTCCTATCGTCTCACCTCTTCATATTGATATAATTATTATCCTTCACACCCTTCAGAACTTGTTCCCTATACCCATACGAGGCCTTCCTTTATCATTCTTCCCATTCACATTTTCCTCAACGATTGTCTTCATCAGACCTTCAGGTCTCCAAGTATGGCCGATTAAGTTGTTCTGCCTTCTTTTTGCAGTGTTCAGCAGACCTAATATATCCCGCTGTTCTTAGGACTTCTTCGTTTGCCACTGGTCGATCCAATTCTTCTGCAGCACCTCCTTTCGAGTTCTTACAGCCTTGATTTCTTTGCTGCTGTTACCGTCCATGTCTCACTTCATTAAGTAACATGCTCCAGATGTAAGTTGTGATATCCAAAATTTTCTGGCTTCCAAGTTTGCATTTCCAACCGTGAGAATTCTTTTTGTAGAATACTCTCATTGCCTGGGCTACTGACATCTACTTACTACTTCCTTATTGCTTCGTCCATCGCTGGTTACAGGGCTTCCAAAAAAACAATACTCTTTGACTTTCAACTCCACAAGCTTTTGTGTTCCTTGTTTAACGTTGGTCTTGGCCTCTTCTGTCCCACTGCATACTATTGCCTTGTTTTAATTTTGTTGATCTTCTGGTGATACCGATCTAGCATTATCTTTTCCATGCTTACTTGAGTATTCTTTAAGCCAATTTCTGTCTCTTCCATGACCGCTATGTCATCAGCGAATCGCAGCATGCTGCATTTCTCCCCGTGGATATGAACAGCTGGATCTTCTATTTGATTTGATTGATGGCTTTCTCGATGTAGAAATCTACATCTACATCCGCGTAATTCCCCTGCGAGCCACCGCCAGAGTGTGTGGCAGGGGGTGAATATCACCAGATATGCACCATTTACATGCAACTAAGAGCTACCAAGACTTGATGCAACTGCCATGCAGCCATGATACTAAGCATACAAATAGCTACCAAGTAATGCTAATCATGCGAAAAACTATGCAACTAAAACAACCACTACAGTCTACTCAAACAATATTTCACCTACCTATTCCTTTGCTATGATGCCCATTATATTCTTTTATGGTAAGCGGGAAAAATGAAATTTAAATATATCGGTACGACAATCTATCTCTCATTATATTTATCAGGTCAATTCTAGCATAATACGTAGAGGTTTTTAATATATATCGAACATCTTCAGTAAACCTATCCAATGTACATTTCTGTAGGAGATTTAATTGATTTTTAACCCACGATCTGATAATGATTCCCAACCTAATTCTTCTATTAAATTTGATACTTCGCTAAACCAATTGTAACACTTTTTAACAAACCTAGCTGCTCTACGCTACAGACTGTCTAATTCTCTGATCAAGCGTAATTCCCTCGGATCCAATGCTCTGTCTGCATAACCTAAGTGGGGTCTAACTAGTAAAAAATAACATCCCTCTTTTGTCTCCTCGTCACATTTGAACACTGAACATTGAAGACACTGGAGAGCATGGATGACAGTCCACATCCTTGCCCCTACTGCTGAGTTCTGATTTGATATCAGCCACTTGGTTTTTATACAAATTGTGGATTATTGTTCGGTTACTGTATGACACTGCACTTTCCTTTAGATTCCTGAGCATTGAATTCCAATCCAAAAGCCTTTTCCAAATCCATAAATGCAACAAACGTCGGTTCAAAGTTTCTTCTTTCTCGTCTTTCTAAGTGTCCTAAGGGCTTACATTGCTTCCCTTGTACACTTTTATTTTCTGAATCTAAACTGGTCTTCCTTTGATTTTCGTTCTATGTAGGTAATTCTTGTCAATATCTTCGAGGTATGTGTCATCAGGCTTATGGTCCTAAAATTTTCAGTAGAGAAAGTAGTCATCTTCACCAATTTTGGATGAATGGTATTGGAGATAAAAGTGTCTAAGATAATTTGAAGAGATTTATCAGGCTTGTTTGTATCCTTCCATGGGAATGCTACCCTTGAGAGAAGTTTCTCTGGTGATTCCTGTATTCCTGTTGAAAATTATAACGCTATCTCTCCGGTTGCCCTTCGCAACGTTCACGATGCTAAGGATTCACATTCAATTCAATTTCATATTCAATTCTAAAGGTGGCGGGTGTGTTAGAAACGTACCTATCACAAAATAATTAATCAAGTTTCCAAATTGCTCACGCAAAGTACCTACCCCGGAGCCTTAGCGGAAAGGAGGGACGCTAACAAGGCCTCAAGTATCAATGAAAAAAATAGGAAAGAAGGACTGCAGAATGTTCCAGAGTTACGAACCAAAAAATAAAAACTTCTCGAAAAGGCCGAGAAAGTTTTCGTAGGGTCTGAAGTGGAAGTACAATCGTTGAAAAGATTACACCTTTGGCATCTTTTATTTGTAACTTTCTTTAACAGACTGCTCTGATCCCAAACTCCTATATTCAAATTCTACGTTACTTAATTTTATTGCCTTAGTCCTTTGCAAATATTTTTATTGCCCATTATTTTGACACAATTTCATTCCCATATATCCTGTTTTATTTTTTCTTATATATAAAACTTGTTGTGTATTTTATTTACCTTTTTCGTCTTTCGTATAATTCAAAATAGTCTTCACAATTTATGCTGTTTTATATATCGACTGTACATGCAGATTTGATAGAAAATTCGATCAAAATGTGTTGAGAACAATGTCCAATAAGACCCTGTAAAAAATGCAAAAATTTGTCTGGAAATCCTAGAAAACTCACAAGAAGCGAAAAAAGAAATCGATTTCCGCCGGAAACATTGGTAATGTCACTTATAAACAGACTTTCAGTGGCTATAATGATATCAGAAATAGTACTCTCTATCATGTGATGAATTTTGGGTATCTTGCGTCTTAAACTACGACTATTAAATACCACCTACAACAATTAGCTCCACATTTTTCTATGTTACGATGGCTACCTTACGAATTGAAGGGAATAAGTAATTTTTAATTATGGAAACAATTTCGGTTTGATGACTTGCTGTTTTTTTCCATATTATGTTTGTTATATTCGTGTCGTTCACTCTACTATGCCTATTCGATTACATATTATACAATTCCCGCTATGCCTACACCATAGTATAATCATGTTTAGACGGTATCTACACCGCATTGTCTGACCTATTCGTAGTTTGCTATCCCGAAGAGTGACCTACTCTCTGACTCACCCCTCCGCTAAACCCCAAATGCAGTATCCTGTGGTACTAAACGATGCCTCTTTCGTATTGTGGACACTCGAGTATTTCAGAGGCACCCTACACGATTATTTCGGCAGCTTTGAATATCTTGACCTTTAAAAAGTCGGTCATCATAAATATATCGACTTGAGGAACATTTATTGGAGCTCGCATTTTTTCTGTTGCAGTTTAGTTTTAGATGGAATTACGAGGAATTCTGTTCTTCCAACTTTTTCATCAGCAGCTTGAATATAGGAGTAAATCTGTCATCGAAGAAGTAGAAGAATTCTTGAGTATTGTGTTCAGGACACTTCCAAGTTCAGTAGTCCGTCCGTCGGATAGGACGTTAAACCGTGGGCCCCTTGGTGGCTCCCATTAAGAGCAAGCTTATGCTGACGCCGGACTTATCTTCACCGTTCCTTCATTCCCTGAAAAAAATCCTACCCCAATCTAATTTCCACCGACCCAAAATGGTGCAAATGACCTTAACTGTCGGCCACCTCCCTCGATCAACATACTCCTAACTATCGATGTCATATCTTATTATTTACGCCCGTGAATGCCACAGATTTTGTACTACATCCTGGCTCCGATTATTTGTTACAAGAAATAGTTTCTCGGTCTATTTACCAATGCATTATCCCTTACATGCCTTGGCACTCGCTACGGTGCAACTTTATTCCATAGACTAAAGTCTGTCTAATTGGCACAAAAGAAATTTGCGTGATTAAACGCATGTGTTGCTACAAAAGAATATGGAACGAAGTCGCAAAGCCAGGAAAGCTAGAGAAATGTGGATGAAATATCTATGCAAAGATGTACAAAACAACCTTTCCCTTGGAAAAGTGGAAGCTGCATATAGGATAGTGAGGAATCACTTCAATGAACGAAGCGCAAGATGCAATGCTATAAGAGACAGGAAAGGAGAACTTTTGACTGAAATGAAGACAAAGTGAAGAGATGGAAAGAATATTTGGAAGAGTTATACAACGGAAAAAATCTCAGCCCTAAAGCTATTGAAGAGGAAAGCGAAGTGGAAAAGGATGATATGGGGGCATCAATATTAAGATCGGAATTCGACGCTGCAGTAAGGGACCTTCGGATGAATAAGGCTTCTGGTACTGATGATGTTCCTGCAGAACTAATTAAAAATGCAAGAGAGAAAACATTAACTCATCTTTACAAAACCATCTGTGACATGTACTCAACAGGAGAAATACCCAGGGACTTGAGAAAAACATCATCAATCCTATTCCCAAGAAGAAGAGAGCGGATAAATGCAAAAATTTTAGGACTATAAGCCAAACGACGCATGCATCGAAGATACTGACCAGGATCATCTACAGAAGAATAGAACGAAAAGCAGAGGAGTTCATGGATGAAGATCAATTTGGATTCAGGAAAAGTAAGGGCACAAGGGAAGCAATATTGGCCCTTAGGCTGCTCATAGAGAAGAGAATGGAGAAGAACAAGTCGACGTACATTGCATGTGTGGATTTAGAGAAGGCTTTTGACAACGTGGATTGGGATTCAATGCTTGAAATTCTGAAGGGACATGGAGTGTCGTACAATGACCGAAGAATTATCCACAGTTTGTATAAAAACCAAGTAGCGGTGATAAAATATGGACCCAGCTGTGAAGAAGCAAGAATAAGGAAAGGAGTGAGACAAGGTTGTGCACTGTCTCCCGTAATTTTTAATGTTTACATCGATAAAGCCATCAATGAAGTCAAGGAGAAGTGTTCTGGAGTGAACATCCACGGATAAACAATCAGTGTGCTACGATTCACTGATGACATAGCTCTCATAGCAGAGACAGAGAAGGAGCTGAATAAGATGCTAACAACCATGGAAAGGACGATGGCCAGTTATCATCTGATGATCAATAAGAAGAAAACTAAGATATTGGTGTGCAGTAAGAGAGAAGAGGCCAAAACCAACATTATACTAGGAAAACAGAAACTGGAAGAGGTGAAAGAGCTCTATTACCTGGGAAGCCGAATAACCAACGATGGACGAAGCAAGAAAGAAACAGTGAGTAGAATATCCCAGGCAAAGAGGGCATTCTATCAAAAGAAGAATCTACTTACAGCTGGAAATACAAGCTTGGATGTAAGGAAGCAATTCATCAAATGTATATCTGGAGTATGTTTCTTTACGGCAGTGAGGCATGGACGATGACAGCAGCGGAGAAGAAAAGGGTGGAAGCATTCGAAATATGGTGCTATCGAAGAATGATGAAGATAAAATGGATCGACCGAGTGACAAATGAAGTAGTCCTAAGAAGAGTGGGAGAAAAGAGAAGTCTGCTGAAAACTATAGGAAGAAGACGGGACAACTTAATCGGCCACATCTTAAGACACGATGGCCTGGTGAAGACAATCGTCGAAGGAAAAGTGAACGGGAAGAATGGAAAAGGCAGGCCTCGTATGAGTTATACAGAACAGGTCGTAAAGGACGTGAAAGAGAGGAACTACGTTAATATGAAGAGGTTGGCCGATAGAAGAAGCGAGTGGAGGGCTGCGTCAAACCAATCCTAGGATTGTTGACCCTTGATGATGATGATGAAACGCATGTGAAAAGGAGTGTTATTGGAGAATGTCTCTTGAGTGGAAGATTGATTCTTCGGAAGAATAACAGTTCAGGACAAGATGAAAAGTAACACGGCAGTAATCATTACCTGGTCCACTTATAAAAATAATCACCACTATACATTTGTTTTGCCTCTCTGAACACCAATAAGTTTTACATACAAGGGCATTAATCATATTGAATGCGAGATGACAAAGATCTCTTTCTCATAAATTACTTTGCTATTTCAATTTTAGTCTTGAACATGCAAACTAAATAGCAAGTAGACCCCAAAAAATAACGCAAATGCTTAACTTAAATGCGACCTTGAGTCGTATCCATCCGACGTTTTAGGTGCCTGAAAGCTCAAATCTCAATCCATTCAACCTCAAATTTACTTCCAGAATGCAGAAACTAGTTAGAGAGGAGAGAATATGAGAGAGGCATGAGGAACTAGCTGGAGTTGAAAGGGCACGCGGGAAGTAAATTCATAACGGCCCATTGTGGCCCCTTGTACACCCATAATGGCTAGATTCGCGGCGTATATGCGTTCATTTCTGCAGGGGCAGAACGATTACGACCACCGAAGTAATTTTTCACCTGTTCCTGTAAATGAAACACTTCAGGGAAAACAAGAAAAATCCAGCTAACCACAGTTTGTGACCAAATCACCGAGTGTTTAGCGTGAAGGCCGATAGTACATAATAACGTTGGTTGGTTATTCAGGGGAGGCAACCAACAGCTGAGGTCATTTGCGCCATTTAGGATAGGTGGGTAATTGGGTAATGGTAGGAGTTTTCAGAGAACGGAGGAAGGGTGGAGAGAAAACCGGCGTCGGCATTAGCCTACTCATAACGAAAGGCGCCAAGGGGACCACGGCTTAACGTCCCATCCGACGGACGGAGTACTGAACTTGAAATGCCCTCCACTAGGCACTCAGGTGGGGACCGGTTTTCCAGTGAAAAATCCACCACTGCCGGGAATCGAACCCGGGCCCTCAGAATGGGGGGCCAGTACTCTAGCCACCACACCAACCCGATCCCCACATAATAATGTTCTCCGAGGTATTTCTTGCTGAACAAGGTGGATGAAATATATTTTCTCAGCATTGCATAAAATGATACTTCATTTGTATAATCAGAGACGTAATCTTCCCCAGAAACGCAGTCTATGGCTTTAATAGCGCTTTCGTATTGAGGGATGAAGGGAATCAGGCGGAGTAGGCGGGGTGACGGCCGACCGAATCCGCGGAACATTTGCAGTAGTGTCGTGGCTGTGGCGTGCCTTTTCTTCTCCAATGTGTGGTAAGTAGGCAATTACATAAGAGCATGCCATCCAAGAGGGTTTGAGGGATGGGAGCCGTCGACATTCCTTCAACTATTGGCACGAAGGGGCGAAAATTAATCCACTGAAGTTGTTTGAGGAATACAAATCCACCGAGTAGGTTTCCGTCCCCTGTCTCCCTCTCCGTGCTTCTCCCCCGTTGACTCTTAACGCGAGGGGAATATCCCCCCAGCTATTGCGACGAAGCATAAATAATACACCGTCTCAAAATTCCACATCCTGCCTTTCCTTTCTGACCAGGTTGCGTGCCTTCACCCCGTCCAACCCCTTGTCCTCCCTCCTCTTAACTCCCCTGCACTCTTTTCTCGCCCCGCGTGCTGGTGCATACATAAAACCTTGCTCCCAACTATCGCACTCGTGGTTCATCCATCAGCCTAGGGACAAGGATCGAAGTGTCTTGTAGCCGTTTAAATATATCTCGTTAATTTGGATTGAGTTGGATTCCAGACCTCTTTAATATTAAATATATGGGTGATTTTTCGGGAGTTTAGGTCTTTTATTAAAAATGAAAAATAGTTAACTTTTGGCCGACGTTTCGGAAATTGTATTTTTCCTTCTTCAGGGCTAAAAATGGGATGAACCACCAAAAACATAACAATAATAAGTAACATGATTTAAAGGATATTTACAGTGTCAAAATGGTTTACAATATAATTTTTTACAAATTTTAATGTCAAAATATTACATGGAATAAATTTTACATACCTAAGTTCAATAATTGAATTTGTTTACAAATCGGTTGCTAAGGCCTATATGTTATAATTTTTTAATTTCGATTAATTAAATTGTTATATATTTTACTTAAATTACAAATGTCAGTTCTTTTATTGCATGAATTTTGATCTTTACTAATACGAAACATTTCTTAAAATAACCTTTTTGATAAATTTTACCTTTTTTCTATTTTTCATTTTTAATAAAAGACCTAAACTCCCGAAAAATCAGCCATATATCTCGTTAGTTATTTAATTGGACTCCACGCCTTTAAATCCTAGGGTTGAGTCTTCGTAGTCTGAAGAACTGTTGTTTTTCAAATCCGTGTGACATCCAGTACAAATCATTGAATGCATATTGCAAAAAAATAGAAGTTTACTGCCTGTCGTGATGACTAGGTTGGTAAAAAACTGGCCTAGCAACCAAAAACCGGAATGTTCCACTTTTGCGATAGGAACATTGCTCAAATCATGGGATTAATGTTTATGGTTTGAAGGTGCGGTATACCTGATTTGGAAAATTACAAAAAAAAAAGAAATCCGTAATTGTAGGCTGCAGCCGACGCCTATCGAAATTTATGGGAGTATGCAATAAAATAATACTTCATCGCGCCATGCCTAGCTACAACTAGTTTCGCTACGCTGAAGAATCTTGAACTGTTGCAAAACAATCTCCCCACGACTTATCTCTTGCTACAGGGCCAAGGGAAGTGGTGATGGGAAGAGAGGAGGCGTGAGTGGGAGGCAGGAGCGATGGCTGCTGAGGAGTGGTCGCGTGAAGGGTGCATCGCCGTGAATAAGGGAGCGCACGGAAGAGAGCTCTCAACGTTGTGGAAGTCGCGGCGGGAAGTCAAGGAGTGGGAGCAAATTGCCCCAAAAGTCCAACAATGCACTTTTTTTAGATTTAGTCCTAGTTTCCATGTCCGGAACCGGTCCGAAATCTCGTCTAAGGGATGAGTAATCACCAGGCATGCAAGATTAGTAGAGCGGACATGAAATTCTACTGTCAGCACAAGTACAGACTGGAATAGAGTTAATGCAATTACGTTATCTCTAGGGAGCGAATCGAATCGATTTTTTGGATGAACGGTTGCATTCTATTCGCAGAACTATTGCAAACTAGCTACTTTCGTAACACGTTTGATTTTAACCTCCAAAAAGTATTCATATCTCTTGTTCTAAAAAGAAATAAAGCAATTTCATACGTATAAGTACATTTAGAATCCATATCTTCACTCCACTTTACACCTGGAACGTAATATGAAAGAGCTCTCAAAATACTATTGATGTCGTCTGAAAACTTCAAAAGCAAAAGACTGATAATATCCAACCTACGATCTGAAAATGACTCACAACCGAGTCTATCAAAGAATTTTTGACACGAAAACAAATTTCATGACTGTTTCAATGTCCAATGCTACGTGGGAACATGGGGCATGCCTCTTGGGAACTAACAGCATATAATAGGGCCTATTATCGGGGATCATTTAAAACTCACTAACCCAACATTATTTTGTTATTTTTTATCGCATATAATGCTGCGTTATGGGTATGGAACTTTATCGAGGAATTACAGCGTAAAATTTAACAAAGGGTATCAGAATTAAGTTTTAATGTGCATCAACTGCTATGGCTACATCACACCGTCTATCTCACCCAAGTATGGTATCATTAATTTACATAAGAAATATTTCGTCTACATGAACTTTATCTTCATCCGAAATAAAATATTGGGGTGAAGTTGTGTTTCGCAAGGTCTTACGGCAACCATACTAGTTTTTTTCTGTCAAAAATTTTTGGCTATCACAATGTTCCATTACTGAAGTTAATAGTTTATTCGCTAAAATTTTACTCGATGGCAAAACAAGAAATAAATCTAGTAATACGACTGCTCTTTATTTCCACTTTTAATAAGCATCATGACAAGCACAAAACCACTACAACCACTGGGTAAAAACGAAGTCTTATTTCAGGGATTACCTAAATGCTATTTCAAGATAGGGAGCTAGTGCTCTGTGAAACTTTTAAATAAGAATCAGTTCTACTACTTAAAATAGCAATTTGGGTATTAGGTCGCTTTAAAAGTTCATGTTACGCGTCGAGTACACTCTGTGAAAACCAAGGCGCATGGGAAATTCACAAGTAATTCGATAAATTAGTATTTCAAACTGTTTTTTTTCCATGTATCGCCTCAAGTTTACCAGAACGTTCACTGTTGTTGTTTTTTGACATAATATATAACCAAAATGCTTTCGGTTCTTGCCTTTGCTGTTCCCCGAGTTGTATTCATCTGAATACAAAGAGCACATTATGAAGACATTTTTTTCGAAGCTGCTTTGTAATTTCCAATTTTTCTATTATACAGCTGTGCACTTCGATTGCAAGTTCATTTTTCCTTCACCCTTCTGATCTCTATTCCCTGAAATATTCCCGCCGCTCCCCCACATAACCTTAGCTGCCAATCACCTCGCCCGCATATGTACTACGAGACGGAGAAATATTAAAAACGGAATGATGGAAGTGGCAAAGAGGCCTCGGAAGTATGATAACTGCCAAAACGAAACTCTGGATTAAGGAAGGTGCCAAGGTACTGATTGGTAAGGTGATAAAGAGCAAGAAAGCGAAAACTACAAATTGACAGCTTTCACAACAGAGTAAATATTGGAACCAGCAGAAATACAAGAAAATCAATAGAAAAGTGACTGAAAAACTAAAGAGGAAAGTATAAAACCACCGATAATTGAAAAGGTAGGAGCAGCCCATAGAGGCGAACCACTTCAAGGGACGCGGCTGAAGATGTGACGGAATTCGGGACAAGAATTTTTTGAGAAAGCTTTTGATTGCACGTGAATAAAGAATGAGTGCTTGGAAGAGCGTCTGAAGGAATTTTACAGTGGAAATGATCGCGAGGCGAATGCAGCCGAACAAAAAATGTTGTTTCGGAGGAAGATAGGGGAGACGCAATATTGTGATCGGAAATCGGCACAGCACTCGGGGACCTTCCCACTAATAAGGCTCCCGGAATCGATGACACTGCTTTCGACTTAATTAAAAATGTAGAGGAGAGAGTATCAACGCTCAACGCTTTGGCCCTTCGGTTACTCACAGAGAAAAGTTTGAAAAGGAAGAAGTCGACATTCATATCATTGATGCCGTTTTTAAATTTGGTGAGAGTTTTGTGTAACGCCGGAGTATCTTAAAACGACAGACGAGTAATCCGCAGATTAAATGAAAACCAGGAGACTGCGATTAAATCTGGACCTAGTAGAAAATAAGGAAGAGAAAATTAAAGAGGCGAGGCAAGGATGGGACTGGTTCCCCGTGATTTTTAAAGTCTCCATCGAGAAAGCCATGACTGACGTCAAAGGATTCAAGAGTGATAATCGAAGGGGATTAAATAAAAGGTTGAAATATTTTATATGCTTTATAAAATGTATGCTATTTTATGGTTTTAAGGTGCTTCAACGATGAATTTTTTACCGCACCATCTAGCTGTACTTCTTCTTAAGCCGAATTCTAGGACAAACACAACACCCATTCCCGAATAGGGATTGGAATCCACGACCTTGAGTCGATTAACGATTTACAAATGAAAGGTTAATAAAATTTGATTCTCGAATGCACATAAATCTCACTTTCCTATTTTTTACATTGTCATAATTAATGAACATCTCAATCAACAGCGGTATCTCTATTTTTGTATTACATTCTTTAGATTTACAAAAAAATCTTTTATTGAAAGGGCATTTCTGGGGCCCGGTGATACTCTTATCTGATCCCCAATCAATGAATTTATTTCTCTTTATATTATTTTTCATTAGGTAAGTAGATTGTAAAACTAACAGGGTTTATTGTTTATTTCACGCTAAGATTTGAGATACGGCATACACGGGTTAATATACGGCTAACTCTTTGTTATAGTAAAATGTCGGCATTGATTGGGTTAGGTTATTACCAGCAATCTGTTTCCGATTGAGCTTAATAGTGATTCCCACTCATCTCAGTCAACAAGACTGGACAAAGAAAGTTTTAAGACTGGGACCTTGAGAATCATTTGTTCCGTGTTTTTCTACTCATCATTCTTCATCGTAGCGGTATGAGTAGGGCATAAATGACTATAGATTAGGTTGTGAGTAGGTCGGCAGTTGATTGATTCCATTTGATTTTCGAACGAAATAGCTTAATAGTGATTGACAAATGATACTCAAGGTCCCAGTCTTAAAACATTCTTTGTCCAGTTTTGTTCATGAAGAGTGAATAAATACCTTTCCTCGGACTGTACCTCTTCTGTGAGTAGGTACTCTTAAATACCTGCTTTTGTGGGATATTTCACCTATGTCAATCATAATAAGATTTTGTTTGCCCCTGTCTCTTATTGATTTTCTCATTTGCGTCACACATTTTGTCCTCACCGCATTTATACACTCGAATTGACAGGATATTGACAGATTGAACATCTTGTTCCCTTAAAGGCTCTATAATTTCCACAGATACTAATAAAGGTAAAGAAAATCTCAATAAATCAGATATTATGAACTAAATCAATTCTTGTGATTTAATTTTGTGACTTGCGATGTCAGGTGGGTAATTGGGTTATGCTAGGATTTTTCAGATTACAGATGAAGGGTGGAGAGAAACCTAACGTCGGTATTACGTGAAAGGCACCAAGGGGCGCACGCCCCAAGAAGAGAATGCATGACGAGAACTTTTACTGTTCCTTACACTCGAAATTCACTTAGAGAACGAAGCACTTAGAATTTCAACGAAAAAACAGAATGTTGTGTCCAGAAAGACTAGCAATACGCTTGTTCGAGAAGATCGCTCAGAATAATATGATTCGATAATAGATTCTGAAAGAGTTTTCCACTTCCGGATTTCAATATTGGACGCTGGAAATCAAGAGCATGACCTCACAAGATAATCTGCTGAGGTAAACGGACGCGTCAAGAAAACATCATTCCTCTTATTCATACTTTTATGCTGCCCTCCGTCATAATTCAGAACAGAAATGATGTTCCTATTAGCAATGGCCCACGCAAAATGCAGAAGTGGACGAGGGGGTACAATAAAAATACACTTGGGCTTTTAGAAGTGACGTCAACGTCTAATCTCGGATTGCCGGACATGGTCTCGTCTCAAAAACGAGACGAGCAAGTCTCGCGGTAACTCTAGAAGGAGCTATGATTTAATACCGCTTAATCGGTCCACCTCGCACCGACAAATTTAATATAATATGTGCAGCTCTGGTTCTCGGAATCTAAATATCCTTGTCAATCATTTTTCTCATTTCTCCCTCCGCGTCGACGATTTACCTTCCCTAGCTAGCAGCAGCCTAAGACCCCGATGTTGAAAAATCTCCCTCCACTTCACTTAGCAATACATTAAGGGATGTCTATCAAGTGTCCAATTTAGCTCGGGAGTTCTCTTCCACCATAGGAAGACCAAAGAAATACTGACTGGCTACATGTTACTAGCGAAGTACATGTGGTAATCAAAGGAAAACTCGGAAAAACAGTTAATTAAAAAGTTAGCTTTAAAAATATCCCAGGATATATCAGCTACTCGCTAGTTATCTAGTTATGACACTGCAATATATTTATTAAAAGGAAGTTGACCCTAATATATCTTCATCAGAGGTGATGCTGCATCACTTATTGTTGTCCAAAACCATTGTCTATTGGTATGCTGAGGGTATGGACGGTAGAGAACTACAGATTTACCTATGATATGGTACAGAAATGTTACAATTAGCCAAATATATCGTGAGGAACACGGCAAGATCGGAAATCAAGGTATCGTCGTTTTCAACATAAGTAATTGCAATGGAACAGCAGGAAACCAAATACATGCGACCGCTTCAATGCTGTGCACACCATTGTGAAATATCAAACGACGTGTAGCCTTTGAATATTGTTTGGACGGATTCGTATTCAAGCCGGGGAGCTCCCATCATGATTTCATCCATTTATGACAAAATTTTCCGACCATTAATACGAGAAATTTTCATCGATAGGTAAATGTTATTTTGCATTGTTCTACTGCCTTAACGATGCTAATTAACTGAAAATTTCGGAGCTATCGGAACCGTTTTTACTCTTTGGGCTCCAACCGCGCATAGGTGTAGATTCAATAACGACGGTATTTTTTGTTATCCTGATACACTTCCGATAATTTTAGATGTAATTATTTGCTTTATGAGATGTTCTCTGTCTAAGGAGAGAAGTTCTTGGATGGAGATCGACTAGGATTTAGGAAAAGCAAAAGTACGCGAGAGACAATTTTGGTCCTTAGTAGGGCTGCGCGATACTACATTCGCGCTTCGCTTAATTCGCTTAATCGCGCGAGTCTGCGATACGCACTTCATGTCGCGACGCACAGTGGTCCGAAATCGAAAAAAGCTAACCAGAAGTCAATTTTTCGACTTTACACAAGGAAACTTGAAATGGTGTTTTCGTATTACATAGGATATGGCCTACAAAATGGGGTGATACATAGGTCTCTCTATTGCACACAGTAATGTCTTTCACTTGTGAAAGTTTGGTTAATCATGGGTTACATCGAGTTGTATATGTCAATTTTTGTGAAATTCACCTTGATAGCACAAGGCTTTAAGTGCATAAGTGCCTTTCACCAATTTTTTACGGAATTTTTATACCTTCTAGAATAACACTCCGATGATTTTGTTTCAATTGAGTACTTGGTTTACATTTTAAATTTTTTTAAAGTAGGTATTTATCTATTATTTAGTGATTTTTAGTAAAAGCATAATTATTGTTTTCAGCTTCTCCTTGCTCCTGTGATATTTTCACATAGAATTAAATAGGAAAAAAAGTGAAACATAATGAAGAAAAAAATTTGCTTATACCTACTCGCTTATCTGACCTCCAGACGGTTGGCTCGGTTTACGTGCTTGCATATACCTTTACACCATAATACGAGTTATAATCCAAACGAAAAGTTACAAATGTTTACTCGGTAATTAATTGTTGCTTTGTATTCCTATACTTTAATATTTCTATTGCGTCTGGACCAGCCTATCCACCATTCGCTTTTGGAAATAGGATAACGCATACCGCAGAGCAATAAATGTTTCCAAATACCCTTGCTGTTCCCGCGCCGCCCGAAAAAGATGTTTCGACTGAAAAGGGCATCTTCGGTTACACTTTATAGCCTTCAAACTAAAAAGACCCAGCCACGTGCTCTTCAATGAGGATGGGACGGATTGCACCCAGGCCACCTAAGCAGGACTCTTTCTAAAGGTACGTGCGTTAAGATTTCTTGGAATAGGTACCTACTACGGAACGAGGGTAACGGTCACCAGAGTCCTCTAGATTGCCAACACTATATAGTCTATTATAGTAATAGACTACATAGTGTGTTATTGGCAATCTAGAGGACTCTGACGGTCACCACCCACGAACTCTGCCGTAGTTTTAATGCTGGCACTTCGAAAGCTCTCCAGGACTCATTTTTACTTAGTGCCTTGCATAGGAGCGTGGGTTCTGATCTGTTACGCTCGGAAGAAAGTTTGTCCTGCCCAGAAACACTTCTCCTGTCGGACGTCTATCAAAATACGCCAACCGAATAGGTACATACGTTTATTCCCATTCCACTTGCAATTTTAATTCATCATTCTTAGTTTTCCACTTTTTACATATAATTGATTTGCATAGCATTTTCTTATATTCGGTTCAACGTTCTCGTTTCAGCCCTTAACGATTAAATACCTATTAAGAGTTGTAATGGATGTCATAAAGATCACGTACCTTGAGGTGCACGACAAATTTATAGAGATATTCTTTAGCTTCAAAGAAACAATACTTTCCGGAATACTTGATTGCTAAATTGAATCTAAACGGAGATGATGTTGCCAAAAACATTCTGTTGGGCTTCATGCAGAAATTCTTTTCCCCAAGTACCTAGAAAAGTGGGAACAAAGCTCGCGTGAGGATAATTTTTTCAGGAGAAAGTTCAAAAACTGGTTATGGCTGAAGTTCCTTCATGTGATATTGAACAGGAAATATACTTGGTTATTCTACATAAATGTATTCTTATATAATGACCCGACGTGGAACGTCATCATCAGGTGATATTCATTATGAGTACAAAATTCCACGAAGTCACGCCTGAAACCATCGATTACCTTCATGTGCATATCTTCCCAGCACACACGGTGAGTACCCATTATTACAATTACGATCAATGGAGAAGACGTCCATATTTTATTGGTTGGTGATAAAATAATATTTTTCATTTTCGCAAGTGTGTGCTGAAATAGGGCGACGGCCCAAAAAATTATTTGAGGAGTGAAGCGAAAGAGAAGAAAAACTCCAGAGTCTGCACACCGCCAGCTGAGTTAGCCGTAACTGTTTCAATGAACTATCCCAGCAAAGGCCATGAAACGGCTGCAAAACTAATCAAGAAGCATATCTGAATGTCCGACTCTACGCACGGTATTACATGCTATCTACTAGGCTTGTGCGATGACCGATTTTGGTCATCGATTTTCGATGAAAAAATTTCATCGAAATGCTTCGGTGACGATGGCTGTCATCGATCATCGAATAGGGTGTACACGATGATCGATGAATTACGATGATCGATGACTATCGATGATCGGTGCAGATGTCATGGTTGGCAGTTTGGTTTGGCTATTAAGTGAAGACTGAATTGGGTCAAACTTAATTGAGAAGGGTAAGGACCATTTTATAAGAGGGAAACAAGCACCAAGTTACAAATCAAGCAACAACTCTTTGTTGTGGTATAATACAATTCTCATATCCGCATTTTCATCGGTGAGTACAAGATAGTCGTCCAACACAACGTTTCCTGCATCGCTGAAGAACCGCTCTGATGACGTTGAAGCGGCAGGAATACAGAGGTATTTCCTCGCGTACTTCTGAAGGCGGGGATACACATCCTTCCTGTCCCTATACCAATGTAGGACGTCCGTAGATTTGGATAAAGCCGGGACCTCCTCGTACTTGTGGAGCTCCGTCAGGAATGGGTCGTCAGCAGTGGTAGCGTTTCTCGTGTCAGCAGCACATCACGACTCATCGACATCAATGATTCGCATCAACATCAATGATTCGCATCGACTCATCGAGTTCGGTGATTCTCATCGACATCGATGATTCTCATCGAATCATCGAAGTCGATGATCGATGACATTCATCGTCATCTATTTCAGTCATCGCACCGCGATGACTGAAATCATCGTCGATGACTGCGATTAATCGACTCATCGCACAAGCCTACTATCTACTGTGCATAAGATGCTGATCCACTTAGCTGACATTGCAAAGGAATCATTTATTCCAATTTGACACTTCCCAGAAAAAGTCATAAAGTCAAACAATAAAGATTTAAGAAGATGCCGGGTGTAGGTATCGCACGGGAAAATCGTCAAGGTTGGCAACAAAGATTTATTCCAGACATCATTGTTAGCCTCAGATCGATTAGTTTCAGTAATAGGCGTGTTAAAGAAAACTGAGGTACACTTAGCAATTGAAGTAAAAAATCTTCTTGCACTGGCTGATACGCACAGCGACAATGAGTCGGATATAGTGATGTAGGAATAAGACTTTTATTAGATAAAAATGATTATGTGTGACCAAAATAAAAATGCCTATATGAATTTATCTTTTTTCCAACTGTTATATATCACTTATATCATATTATTTAATTATCTTGAATGGGTATCTAACGCGCAAGCCGGTAGCTGAAGGTCGCAGGTTCGAACCCCATGAACGACGGGGTCGAAGCATTAAAAGGATCTCGTAGTACTTTACATTTATTAATTACATAAATATTTTGGAGAGATATGATCTGAATAGTTGTGGGTCCTACGTATGTACCCAGATAATTACTTCCGTAGAATATTTTGAAATTAGTCAAATAATCATCTCTCATCAAAATGTTAACATTTAGTGATACATAAAAAATAACTTCAAAATCGGATTCAGCAGGTCAATAACCTTCGGATTCTCCTACTTTACTTTGTAAGTACGTTGATATAACGACGGTATTAATTTTGGCAAACTTTTTTTCATTTGGGACCACCGTGCGACGCGACATTAAAACGGCAGCATATACGATATCATCCGATAACAACCAATATGCGAATTCAACAAACGATACAATTCTACATCAACCAATGTCGATATCAATCAATATGCGATACTAGACGACATGCTCTACTTGCAATTACCTTTTTAGTTCTTCTGGCCTGCTGTTTGGGAGGGGAAGGCTGCAAGTGATATCTCCCAGGCAAACGGACCAATTAAAGGTTATCCAACTAATATGCTGCTTCATTCTTCATACCAATCCACGGATATGGGTGCGGGGTAGAGACATCACAAATCATAGTCTAGATATCAGCTCATCTAGTCTGGATATCATGGAGTCATAGAGCTAATATCTTTTATCACTTCTTCATCTTCTTGAAGCAGTCCTACAGTCTTCCGTGTGTTTTGAAGCTATTGGCACTGGCGTACAAGTGTAATGCGGCAATTTGAGACGAGGGAAAAAAATCTGGTTAAAGTCGCTCTCGTGGGGAGAACCGACGGTCAGACCCTCATTACCTCTCGAAGCAGAAAAATCTCATAAAAAATCTATAGCTCACTTGTAATCACGATGGTCAGTTTTTTCCCAGAAATAACTTCATAGTTACATCAAACTTTTATACGCTGTACACATGGAACCTTTATCTATGGATACGAAAGTTAGTAGTCAACCACTTTTGCCTTACATTAATACATATTTTTGGCCCATGAAAGTTTTAGAATTGCCATTGCTATAAACAATTAAAATTGGTTTAAAACTTGACTTAAGTGGAGAAAAAGTCTAAGAACTTATCCCCATGATTTTTGAGCTGTTATGAAGTACAGTTCTTTGAAAATAGCATTAAGAATTAAAAATGGAAAAAGCCACTTTACATGCAGAATTTGATGGAACTATATTTATAATATTCGAGGCATTATTGAAACACCAATTCCACTACTGGATCTGGTGTCTGTTTTGCCAATAAGATTTTTTAAACCTGCTTTATAAGTTAAGTCCTCTGCTACATTCGGCAATCCCGTGCCATTATCCTTAATCATATCATCCTTACAATATGCACCCAACCTTTCAGATAAATGTGGAATTGTGCCACTCAAGCCATTTTCACTACCAGCATAATGGTTCAAGTTCCAATGGTAGTCTGAACCAAAAGCCTAACAATTCTCTCCATACAAGAAGTAAATGTTAAGATTGTACGGCTTTGTCTCTGCTCTGTACTCATTTCAAATAAATATGTAATGCGGTATTGTGGAACTGCAATAGGAATATTGAAGTGTCCCAAGTCTCTAAGTCGCGTATTTGCATAGAAAATTTTGAAATGCGTAGAAAACCACCAAGTGGTGAAGGCATCTCTGTCCCTTAGTCAAGGAAATGCTTACGTCATACGTGATTTTACTATGCCTAATTTGTACCTGACCGTACCAAAGGCTCGCATGCAAGAAAAATCACTAAACGCAACTATGACAATCAAAAGTGCCATGTAAGTGTAAGGCAGTCTGGAGGCCTTCCCCATCGTCAAGAAGCTTCTGGGATAACACCAAAATACCACTCTTAATTATTCTATATCGACGGATAAAGGAAGAAAAGAGGAGGCAAGAACAGACTGGCAGAAAAGGACACAGAGCAATAAAGATTAATGAGGAGGAAGAGCAAGTGCACGAGTTGGCGGATGTCGTCAAGATCAAGAAAGCCACAGCTGCTACTCTTCACAGTGATGCTTGCCAGATACATTTAAGGCCCAAAATTGAACTGAACCCAAGAAAAAGAAAAATTATCCACCAGCTGGAATCTACAGCCAGAAAAAAACTGGACTGATGATTAGATTTCTTATCTTATATTTTATTCAATATTTTTGCCTAGCTTGGATGCCTGGTATGAACCAATAATTTCATGAACATCTTGATAGTGTTGAATAGAAAATACAATTGGGGCACTAACAAAAGGTCTACAAGGACCATGGTATGGGTAAGGAAAAAAGAAGGAACCCCATTGAACATTCTCAGGATTAAAACAGTGGAGGAAGATAACACTCCACTAGTCACAGGCAGAAACTGGTAGTGAACATATAAATCCAAGACAGAAAATGTCCATTAGTAATAATAAAAAATCATTTTCCTTTCAAATAATTTATTTCAGAAAAATATTCATGATAAATGATAAGATGCACAACCATTCAATTGCAAACATGAAGTGTGATATACAGGCCATAATGAAAAAACTCAATTCAGGCTTAAAACCATATTTGACTTGTGGAGGCAGCCAGGTAGGTTACACGGAGAAAATTTTGAATAACACGGACCCAGGATGGTACAAGGGCCTTCCATAACCTGATGTCAGTCGAGAATTATTGTACCTACCGAAGAAACATTTTAAACAATGTTAAGGTCAAAGTATAAAACAAACCCCCCACTGTAAAGTCGAAAAAAATTCAATTCACAATACATAAACAATCTTTCTCAATATAAGGAAGCTTCTCATTTCCTCCAACTTTGAAAAAGATCAGCCATTCATTTTAAATGCATACACTTTCAGTTCAATTTCCCTAATACAGTACCACTTGCTGGGCTTCCAGTCATTTCTATTCATCCAATGAAGGAACAACAGTCACGCATACACTCATTCTAAATCACTAACATTGTTGCCTTTCAGACAACTCCTTAAATCTGACTCTTTGCTGTATTTCTACATTCGATTCGTGAAATATCAAATTAACAGAAGGAAATAGTTATGCCCTGAGACAGGACCCACTTTTTATCATTTATGGGTCCTGCTAATAGGTGCTAAACATATATTATATTGTTGAAGATTTTAGCGTTCATCAAACAAATACATAATGGAAAAGAGGGTGGGATAATTTCCTGCACTGCAGGATTTTGCTATAAAATAATCATGTACAATGAATTCCATCCACATTGAAAAAAGACCCTAAGTTCAAGGAACTAAGTGAATCTTTTACTCCCAATCTCTGTGGTTGGTGTTGATCCTAATTAAAATGTCCTTTCTCTCCCACAGCACAAATTACCTAAGTCATCGACAAGTAGTACTGCAGAGGAGAGGGAGAGAGAGAGATACTCAGTGGAATAGTTCCATGTGGCAAGCACATGACACCACTGACACCTGGGTCCTCATCATTAACACTCTTCATCTCAACAGTGCTTCACTCATCACCACCTTCTTCGTCACCCTCACCATCTCCTTCCCCCTCCGCATCACCCTCACCTTCACCATCCGCCTCACCCTCACCATCACCCTCTGCATCCCCCTCCTCACCTTCATCGGCTTGAAACAGACAAATAACTGTAGATATAAAAGCCACACACCGATGGTTCTATCATCATGATAATGACTCTCTTAACAACTACTAGCAAGGGCAATTCAATCACACTAATTACACACACCACCAAAAAATCAATTGTTTCCCATCAAGTCACATTCATAATTTGAGGAATGCACTGTCAGCCCTTCAATTTACTAAGAAACCACAATAAACAACCTTGATTACAAAGGAAATGAAAGATGGTTAACAAGTAATCAGAAAATATCTAAGCTACCAATAACATGGAAAAACTGCAACCTGCATGCAAGAAAGCCTTAATTCGAAAGAAAACTAGAAAGTGTAGTCGTGCTCGAAAACCGTGTGCCTTCAAAGGTAAGCAGTAGAGCAGCCACTTCAAAAATGATTTCAAAGAACATGTGCATTTGCCGTTGTGGAAACAAGAAATATGGGCTCATAAATGATTTCCATCCTACATCAACCCTTCCGCTTATCCTTCAACCCTCCCGTTACCCGGAAGATTCGACACAATTAACCTGCCAAGGTGAGATGTGTCCTCCACTTCCAAAGGATGCTGATTCATCCATGCTCGGAAATCCATACACAGTACGCATACTAAAATTCAACACCTTATGCTAAAATGACATTGGAACACAACAGCAGGATATCAGAAACAAAAGGTCCACAACCTGTGCACCACCAGCAGTTATCTGGATCAAAGTCTGTAGAAAATTATGAGTCAAAGATTCCTAGCAAGTTCAGCCCATGTTGCTGAGCTAATTGCAGAAACTTGATGCATTACGGAGCCCTTAAAATTTGATCACTCAAATGTGGCGTGGCACGGCCCCCCTCCCATAGCAGAGGCAAAGAAGTGGAAGTGCATATTTCACTGATATTTTAGACTTTCTAATCACTGATAAAATTTAAAACAAAATTTAAATTCCACCACAGCCAGCTAGCTACATGTCCGCATAAATACAATTACAGGAAATTATCTTGTTACAATTATCAAGTGCAGCAATCTTCACACACACACACACGCAACAGGAAAAAGGGGTGCATAGCATAAGATAGGTGTCATTAGCCACATTTAACTGGAGTCATCCCAAGCTGTATCTGCAAGATACAGCTTGCCATTTGGATTTGACACAGCTACAAAATGCTCATGCTTTAGGATATTCATAACAGGAAACTCTATTCATGCTACATAGTCAAATATGACAGGCAACAAAAGTGTGGCTTCCATTAAATTGCAGTACATTCATCAGCAGACAGTAATACCGTGACTCACACAAATCCTCAATGAAGACCACCAAACACAAGGCTTTAAATTCCTTCAAGAGTCCAATCATTGAACAGAAATATCTTTGTGGCCACTTGCAGAGAAAGCAAAGAGGATAGTATAATATTTTTATTAAAACTTTCAAACCGGCAATACATTTGTGTGTAATGTCTCCTCTATCCCTGACACATCAATAAGTCTTTCTTATCAGGTCAACAAGAAACCAAGATACCCAGAAACCACTTTAACCTGAAAATTATACCAAAGGCAGATTTAACCCTCATCAGTAAATGAGCAACTGACAGTCCAACTATTCCTCTATCTGAGAGACATGCCCAGCATATTTTTCCAACTATTGCAAGCCTCCATGCATTTTTCAGTAGACCGGAATGAAAAAAATTCTCAAACGACAGCTCAGTTGCCAGTCACCTTACTGAGTAACGAGAAAAAAATGCCCCATGGATAGGATAAATTGGGACTGCAATGATTATAAATACAAATTTCTATTCACAATGAATATACAATCAAATGTCATTTTCTAGGATAGGTATGAATTCTACTGCAACAACTTCCATACAGCAAATTCAAATATAACATGGCAAGGGTCAATCCTGGAATATTTGTAGCAGAGACTTTATGCATTGGAAAAGAAGTATCACATCTAGACAGTTCCCAGGTCTTATGACAAAATTAGAGCATAATATTTTGTAATAACAGGTAACTTGCTTGCAAATCTCTTCCAAAAAATAAGCCGAAACCTGCCTCAACATCACTTTTGAGAAGCAGTAACCTCCCTAAGCAGTCAATCCAATAGAAAGAAATTAATTTCCACTAAATGTCAATTTCCTCATTTCAGAGATCACACCCCTCTCTTATTTGCCAGTACCCACTAACCCCATGACCACAAAATTGCCTAGTTACAAGGGTTGATATAATTTTTCACAGATATTACAACAATATCACTGTAAGTAGCTATTAGCCTTCTTTTACAAGCACTTCAGAAACCAAATGCAGGAGAATTCTTAAATACTTAGGCTATAGACCAGGTTGCCAGGGATATAAGTATTTCTAGGATCCAATAATCAGTACTATCTTCTCAGTAGGCATTTAAAGATGTCGGCGGACATTGGGTCGGGAAGAATGTTGAAGGTATTTGGCTGAGCTGGAGCAATTTTGGGCATCAAATGGGAGAAATTGATTTACACCTCTGATTCCAGTACAGAGAAGAAAAATGTACATATTTTAAATAATTATAAATAAAAACTTATTTTATTAATAACTTGTCGGCATGAAACTGTGCAGAGTATTTTTAAAATATTTATGTTCATTCACATGAAGTATACTAGTCCTTTCACACTCCTTGCTGAAACAGCTTCACCTCTATGCAGGGGTCACATCCTAAAGCGGCCATTTTTTCTTGGTCCCAGCGGAGGCCACTTAAGACAGGTTTCACTGTACTGCAGAAAAGAAACAATGCACTAAATACTTATTCTTAACCCCCTCAATGAATAATCACGGCGATTCAACTACCGAGACATAAAAAGATTCTAATGACTGAGCTAATCTTTAACTAATGATTTGCCATTCACAATTATATCCACCTACGTTCCTAGACAGAAAAATACAAGCATTCATGACTCTTACCACAACTACATTTGAATTTGCCCAATGAAAGCCATTACAAAAGGACTCCTAAAAAAAGTTTTTTTTTAAATAAGTCCTACCCCATGCATTGCTGCATCACAGGAAATCTGCAAGTGCCCAGGCTAAAAATAATCTGGCAACAACAGCAAAGACTAGCAACAGCCAAGGTTTCCCTCATTGCAGGGAACTCAAATTTATTCACTCCACTTCCAAATGAAATCTCAAATCTATATTTGGAAAGAAAACATCACATCCTCCTAAAAATAAGGATGACTAAATGTTTCTGCTAAATATGATAATGGAACAAAAGCAATGACAAGATCCTAGATAAGCCTAATTCAGTAAAGAGTGATGCATGAAAAAACAGCTAAACACCAAAGAACGACGACATATTGCATAATTGCCACTCGTGATGCACACGACCTTCCTATGTCCACAATATGTAGCTGGTATAACTCAATTTATACTGACATAACCTAGAGCGTTACTTTCTAATGGCACATGAACATCAAATTATGTACAGCAACAGAGGCATTATGCACCAACTAATGCACTTACATTACATATGCATACAGCAGAAGCCCAATATTACAACCTTTAAGACTATGAAATTTCATTATTACAAAACAATGATGTCGGTCCCTGCAAAAAAGACATTCTAACTGCATTGGACATTAATATTATGAAATATATTAATAATAGATAATAAGAGACACACCTGCCGTGTTACGAAATGTTAAGAAATAACACTGCTGAGGATCATGTGAAACATTCGGAGATAAGAAAATAGAAAGCAACAAAGCAAGTACAGTGGAACCTCGATCTATCGTTTTTCAAGGGGATGGACGAAAAAAATGATGAATGCGGGAAAACGAACAATCCGGGAAATCATTACCAGTCCAATGAGCGGAAATTTACGGGAACTTTTATTATTCTCGGGAATTATATAGGGATGTTCCATTAAAGCTGGAAATCTTTAAATTAATGCCAATAATACATTCACACACTAAATAAAATTCCCATGTCGGCGGTCGGAAATGATAGTTCAGAGTTTTATTGATGTACGGTGAATTCTTGATTATCCGGTTCAATTTCACTTTTATTTCTTATAATACTCGTAATTTACGTAAAACAAGCAATACATATATTTTCGCGATTAATGCGTGAGTTTAGACTGCTTTAAGTACTCGCCGGGGGCTCTCCTCACCCGATCGCGAAGCCTTTTAGTAGCGACTGTATTCCCGTTTCCATTACGCGCTGACTTATGCGTTCCCTAGTCCTGTCGTCATTGCCTCCACCAATTCCCCTCCCCTACTTCCTTCCTAACTCCCTTGGCCAATCAAGGTGTAAACAATGCCCTTATCTGTCGTACACTGGAAGCCCGTTTCACTTTCTTCTCTCTATTTTTTTGTCATAATACACATCAAGAATGTGGTCGACCCTCTGAAACTGGGCGGAAATTAATACATTGTTGTCTACGTCTACTCTCCGTTGTCAGTACATTAATCTCAAAATTACAATGTTTTGGGTACAAGCTGCGATCTCGGGATCTTTCGCGTCCGACAGTGGGAGAAGAAAACCTCCACCTCCTTTGGTTTGAATTCAACCACATGTGACTCGACGCGGCAATAAAACACTTATGCAATACAGTACACTTACCATTATTAACAATTTATTTTTTACGATCTCGCAAAGTTCTAACTTTCTTCTTTGGATGAGCCATGATCGGAAGAAAAATTAACCCTGACATGAAATGACTGAATGAAACTTATAAAAAAAACAAATTGATGGCAGTAAGTGACTGAAAAAAATGGACGAATGCACACAGAACCACTCGCAACGGAATGAACTTGGGGAATGACACTATCGCGGACACTGAGTTGGCTACAAAGTACGCAATGTGATTGTGAGACTGTGAGTCGACTACAAAGTGTGCAACGTGATTGTGTGGCCATCTCTCCAACATTGTAATCTTAAGAGACGGCAGTGCAAAGAAAACAATGTAAATTCTTCGTTTTATTTTTTTTCAAACGCAGCATGTGGGAATAGTTGCGGCGGGAGAGTGATATATAAACGATCGTTGCGGGAAAACGATACTTTGGAGAACAATGCATGCGAGAATAAATAACGTTATCCATATGGAGCTTCATACGGGACTAAGAATAGTGAACGATAGTTGCGGGAAAACGATCCTTACGGGAACAATAGATCGAGGTTCCACTGTACTCCAGTTTATTGCAAAAGTAAGAAATAGCCATGGACCTTAAGAATTTTTTAAAAATTGGTTTCCTATCAAATTTTTCACAAGTTCATTTTTCACTTAAAAACTACCATACAAAGAGTCAATGCTACTTCCCAACAAAACTTCAACCTCTGAAATTTGCAATAAGTCAAAAAATAGTTAATAAGTGAAAATTGAAGCACCTAATTGCCAGGTAAATAACCAGCCTGAGATCCATAGAACACTTTTGTGGCACTAACGGCATGAAGATTCTTGTCTTCTGGGTGTCCTATTGCATTTTGCTAGACAACCGTTTTGCCTGCTGTATACCTTCAGCTTCATTTCACTGCCCTGAAGATGCCTGCTGCAACACACGCACATGGACAAACGAGGCCGGACACCCAGGAGACAAGCATCCTCAAACCACTCCACAAACCACATGGTTGCAAGTTGGAATCTCACCTCAATCAAGGGTATTTTCCTAATTAACTTCATCACAAATACCAAAGTTACTAACTCTCGAGCGCAAGAAAACATCAATTATCACCACAGAAAATCACCTATATGGCTTTGTAGACTGTCACTGAATGATACAAAAATTATGTATCAAGGTTAACAAGAAAAATTTTTTGCATCCACAAAAAACCCAATGGTAAGTGCATCGAACAAAAAACCTCCATTAGATTACTTAAGCTACCACATAATTTCGACACAATTTTGTTAGATAATTAAGATGTGAGTCACAACACTTGAGGAAATAAAAGAGTAAACAAGATATCAGGATAAAAACTTGCTCTTCAAATATTCAAAATCAATATTATGTCCATTTCTTTCTCCCGTGAATGACATAACAATGAGTTTCTACTGTATCCTCTATCACAACTCCGTTACCACTACAAATGACAAATTTAGAATTAAACACTTACATTTTTAACAAGGTTATTGCCTCCCATATATCAGAAACATCAGAGGCTGCACACACAAGGAATTTCCAACAAAATACAGGTTAGAGGATAAATATGGTGTTGTAATTTGAAGTCGAAAATGTTCTTTCCCAACTGAACATCAGCATACAAGATCTTAAAGCCTATTCTTGAATTTATAATGTTGCAAGGAAATGCTTTAAATTAAAACAATAAACAAAACTCAGCCTCAATGAAGCAAACAACTCACTAACTAAACCACAATATTAATACAGAATTTACCCAAATATAAGATGACTTTTATGAACAATTTTCAATTGAAAATATCAAGAATAGTCTTAGATTCAAATATGAAGTACAACTACACGTTAAGCAACGCTACACCCTAAATAAGTAACATATGAATAATTCATAAGAATGCATTTCAGGTGATAACAATAATAACTATCAATATATTATTATGTTAGGATTAATAATTGTGTCAACTAATAATGATTATCTATTGATCACTAAAACAGTCCAATTACATACTGGTAATTACAGTAAATAAGTAACTATAGTGTTAGTTATCTTAAACAATACATTTTTTAAAACCCAAATGGTTGTATGGATGTTTTCAAATTGAGTAATAAGGTAATTGTTTTCAATAAAGGGGAAAACTAAAAATAAATATTGCCAAAAGAGTTAATCATTTGTGATAATATTACATTTCCTCATTTTCTTTTCAACTACTCCAAAATGAGGGGGTCATCTTAGTTTCAGTTGAAGTGCTCAAATACAAACATATCAATCAATAACAATAGGTGATAGATTATATTGTTCACCTAAATGAACTATGATGTTGTGAGAAAATGTAAACAAAAATAAGTATCACATATCTGAATGTACATTTCAAATCCAGTAGAAGCCCGGTATAGTGAGTACGGCTTATTGTGAGAATCGCGTTACAGTGAGTGATTGTCTTTGTACCGCCAAAAGGCCTATCTATGTTTTACATGTAAAATAAAGCGGATATAGCGAGGCCAAAATGTTCCTTCCACGGTATACACTCAGTATTACGACATATCTCTCGAGGGCAATGCACCGCCAAGCAAAAATAAACCATTGTTTTGTATTATCTGCTAATTAAACTAAAAATACAAGATGTGTGCCATATCTACAACACCTAAAGCCAGTTATGTCCAAACATTAGCAATTTACGGCCTTCAGTATGCTCTGCGTGCTCCCATTTTACGTTCTTCTTTTGTTAGGCCCAGTCATCAGTAGGAAGGGAGTGGGCGGGTGACGAGCAAGATGAGAGTAGGAGAGGGAGTTAGGTCTAGGCATGGGCGATATTGATAATTCAATATTGGGATACGATAATTTTAGCATATCGTAAGGTGGTGATAACAATAACTCACATTGTAACGATAAGACATCGGGGCACGATAAGATATCGGGGTACGATAAATATCGCTATAAATAGGTATCGCTATAAATAGGTATCCCGATAAACATCACGATAAATGTCATGATCATGATAAACATCGCGATAAAATATTACGATATACATATTATCACGATAAATATCACGATAAAAGAATGTGATATTGCACTCGTTCAAATATAGCGTAATCGCGCCCGATGAATTATCGTGATATTGAACCAATTAATCGTGTCAGAAAAAGACAGCTGTTGAGTTGGCCTTCGCTTAAGCTGGAGCAAGTACGTTTGAAAACTTACTATTCTGCTAACTGCTAATTCAAATTCTCAGCAGTTCTCTCACACTCTCTCTTTCAATTTCAGTGGTATGATAGTTGACGTACTTGCGTGGACAGATAGGTGACGTACTTGCTCCAGCTTCTGCGAATGTTAACCCAACGGCTGTCTTTTTCCAACACGATTATATTTTTGTTCGCTTTGATAAATTTTGCATATTTTTGTTATTTTTAAAATATAACCAAGCCTTATGCTGCGCTAATAATTAATATTCATCCCGTTCATGTTTTTGTTTTCTTTTGTGATTCCTAATTTCACAGGTTATAATCATTATTCAAATCGCACGGGTATTTTTTCATGAAAAAAACCTGCGTTCGTTCTATATCCTGGAGATGGCAGTACTTGCACGAAATATGATATGCTGCCCAATTGACTGAGGTATTTGCTAGTGTAAATAAATACTCAATGTCACTAATTTGCGGGAGATAATTGAATTTGAATCATAGAAACTACTAGGAATAGGTGACTATGTGAGAAATATCTTCGACCACCGAAACATGCCGTATTTCAGTGAACCATCAGGCCAATTTTCCCAACTGATGGACATACTGGTTAACATTCGAAAACTCGACAAAGCTGATATGTCAAGACATATTCGCAAAATTATCCAAAAACTTCCACAGTGTACCTAATATTTTAATTCTGACTAGTTACGCTGTCTTTACAGCTTTCTTCGGCGATCGAAAAATAGAAAAACTGGAAGAAAAACACAAACTAGGGAAATTAATATTTTATATAATGGAAAATGACCTGTTTCTTTCATGAAATATGTTGATATTCTACCAGATTGTGCCTGAAATGACTTTTTTGCTGTTTCCCTTCGTCAAATACCACGAAAACAAAAGAAAAACTGTAAATACGAACGACTATGAGAATTGGGTGGGTTTTTTCAACACCTTCGGATACAATGAGTGCTCGATTTAGCGAGTGATTTCCGAGGGATTATGAGCACTCATTATACCGGGATTCCACTGTATGTATCTTAAAAACAATGAAGTAACTCTTAATAAATTAGTACAAAAATTAATAATTTCTTGAATTCCAATTAAATTTCAATTCCATGAGCACATTCGCTGCTTAAATAGTTGTCATCTCAAAATAGAGAAACTAATGAGGCTAAATCACTCCACCATAAAGAACACTTTTTGTGCCACCTGGCATTTTTCCTTGGATGAGGCTGCCCAGTACCACACTTGAGTGCATATAAGCTTTGCAAAGAGCATCACTGACATTCTTCGGACACACACTTTGACAAGATTCCTTACATTTGAACATTACATCAACAAACCCACAAAGTCATGCAATTCACAAGTATTAAAACTGATATCAAGCTGTTTTCCAATCAACTGCTGGCAATTGAAACCTGGCAACTCATAATCCTCAATTATTGCGGTCCATGACTGTTTCACACAACGCTTGTCATTGCAGTGTGATGCACGAAGAAGCAACTGGCTTACCATAGGAATAAAAGCAGGAATATGCATTGAAACTTTCCAAACAGCCCCTGTACTATCCCTATGCGTCCATCCATGAAGTTTTCACAACTAGACACTTCTTAGAGTTGTGCAATTTATAGCTTCCTGTAAAACTGCCTTTACTGCAATGTTTTCTAACCATATTTCATGTCCCTGAAGAGATTGAATTTTTTGGTGATGTGTGAAATTCATTGCACAAGGTAGTACGGAAGAGTGGGTGATAAAAGGGAGGCTTATAGCTTACCGTCATCATCACCTTCACCCTCTTCCAATCCGTCTTCACCCTCCTCCTCATCATCCTCCCCAATCACCTCTTCATCTTCAGCATCCTCACCTTCTACCTCCTCTTCCTCATCTACTTCATCCTCCCCAACTGCGCCCGAATCATCCGCTTCTTCCTCTTCCGAGCTGCAAAGGAAATAATAATGAAGAGAGGTTGTACACTCACTTGTGAGCATGTCATATGCAGATTTTATCATTACTGATTTATCATTGCAAGGAATGATTTTTAGTGAAAATCAAGGTTAGACACGGAACTCTAGCCCTTACTCATACACAAGGATGGGTAAAAAAGCACACACCCATCTTGCTGGTGTCAGAACTATGAGGTGCTGGTGCCAGACTAATGAGGTATGCATAAAGTCAAAGTTAATTTTTATGGTAAAAGGAGTTACAAAGATTCTCTCATTTATTCCAACATTTTATCTTCGCTGTCTTACTTATCAACAACATAAATATTTGAGCAAAAGATGTTTCATGACTACAGGAGGACCTATGCTATTCACTTGAGAATCACCCTCACACACTGCTATGCAAATTAACAGAAAACTGACAAAACCATGCTCATCGATGACTTCTAGACCCCCAACCACAAACACATACGGTTTTGATTACTGTACTACGTAATTTTTATTTACTTCTTGGTTGTTTTACAGTTACTGATTTTTATAGCATCAGTTAATACATTTTTTTTAAATTCACAGCGGAAGGCCACTTACTTAAGAAGTGCTTACACAAGTCTTAAATTCACTTGTTACAAACAGATTGTATTCTAATGCATCCTTATCACACTGTAGCTAACGACTACTGAGGGCAAAGAATATCTACTGGTATCCCAGACTATCCCAGAAAATTCAATGAAAATAATCTTTTCAAACTGAAGTAAAGCCATCAAAACTCATGGCAACAAGTGAAAATAGAGATTTTAAAGAACCATCCATTTTTTAGGCTGATTACAAGAATCTCTGAAAAAGGTAGACATGCATAATGACATTGGGATTTTGTGTATCTGATACTCTGGTAATACAGATGGATAGTCTGCCCACTAGATGGAGGTTTTCGGTCTGGCCCATCACTTAGGAAAGGGCCTGATGCCTTTCTGAGTTGGATCCTAGACTCATTAAAGCACATGGTATAGTTTCAATGCTTCTGAAGTGCTTTGTATAAATTTCTAAGTCTTCCAAGCAGCTCAGGAAACAGGAAAATATTCCCAAGGTTCACCAGTAAGGGCCATATGTAGTCCCATTCAGGGCTTTACTATGACTCGGGTGAGCTAAGTGACAGTAACTGGCAGTACACCAGAGCAAATTTCTTTCAGAGTGATAACTTTCAGCATAAGTTGTAAATTTGTACAAATTTGTCTTTCACATGACATAGGGCTGTTGCTTATAAAAACTCCACTTTTCACCAAGGACCAAAAAGGATGAAACACATTCATTATGACAATATCCTTGAGAGCAATTTAATTCAATGACAAAAATGAACCTGATAGTATTACCAGGCAAGTAGCCAGGGCCAATCCCATAAGAGTTCATATTGTTAGATTCCATATGCTAGCACCACCACCCTATCAAGGGTCAATGTATAAACAGGGCCACCCTTGTAAACTGAACTTTTCGCATAATTCGCTGTTTATAAATAAATTGACACACAAATGTAGGCACACAAACAACTGTTGCAGCAATACTTGCACAAAAGAATCTCTATCGTTCCCACAAGGATCATTTTCCTGCATGCACTATTAGAGTTTTTTGTCATGAATAAAATTCCATATAGATAATGTTATGTACTTCCACATCCATCATTCCCCAATTTATCATTTTACATTGCCAGTTTGAAAAGCATGGCCCTAGCATTTCCCACACGTGTAGCTTGCAAAAAGAGGGTACCTCCTTGAATCCCAGGGAAAGTTGAGTGATAAGAATAATCGCTCAATTCTGTTTCCACTAGCATCCAGGTTTCTTGCACAACAGTTCTTGCAACACATTGAGAATTCTAAGAAGAGGACGCATCCCAAACAATAAGTAGAGCCACGAATTTTTCGCAAAATGATTTTTTCGCGAAATGACGCGAAATATGAAGATTATTTGGGATAACGCGAAATACATTCTCCTGAGCGAAAATAATGCGATTTTTTAGAATTTTTACGGGTCATTTTGCGAAAATATGGAATATATAGTAAAACCTCTACCTATGGAACATCTTTTCATCGTAAAATCCTCATCACCGGCCAAAATTCAAGCATGTAACAGAGGGAAACATCTTTGTATCGTACCACATTATTTTCGACAAACCTCCGAACTTTGTACTAAGAGTGAACCCCCCGAGACCGCGAAACTACCTCCACCGAATGGAATATTCGGTGATAATTTTTGTTCTTGCTCCCACACTTGTTTTCTCATTTCTCCACGAAATATTACAGCTTCCGACTATTAAAATCGGTCATTTTAGCCGCTGATGGAAACCTTCCATTTGAATTCATTCAAATGCCCGTACAATATTAATCATCAGACGCGTTTTACATGTACCTACGCATCCAATGATTTTATATATCTTAGGGTTCTTTGACCTTTAATTGTGAATCAAACCATCAAAGGAGTTATTTTTATCATAATCCCTCTTGTAATCTCATCTTCATTCGTCCGAGCACCTAAATTTCATATAGTCGCCAAGCGATATTCGTTTGTTTTGTTTTTCTCGTTTTCGCAGCCCGATTTCGAACATTATCCATGAAGCCGGCACGAATGATGCATTAGTGATTACATTGTAGTCAGTACATTACATTGTAGTCCCCGTGGAAGCCGGGTTCACATGGGAGTGGAATAGATGGAACGGATTGTGATTGGCTAGATGCTTTTCTGCTTTCTGCCTGTTCCGTCTATTCCGCCCCCATGTGAACTCGGCTTGAGACTTTTGCTTTCTAGAGATTATTGCAGTTTGTCCACATGCAATATTATTTGTTATTTACGTGAGACTTAATTTAATAGCTAATCAGAGATCGATAGCAGAAGTATTTCTATGATGCGTGAATTGCCCTAAGGAAAATGCCGAAAGCAGTAACTGTGTTTGACCGCGAAAATCAGTTTCGTAGAGAAGGTTTCTATGTTTTTGATAAACAGAAGAAAATATTAATGTGCAAGTACTGCAACTGCCGAATTACTAAATTAAACCGAAACTAAATTAAACTCACTCAAATACATTAAAATGAAAATAACTTTTCTCCAGAACAGTCATCAATATAGTAATGCAATGTATCACCAAATGGCGTTTGAGAAATCTCGGATGAATCAATATGTTTTATACACCGAAATTTAGGGCTATTTCCCATTTTTTATCCCGAAATGGGTCATTTTTAATGACGAAATTTGAGAGTTTTATTTACCATAAATTCTTGCCTCTAACAATAAGTAACCAAAATATGGTTTTATAATAAAATCACCAGCTAATAAATTGCTAACTTTACACTTTCACAGTTATCTCCAACTACATGTTAAAGTTTATCACCTCTTGAGTAAATATTTTAAGCAGTTCCATTTTAAAATGTTGTTAAGCATATTTCCTCATTACATTAAGTCCTCCACTTACGCGGATCCGAGTTACATGGATGTTCAGTTAGGCCGGTGTTAAGGTCTGCAAAATCCGACGTGGGACAAAATCTCTCAGCAGGATACCAGTACGCGAAAACCGCTGCGAATCCCGCCTGGCGGAACACAGACCCGCCGTGAATATAATTCGCTTCGCTGCATGCCGTGTTTCCCTCGACTAGTCTAGCACAAAATTACTGTGAGAAAAGTTGACAGAGAAGTTCATTGTAGCGGTTAAGAAGTATCCGTCACTCAATCCGAAAATAAATGAAAATGATTAGGTCAAATATTTATATATAAGCACGCTTTTGAACATTAATTGCAAACAGTATTTTTTTAAATTATAAAGCATTGCCTGCTAATATTCCTTTCTCAGTATTCGTCTTCTGCAAATGCGATTACGAAGGGAGCTCTATTTTTGTCAAATGACATTTCCATGGTGTTAACACTGAAGCGCAAGTACTGATGCACGCACATGCCCTGAAGTCCCGCGAATGTATCACTTTCATTTGCGGGACATTAAGTTCACCCTCTTGGCGAATTTCACTCCCTCATCCCGAGCTGGTGGTTCAGACCACAGATGTTCAGACCTTATGTTCGCATTTTCTCCGCGTTTCTGTTGCCGTGACAGATACACCGGTGACGACCCGTGACTCATTGTCAAGCACGCATGAGTTCATGCCAAACTACGGGCATTCAGAATGCTCACTCTAGTTAAGGTCATTACATAGTTCAATAGGTGATGACTTAAGCATGGTTTTACTTTTGCATGGCATTAAAGTCTTATAAGTCGGTGGACTTCACATATAATAATGCTTCCCTGCAATCATATATAAATAAATGTACGTCAAACATTAACACACAGCAGCCACAACCGATACACATTCGCACCAGTAGGTGAGAGAAAACAGACAGGACTTACAAACAGACGGCGTCAAAAACCACGCTGCGTCTGGCAGTCCTCGGTTTGAGGAGCGTACATTGGCTATTTGTTCTGTAGTGCCATAAACACGACATGTAGCACTTTGAAATCTGTCGCTGGTCGAAAGCCTGGCCACCTCCATAAGAATTTGTGTTCGGCCCTTTACTAGCTGTCGCCACATTTCTGTCACGATGACAAAAACCCAAAGAAAACGTAAGTCTGTCACCGGCCTCACATGGCATCAACATCTTTTTTCGGTGTAGTTTTGACCATCCTGCGTAAGTCGACACGTAGTTAACTATCTACTCCATACATGACGTCTGTTGTCCATCACAACAAAAAAAGAACATGTTTTGAGTAATTATACTTGCTTCAGATTCAAATATCTAATGAAATAAAGACTGGATTTGTGTTACTCTCGGAATTGTCGTATTATGGTATGTAAGTATTTACCACGTTATGTTATATTTATCTTCAACGCCTCTTACAATATTCAGCATAAGGGTGCTATGCTTATAAATTACATTTTAAGCTGTAATGGGTTTGAATGCAGCAAGGAGCATCTAGATTTGTTAAGAGAACTTAGCGGCCTCTCAAAAGATAGCATTTTCTGTAATAGTCACAGATTGCCACCAACCACGGTAAAAGCGGCACCTGGTTCAAAAATGGACAAGTAAGTTGTTGCATTTCAACTTGAGCAGAAATTTTTGGAAAGAATTAACTGTGGAACTCAAGGACTTACTGTAGTTAAAAAGTGAAAAAGTTCAATGACACAAAAAGGCAAACCATTGCATGCTAGTAAATTATGAGCGTGACATGAAACTCTTTCTTCTACCTGCCACAAGGTGGTGCTACAGACACCTCCACGCAAACTGTGCTCTCTGTGAAAGCTTATTACAGTCAAACCTCTCTTGAATGAACCTCCATAAAATCCCTCTGCACAAGGAAGAAACTTTCAAGTCCCAATTTTTCTCCTATACGTTATGTGTATTCTCACTCTATTTTGAAAGAACCTCCTCTCATTGAAAATTTATGCAGAACAAAATGATTTTTGGTCCCAATAATGACAACCTCTCATACGGAATTTAAGAACTAAGACACTATCCATTTCTGGTACATACATACCGTATTCCTCTGATATAGTCCCCCACTTTTTGGCTGAAAACTTCGCGGATAAAGTCTGGGGGGGGGACTGTATTCGAGCCAAAGGCACCTAATGCCCATTGTAAAATTCCATCCCCCGAGTTTGAAGGCCAATATCTCAAAAATAGAAAGTTCAATTTTAAAATAAAATACATCGAACTAATTAGATAAGTTTGAGGATGGCATTTGAGGAATGGAATATTAATTAAACTCAGTCACATGAAGCTCGTATGTCCATCTATTCCGCTAATTAACGATGATTAATTTTCATCTTCAAAACCAACGCGATCCTCAAATTCTAGAAAATATCGCTGACAATTGATTATCGATGAAGCATGAGGCAAGGATGAAGTTAGCTGCGGAATGCATAGTTCTCTGCACAACTAAGTTTTTCCCGGTCCCAAGTAGTTTGTTATGCAAAGGTTTGACTCTACCCAGTTATCTCAGGTACATTTACCCAGTTAATTCATCATTAGAGAAGTACGAATACTACCCACGAATACTCAAATATTAAAAAGTATTTGATATTTGAGATCTCTAATAATTATGCTAAAGGAATTCGATATTCGAGATCTCGATTAATTTTGCTAATAATGCTATATTTGGTGTGTTAACCAGATACATCATTAATTCCAAAACTGGACAGAACATGGTGCATTAAAGCTTTCTGCCTACTTATTAAGGCTTATAAAATTTAATGTATTTAGCAGTCCATAATTGGTAGTAAAATTATTATTATTATTATTATTATATATTTGACATTTTAAAACCAGAATTCAGATTTTTAATTCAACCAACTTGTAGCTATTAACTTCTACAGGCAACAAATTAATTAGCAGAATGACATGGAGTATATTAATTGCAATTCTAGTATTCGAGGCATTCAAAATTCAAGATATTAGTCATGATCAGAAATCAATATTCGAAGTTGAGAAATCTACTATTCAACTCATCTCTCTTTATTGTAATTTGCTTTTATTTATTTAATTTAAATTTATTTATTCAGTTTAACCATGCTTCACACTAGCAGAGTACAAGCGCGAGCAGGAGCCTATAACACGACTACAGTAGAAACTCGAAAATACGAACTTCGAAATTACGAAATTTTGATTTTACGAAGCAAAATTTTCGGTCCCGACCAAAAGGGTATCTAAGTGTATGTAACAGTACGCGATATTACGAAATAACGAAGTTTTAAAATTACGAACCTCGGATCTTGGTCCCGACGTGAAAAATTTACTCGTTTATACGAATAATGATGGATCACAGTAACGTTTTCCGGCGCTCCTTGTCAGAGTTAAACATCTAATTAATCATCGTCGCCGAATACATTATGCACTGAATGTATTACCTGAACGATATCTCATTTTTCAATGTTAAAATAGTAAGGACGACTTTGAATCGTAGGCATCGTAGCTCATAAAATATGAAACCAATCTGACATAAAATGCGTTCGGCTTTGTAACCACGAGTCCACAGAGTTGCCAACGAGTAAAGAAAGCGTAAATTTGTAATTTAACTAAATACACATTCTCCCACATCGCCCAGCCTCGGAAACAGGATGTAGACGCCTGAATGAAACCACCCGGCCGCGACATCCAGACGCGACAGTTGGACGTGGCCGCTGGACGCCCCAGTGAAACCAGACCTTAAGGACGACTTTGAATCGTAGGTATCGTAGCTCATAAAATATGGAACCAATCGGACAAAAATGCGTTTTGCTTTGTTACCACGAGTCCACAGCGTTACCAACGAGTAAAAAAATGTGAAGTAGTCGTGTACAGATATACTCGCCGGCGAGAGACTAATTGCTACAACCAGTATTTTCCTCTCATGATCCCTGGCATTTTTTGTTACCAGTTTTCCCAAACATAAATCCATGACGAATATTCCTGGTATAGAAATCGTTTGCTGCGCGTTTGCAATAACTATGACATGTATCGGAGATGGTGCTATGTTGTTCGAGCGGTAGATTCAGTCGTGAATATAACCCAAGGTAGCTTTTTTTCTTCTCACTATTTCAGACTGATTACACTCAACCTTGCTCGACGGCATAATTATTCCGGCTGGCAGTAGTTATCATCGAAGGACTCATGTTTAATTTACCGTCCTCATTGAGCGTTTTGATGTAGTCATCGAGCAAGGCTCTTCATACGCATTTCACTTCCTTTCTTCCACCGCCAACAGCAAAGAAAATCAGAGAAAGTATGAGTTCGCATGGTTCATAGGGCCATTTATTTTAACGCACATTAATTCTAAAGGAAGACTAGTTCTGGGCGCATGCAAAATCAATGGGAAAAAACGCTCTAGCACCCATATATATATTTATATCGGAAAAAGGTGTACCCTCCTCCCCTTTCACTCCAACATAGCGATCGAAGAAATATCCTAAAAGAGAGATCACTAGGCAGTCCCCACCAGGAAAATTCACCCAGCTCTCCTCCTTTGCTCCAAAACCTCGGCATACTCTCCCCCATCACCTTTTTCTCTCACTTGCGGCTAACCTATCCCTCCCACACTGGCTATATTTCCCCTTCAAGTGACCCTCCGTGTCCCCCCTTCCCGCTCTATGAGTGGGCACGAGCCATCCCCCTCACACCCAAGCCCCCCTCCATGCCCGCCCTCCGGGATATCAGGCCCCTTCGAGTGCCCCTCCGTCCCACCCCCTCAACGCTAGGCTAGCATGAGATGCCCCACGCTGACTTTGCAGGCCCCCATACCAGCTCTTGGGCCCTTTAAGAAGTTCCCTCCCCAATCTCAAGGAATCTGTGCACGCCGATGGGTCTAACTCAGCGTAAATGTTGTTTTGCGGGCATATCTTGATTCATGGTAAAAGCTCCACTCACCAGAGTCATGTCTTCCCTCTCCGCCGACGCAGCAAATTGAGGTAAGGGAGGAGGAAGATAAGATGAGACTATTCGGCGTAAAGCTGATGATTCATTCGAGGTTAAGTCTTCGCGCGCAGCCCTTGGCCTTGAATCCCACGTGGATCACCCTCACAACAGACGTAAGATACTACGAGACCCTGGGCCTCGCAGCTGTTTTTGTGAGCGGGCGAATGGAGTAACCCCCACCCACAGCGAGGGGGAAAGGAGGGAAAGAAGGCAGCTTCCAGCTGGATGCGTGACCTGACCTGGAGCTGCAATGCTTGGACGCAAGTCTCCTTGCTTGATCGTAAGCAAAGGAAAAACGATTAGCAAAAATATCGCACATTTCAATTCAATAGCGAATGTTTAAAAGAATTCTGAGATATAATGAATGAAGAGCAGGCAGGCACACCTAATCTGAATAGAACCACAACTGAAGCTTTCGTGTAGTAGAGTGAAAAACGAAAATTATTGATTTGTAATGTTAGCATCGTTAGTAGCCGATGAACTGTAAAAGGAACTATCAACCTTCACCGTTGAAGTGCGTGGCTTGTATACCCTACTTCTGAAAGGAGGTACACAGCTGGACTCTTCTATAAGCTCTTCTTTCAGCTCTATCATCTCGGAAATAACCACGCACAAATAAGCTGAATCCAAGGGAGAAAAACGATTGTTATTTCGGGAAATTAATGGGCTTAGCATTATTTATACAAAATACATAACGTGTATCCATCGCATAGCATCCGCGAGAGAATCTTATTTTCACTGCCTTAGCTTAACGTAGGTAGATACATATATTATGCCTGACGCGGAGAAAGGACCATCTTCTAACGAAATTTTATTCCTTTAATTTCAATATCGGGTGCCAATGATCGCGCAAGTCGCACACTTCCTTATTGTATGCATCAATCAGTATTACTAATGATCAAACATCGCTCACGCTTCAGTTAAAGAGTTCTCCAGTTAGGAAATAATATAGAAAAATGCGCTATGAAGCTTCATAGGCTTATTCCAAACTGCACAAAAAATTGGGCAAAAGACGCTTCATTGCCTAATCATTCATTGAAAAAAAAGAACGGCAAGTTAGTTGTCGCGATGTAAATTTCCGCGGGGCTTAGATGGGAGTTTAATTCTCCCGAGTTTCGGGATTTCCGCCATGAAAAGATGGAACGATGTGGTGGAAATCCCAAAAATCGGAAGAATCAACCTCCGACAAATTAGTTGCGTTAAACTGTTTGCACCTTGTGGGCATGAACACACATTTAAGTACACTCTTATGAATTATAACTTCGTAAATCATGCAAGTACGTCGCGAGAGTTCATCTTAATTTAAGGAAACGACAAAGAGCTTCATCGCGATGTTTTTGAAAGATACTCGTTGATACGAAATTTGATATTACGAAGTGCCGATTTTTCCGGTCCCGTCGACTTCGTAATTTCGAGTTTCTACTGTAATAATACCATGTTAAACGGAGGAGACCTTTCGAACTTTGGATGGTGGGGGAGAAATTGCAAATAATGAACAGTTTCCTTTGATGAAGGACCCCTTTATGTGAAATGACAGTTGAACAATAATTAATCGATGACAATTAAATGTGGTAATTGAACATCAACATTGAGAACTTCAGGTTTCCTATGCTCAGCACCCAATTCTAAGGTGACAAAAATACAAAACTGAATTCTTTGACGTACAACACATTTATGATTTAACAAATTAAGATAGTCATGACAAAACTTCATAGAAAAACTGATTTACACATGAATGCTGATATATTACTCCTGTCTAATACTTTTTTCACCAAGATCCAGACAATGCTCCAAACAAAATGCCACATACTATAATAGTGTAGTTCTCTTCATCAAAGAAAACCGAATTCATTAATTGTGTTTCCTGCTCTATCATAAAGGTATCAATTTACACAAAAAAAATTGGATTGAGAAAGCAGTTTTTAAGAGAATTTAATGTTAATTTTAAGGCCATTTGAAAAAGCTCAGAAATAGTGGGATGCACTACCTTCTTGCTGACATAACAGGTTTACAGTTATAATAGAAATGAATAAACTTGATTTTTCCACAAATTTTATTTCATTCCACTAAAAAGGTTTCGACGGTTAAGTCATCATCAGGTGTATACTCAGGTATACAGTTTATGTTGCGAGGCATAGGAAGTAATCGTCTCCAACTAATCATTGTATTTCAGAGCCCCTCTGGTGAATATGTATTAATGATACCCTATGAAAACTATCAAAGTTCAAAAAGGCTCCCCTGTTAATCATGGTATTAATAGTTGTTTTATAGGCTCCAGAGCATCCTGCTCGTGGAGTTGTCTGCTACTGCGGAGCATGGCGTGGTCGCGCAGAGATCGGCAAACTTCACGTCATGCTTAGTAAAATGAATACCTACTGCTTTTAAATGAATCCATTGCATAAATAATTTTAAATAAATAAATACAAATTAATCATAATAAATTAACTGAATAGATATATCTCCGATACTAGTTACGAAGCTTTAACAGAGTGTACCGTCTGCTTGGAAGTCCGCAGCACCACCTAGTGGCAGGTAGAGGAAAGAGCTTGACAACACACCTATGATTCACCAGCATGTAATAGTTTGCAGTTGCGTTTGCACGCCGCTGATTTTTTTCAATTCTTAATTAATGAGGAAAAATACTTAACATCATTCTAAAATCAAACAGCTTAAAATACGTACTCCAGATTAGTTTTAACCTCTCAATCAAGACAATAAAAAATAACAGGATACTACCCTATTCTCACCACTCAGGAAATTGAATTCCTTAGTTTCGTACCTTGGGTCATCATCATCACCACCTTCAGCTACATCACCCCCTTGCACACCATTTTCCACTTCTATGTCCGGAACAAGGTAGTACTGCAATGGGTTAGGCCACATGTCATCTTTAATTACCTGCAAACAAGCGGAACCTTCAGAAAAAGCTGCAGGCAATAGAATTTTGAGCAATGCACATCAAAAAAAGACAAATCTTAGGAGTAGCAGTATTAAAACATTTAAGAAAGAGGGTTGATCATAAAATTCCATGTGTGTACTACCTCAACAAGAAATTCTATATGTATGACTTTGTCCTTTCTCGGCGAATGATATTTATAAATAATTACGAAACGTCAGCAATACAAAATCTTACTCGGCTGGAAACCCGAGAATTACTTATAAAAGAAATTCCACACACTACAGGTACATAGTTTTACCATAATACTAATTTTTTGGGTCACTCAGCCTGAGGATTCATGCATTGGCATGTTTGCAGCCTTGGAGGATTAAACTCCAGCAAAGACAACCTCCACTTCAAGATTTCATGCATTAAATGAGGACAAACACTAAATTATACTAGTTTTTGGGTCTATAATGAACTGGAAAAGTTTATATGAACGTAATACAATATTAAATATCACCAAGAAGTCAAATAGACAATAATAAAAGTTACCTTCCATTTAACATGCCTTTCATATAAGGGATTCAAAAAATTGTATTGTTTGGCGAGTGGAAAACCTGCGGTGCTTGAAAAGTGAAGCTGTGCTGTTTAGTCAGAGTATAGTCATATGTGACAAAGGCTTTCTTTTCCATTTTCATTGCTTCTTTTTGGCATCGGTATCCAAACATTTGTATATAGACTTATGACAGGCTTCCGGTTCAATTAATGATGTCCTAACTGTAATTCCAGTAATCACCAGGCTGATACATTCACAAAAGTGGTTTAGTTTTGGCTTTTTAATAATCATGAGTTTTAACTAACCACTAACCATTTTGCTTTCCCATCACAAAGTTGTAACAACAGTAGAGATTTAAACCAGTAATCACATATTACGCATTCATTTGCAGTTCAGTTGCTTAAGTGCAATGGCTCAATCTCATGTAGCAGTAGTATTTGTTAAGTAACATTTTATTCTTCCTTTCTCCAATACGAAATATTAAGTAATAACTAATTTGGGTGATATACATTTTGAATAAATTGAGTATACTGATTGAATTCACATAGTCCATACCAATGAGAGTGAAGATGGAACAGCTCTAATACTCAAAACTCAAATTAATGTTACCGATATATCTAGTGAATAACACAGTTATAGTCAAATCGAAGTGCAGTGCAGTTACTCATTGAATCAAATACTGAGGCAATTTTTAATGAAATGTAGTAGAGTTTGCCATTGACTCATGCGACAGCTGTCTCTTTTCATTTGTTTCTATAGCGCTGAGATATGAAAAACCGCTTTGGGTTGTTCACGCTGGCTTTACACAGGAGCAACACGGCACCAAGCTATGAAAGAACCCTTGCATCACGCACATCGTGAATTAACAAAAGCCTAAAGATGACAATCTTTATTTTTGAAAGTTATTATTGCCCTGCACACACGAAAATGTTAAACTGGTCAAAAAACTTGTGTGGACCAAAAGTTGAGCATGTAGAATGCTGAGATGTTAAATATGGATAATGTTTACACTGTTTTGATATGAAATTAATCAGAACCTAAACAACCTATGTTACATGTGAAGATGTTAATTCCGGAGCCAACAGTATTTTGCATAACACTTCAATAGGAGCAAGTGCATCTATCACATGTAACTGTTAAGAAAATTAAGCCATTGCAATAAACTAACAATAAAAATTACCCCAGGAAAGGTTTTATGGACCAGTGGCTTCCCAGGTCAATATGTACACCACTACCCTACCCTAGATTCCAGATGCCTATGCACAGTATTAAAGTATTTCTTGAATAACTTATCTCCTATATTTCTTCCTTAAATTGTCTCTGGTATCACCATCCTGGTAGTGAAGTGGTCTGCACACAGCTAGCAACAAGAATTTTAACTTCTTTCATTTTGCAATTTTTTCTCTTTGTATTGATTACAATTACAATTAACATGTTCAGAATAAATGTGGAAGAGCCTCAAGCGATTCTACCACTTCTATGGCTTAATGACAAAGCAGATAAGTACATTTTATGGATCTTTTCAATCACACAAGCACTTCACTGGGATATATGAGGCAAGAAATTATGGATTCAAAGATTTTCAACTTGAAATCTCCTGACTCACAGGATAATGGACTGCTAAGTTGTAACAACCAATCGTTTTCCAAAAAAAAAATACATAAACACTCAGTATACAAAGAGTACAATGGAAAGAAGACTAAAGAATCCTGTAACATAATACGTATGGCAAGTCCCCAAGAGAATTTTTTTTATAGGAGGATATCCCGGAACTACCATATTAAATTTATGATTGAAACTACCAGGAATAAGGAGTGTTTAAGTTCACTTGAAGCATTACTGACTAAGAAGAATCATGAAATAAATGAAAACTTTATCTAGATACCTGGAAAATTTATCAAGCAACCCTTCAAATATATAGTACTCCTGAAGAACCATGAACAAAATCGCTATAAACTCAGGAACACCATCACATGACTCAGTAGATATTTACTCACGGTCAGCTGTCCTAAGCAATAGCTCATAAACAAAGGTCATAGTACACCACAGTAGATCCCCCCTTGATACCAAACTTTATCAAAACCAAAATTAAGTTTTAAGGCATACCAAGACACATTGAATCCATCATTTCTCAACATTCCTCCTTCCCACTCAAGATTTTTACAACCTTGAAGAAAGGCATCACACACTGACAATATTATTTCTATATTTACCACTCGATATCAGTCACAGTGACTGAATCACTACAGAACAAGAGAAAAAGGGAAATTAACATGCAGTCTCCACAGCAGATGAAAAAATGTTAAAAAAAAAGCCAAACAGATTGTTGTAACTTTGTAAACATATCATGTAGAGCTTTTTTTATGAAACTTACACACTTAACTTGGAATGAATATGAAAATAAAATTTTGAAGGTTGTTATTACCGCACTCAGTAGGTCCTCCATCCAAACCCAACTGGAAAGGGACTTAATAAGCACAATAAAAAAAACCTCTATTTGGCATGCACTGCAAGTGGTAGCAACTCATAAGTAATAAAAGAACCTGAAAACTGCAACTAGAATGAGATAAGGCCTAAATACAAATCAATAATCTCAAATGCAACCAGACCTGAGAAGTGCTTTAGCAAAACAAGAGAACCCAGAAGTAATACTTTGTTAGATACACCTCACACTCATTAGATTTTTTTCAATGACTGATGTGACCACAGCAACACGCAAATCAAATGTCATGTAATTAGTTAACCTTAAGCAACAAACCACTTCTCCAATATCATGAAAGCTAGGCTCAAGGATTTATTTCATTTAAAATACCCTCACACATAAGGCTTACCGATGCCATAGGGTTCTTCTATTTACACCTGCTCAAAATATTTCATTACATTAGGCAGCAGAATATTTATACCTACGCAATCAAATATGTGAAAAAATCTGAACACAATAAAACAGAACCTTTTTGACAAAACAAGATTTGGCAACACCATTTACCACAATGTGATTGACGAAGGTACCTTGGCTGTGCACTTTCCAGGGACAGATGGATCATTTTGTCAAAAGGAAAAAAGATTAGTTCCCACCACAGATAAAATTATCCCTCAATGAGTTTAAGTACCACTGCTAAAATAAAAAAGTTCAGCTGAAAACCTATGAATATCTAGACAATGAATAAAAAGGCACACATAGTCAGAACAACAAGTATCCTACACACTAAGTAAGATTCCATAACATTAACTTCAATACATTTGAATCACACTCAAGATTCATGTGCCTTATGAAACACAATTTCTCCATTAAAACAACCAAAGACAACATATTTACAGTTCACAATTACATGGTCAGTAGAAATTTCAAAATAAAATTGGACAGCTAGTATTTGCTTCTTAATGAGATTAACACCCAGGTGAGAGCTCTGATCACAAGTGTCTTGAATTATGGTTTCTGTCCCTGAAATTATATAACCAATGATGCCCACAATCTGTAACGGAAGTGCAGGATTACAGAAACATTAGAAACAAAGGAAGCAGTACCATCAGGAAAATGACAGAGGAATGCTGACCAGCAGTAAGCAGAGTCAATGTTCTACTTTATCAAAAAGGAAAAGCATTTAGCAAATTCAAAGTTAACAGAAGCATCAACTTGCTGACATAATTCATGCACTATTTTAACAACTGATTACTCTTCCTTAGAATGTCTATGGACTACTAAAAATGCACCGAAAAATACCCTATTCATAACCCTAAAAATGTAGACAAGAGGCAAAAACATGGATCTGCCAAAAATGACCTTAAATGAATCACAGAACATCACCCAGTGTGCTTTCAAAAGAAATATAATGACATTAGAGAAAAGCAGGGAATCCGCAGACTAGAAAATCGTGGTTTAAAGTATTTCAGAATGGAAAATCCATTTCAGGAAGAGCTTTAATGATTGAACCATCAAGGCTTGTACAAGAGTGCCATGCTACCTAATAATGTATTCAAAGCCAAATTATTTCATAATACAGTGAGATGCTACATATCCAAGGCATGTCACACTTCACACAACCAAATCAAACTATCCTCGGTTGGCACATTCACTGTGTCATGAGAGGGCACATACATTGTGCCCTCTCATGAGGCATACAGTGTTTGACCAATGACAGATGGCATTTTAAGAGGCCACAACAGAAAAAAATTTTCACCAGGTACTGCACAAGTAAATCTAAGCACACACAATGCTTTCATGAAAATTGGTCATGACCATGTAGTTCCCTTTTCTATGCTTGCTACATGGCATGTTGCCTCATACAACAGCAAAGGTTGAGAAAGGAAGTGTCAACACAAGTGTTTGTGGTTCAGATTGCAATTGAAGGTTACAATCTGAACCACAAACTATGATTTCGGTATTCAAAAGACAGTCGTAAGTGATATAAGAAACAATAGTCGGGACAGATGAGAAGGGTACACCATGGAATACCTAATACACAGGTTGGACAGACTGCAAACAAGTTCAGAGAATTAAAGGCAACCAACTGAAGAACTAAGACTTACATTAACAAAATGTAATCTGGAGTAGAACAATTAGAACTTCAAAATATAAAAAAACAATCTTATCCGATCCATGAATTGTATTTGCCAGTGAATAGCTGACATTAATTGTGGTATATAAGCACTCTGCGAATATTATATATGTCATACAAGAGAACCCGCTTAAAACATGCTCACAGCTCTAGCAGCTGACCAGGGATGGTTGCGCAAAATTCTCTAATACAATTTAATCCCTACAACACAGCATTATCATAAAATCCCTATAAAACCTTTATGTGCTTACCATCAGCAATAGTATGATGGCAAAACAGGTAAATTAGCCATGTGTGCACTGTTACTCATTAACCTAGTTGTTGGCCAACAGTCAAACTGCAGAAATAGTTCAGGTACAAGGTAACACCATATGACAGGTAGTAACAAATTCAAAGAAATTGAGAAAATAATACATTCAATGAATTTCATCAGATCCAAAAATGCACTTTCATACAAATTACAAAATATCATTTCACAAAATGTACAGCAATTAAACAGTATTGAGAAAAAGCATCCTATAGAGATGATTATTTGGCCCAGACTGTACATGAAAACAGCAAATACAAAATACAGCCAGCAAAGTCAACCTAATATATGATCTAGTATTTTCCTGGCAAATACTATTAATGAATGTTTCTCAGGCCTCCCACCGGTTAATAGAGTCCATTTCGGCCAATGTTTCAAAAAGTGACTTGCTTTCCTTCCTAAAGGCCTGGTTACACGATACATTAACACGTACGGGTTCATGTACATTTGCGTGAATGGTTTCTGCTCAACTTGTGCGAATGCATGAACCAAATAGAACAGGTTCTATTTTCTGTTCACGCATTCATTCATTTGTACATTTTGGTGGGGTTACACAGTGCATTTTCGCATTCATTCTCGTGTTCATGCATTTACACATTAACTCATACGGGTTAATGTAACGCATTAACGCGTAACCAGGCCTTAAGGGCTTCTTGAGTGCCAGATTTTTCATCAATGACATATATCTTCGGCCTGGGTCAGGTGACTCCTGGTTGGTCGAGACATTGGTTTAAATTTAACGGGTCCGATTGCTGGCCTCCTTGAATACATTGTTTTAACTTTTTACAAATAACATAAAGAGGTTTCAACCTCAGTACCACCTAGAGACCAGTCTTAAATTGTATTCGAGAGTTAAGGAAAGTGGCATGATTTTTCCATGGCTATGCTAAGCACACTATCCTAATTTAACTTTTCCGTAATCACAAGGGAGAGCTTCCTCCCCACTACTTGGCGACCACAAAAAAAAGTGAAATGAATAAAATTCAGTAGATGCTTCATATAACAAGATCTTTCTGGAGCCCAAAAAACACTCGCTATATCAACCTCTCATTATTACCGAAAATGTTTAAATAATCATTCCACAGCTCATTCCTTTGACTTTCAAGCTATAATTGGTTCAAGCTACGACTTTAACCATTACTGTGGCCGTTTTGGGCGATGGCCATATTCACTCATGATAGCTATTTAAAACAATAGTTTTGGACACTTCATTGAACTGTGGCTCTCTATACTGTCAATAACGTTAAATTCCATACTACATATATGCAATTATTTGGAATATAAAATATTCACTTTTGACACTTGTCAGCAAGAACTTCGGTAAGCAGACAAATTATCATACCTCTCACATCACCTCTCTAAAATGTGTTAAAAAATCATAAAATTTCCCTGCAGGGTTTGATACCATACTGGCACTGGGCAGTAACTTACTCCAAGATTGATAAAGAAATGAAGGAGGCCACTTTCCATTGCTGTAAATTCATCGCAGAAAACAGAAAACCTAATGTTATTTCAATAATTCTACGACCAGTAGCATGTATATACAGTAGAAGCCTGATATAGTGAGTACGGCACATAGCGAGAATCTCACAATAACGAGTGATTGGCAATGTACCATCAAAAGGCACATGATTAAAATGTAAAAGAAAACGGATATAGTGAGTCAAAGAAGCTCCTGCCTATATGCCCGGTATTACGAGCCATATTTCATGAGGGTGACACACTGCAAAGTACAAATTAACGCATGCTATTTATTTTTAGTAGCATTATTAGTCAACTACAATTTAGAATACAATGTATGTATGATAATAAAGTCCGACGTTTGTTTTGTTATGCTTTTTATTCTCGCGACAAAGTCAAAGATTTTCTGTTGCCAAATAATTATTAATTTCCTTATAATTTTACGATTCATATATCCTGGTTTCGATTATTTTTTCCTGTTAGCAGAAATAATGGGAATACTTATGCTTTCTGGTACATTCATTAATTTGCACATATTTTGCAAGGTTTTCATAAATATTGCCAGGGTCGATTATACGCAAATAATTAATCCCATTCAACAAATTTTTATTTCATGATCCCTGAAGTCACGGATACATAAAATTTTGAGGGAATGCATCATTAATTCTCGGCTCTAGTATTTCACATTAGTTACCTCCGTTTGCTCTAGATCCTCCAGATGGCAGCACTAGAACGACACACGATTGCAGCGCAACCTACAGAGGCATTTGCTTGAGTAAATAAATACTCGCTGCAACTAATTTTCGAGAGATAACTAAATGCGAATATTAAGAATGGCTAGGAATAGTAATTACGCAAGAAATATTTTCGACCACCGAAAATACCATATTTCTGCAAGTCATTACAACTTTCCTAACCAATGGACGTACTGCTTAACACTACAAGACTTAAGCGAAGTGTAAATTATTGTTCAGGAAAATTTAATTTGCAAAATGAACGATGAATAAAAAATTGCGCTCAAAAACGGCTGTCCTGTTTCTAAAAGCATGGTAATGAAAGAAAAACGGAAAGCAAAAACGACTGTGTGAATTGAGACGCTTAATCCAGCACCTTCGGATATAACAAGCACTCGCTACAGCAAGTGATTTCTCAGCCATTGGGAGCACTCATTATACCAAGCTTCCACTGTATTTGGAATCATCAGCATTCACAGGCAACCGTGATCAATAGTAATTGAGAGCAACATCTATACATGGAATATTCTCTTGATTATTCAAAACCAAAACTGTTGCAAGCAAGGCCACATAGAAATGGTTTTAAGTACCAAATTGAGTTTTAAAGAGTTACACGTAATATCTTCTACTGTGAGGACTTGCCATCTGTGATCTTTTCGATAATTTACAACACCCTCCCACCACACTTCTCAGCCAATAAGTTGGCTCTCGAATTGGACTAATAGAAGCAGGAGAATAACAATAGAGCAACAAAAAGTGAACAACCTATCGACAAATCCACAAGCACACACAAGCGTGCCTGGAATGTAGTAAATATACACTTGACCATTGTGTGGAGGACAATTTTACTTTCATTTTATTGCAATTCATGAACATAAGATCGTGCACACAACGTGCTGTGTATTGATCGTAATATCAAATGATCCCTGTGCAAGTAATTTGTTTCTCTTGTTATTGCAGATTTATTTTGCTTGGAAATCCAGGGTTCATACCAACTTTCCATTTTCAATTTCCCCTTCTCTTCCCCGATTTCCAGTCCCAATTTTTTAATTTTCCCAGACTTTATATCAATGGCAAAGCAGTCATGTATAGGGATTTTAGCATGATATATTGTGAAATAAAACTTATTTATTCCAGAAAAGCAATATATTCCAGTCAAAATTCATAAACAACAGACGAGCAGACCAATCAGCCAGATCCCGAGCAAGCTGCCAAGTCGGCACTACCCTGTGCCGCCCAGCCAGGATGGCAACAAAATGTGCACCTCGCTGCTCGAGCGCAGCAATGCTCGGTGCGTTCAGCCACAACTTTCATCTTTTTGCAGCGCCTCTGGAGTTTTTCCCTGACCAGAATCTAATTTCCCTGACATTTCCATGACTTCCCTGACCAGTATGAACCCTGAAATCACATGGTAATAAATTACCTCTAAGCCATCCCTCACTATTTTGTAATATGTGGCTTCCACTGTACCATCCTGGAAGTAACCAGCATCTGAACAGTCCAATCTTCCAACTGCACCTGACCGACATTCTGCAAACTTAGTTACAACACTTACTGAGAACTATTACCACAATCTAGAAGAAGAAAACTATGCTAGGAAACAAATCATTACCCGAGATCCATATTCCTTCACAGTGAATAGGGTAAACACTACATCCATCCACTGCATTCACCTCATTAGCATACAAAATGGCGAAAATATATAGAAAACAATACATAATGGCATTTGGAAACTAATCTCATCTCAACAACACAGCAAATCAGATGGCAAAGAGAAAAATCACCTCCTCTCCATCTATAATCATCATCAATAATTTCCTGTTAACCTGACTATAAAAGCAACAATCTAGGGACAGAGCCATTTTACAAGACCAAGCTTAGTCACAATACACTCAACAGCAATTCTATGGGTATAAACCTGTCATTCGGCGTCACAAACTAGAAATCAATATCACACCAATTACACACAATTAATATCTCTTTGGGTATACATGAAAGAGATGTAAATCTTGAAAAAAAGGAAAATTCTTAAAAATCTATCTGAATGCATGTGGAAGAAATTCATTAGCGCTGATATGTTGGAAGAGTGATATTTAGCTTGAGCCTTCCATGGAAACATACTTCTATACTCCAGCTGCAAACAGTATTAACAGATAGAGAGATTCAGAATACTGAGTGAGATTTACATTACGAACTCAAAGGTATGGAGGAAATCTACAATCAATTCTATTTCTCCTTCAGCATTGCCAACACCAGTTATAACTACAGTAAAACCCCTCTTTTACACTTTTGAGGGGAACTAGAGAAAAAAGTGTAAATCGCGGGAAAGTGTAATTTGAGGGTATGCAATTTTATATGAAAGTTATGCCTGAAAGAGTCTTGCTTCTTGATTTTGCCTGCCTAATTCTTGCTTTCATTGAATGACAAGTTTAAAATTGAAATATAGTTCCAACAAAACCTCTTTAATAATGCCAAAATCTATTATTTGAAATGCATGGGGACATGGGGAGATATATTAACTAGATTACATATGGTTTGGCCAAGATTAGGAAGAGTGTGAAAAAATTGTAAAGTTGTAAATTGGAGAGAATATCAGGAATTAGTTTACAGGTGTATGAGGGAAGATGCAGAACAGCAAGCAGTTCAGAAAGGATGGAGGGGGGGATGGTGTAGTAGACACTAGAGTAGTCAAGACACTGTTCATTACTGTTAAGTCAGGAGAGCTGCTGATAGAACTTACAAGAGATTCAGCATAGGGGTAAGGAAAATGTGAAAAGAACTGCATGGCATTAATGATAGACAAGGGAACTTGGGAATAGAAGAGGAGAATGACATAGATAAGGATGAACTGAGGCCAGGAGTCTTGATCCAACCATGCTAGTAAGTTAGGGTAAATATTATGAGAAAAGAAGGTGTGGAGACTATAGTGATATTCTATCAAAGCTACTTAAGAATCGAGCTAAGGAAGAATGAGATGATTTTACGGGTGTGTTCGTAGGATATATGAGGATGAAATTTGGCTGGAGGATTTTTTAAAATCTGTATTAATGCCTCCAAAAAAGAAAGACAAGACCACAAATGCTGAAAAGCATACACTTCTTAAATAAATGAAAAATTTTCATCACCAATGCGATAGCATCAGCCATCCCGCGAGTTATGCAACCTGAACAACAATCGCGAGAAAAACGACGTACGTGTACTGTAATCCCTCGCGGCATTACAATTGCACAGATGAGCGAGGTCACGGCAAATGGAGGTATATCTGGGAAAATTTTATTTCTCTTTCATAGTGGTAACTTACTGCATGAGTTTTTACTTTGTCTTTCACGGAGCGTTGAGTCCAACCACTAGTTATGCAACCAGGACGACAATCACGGCAAAATCGTCTCGTAAAACGTAAATGGCGAACCATTCAAGAATTTGCTAGCGTGAATAAAGGGAAGACGTTACATTGCGGGTATATGGACATTATTAGGACATGAAGAAAAAGTCGTTAATGGCGGGAAAACGTAAATTGCGGGGACGTAAAAGCGAGGTTTTACTGTATTTCAGTCATCATAAAGCATAAATGCATGAAAAACCCAATTATCTTCACAACACACAACCAAATGAATCATCATTCAAAAGTTATAAACACTTAGCAGCAACACAAAAAGCAACTAGCATGCTGAACTGGGTTCATAAGCATTAGAATATTAACCTCAGCTATGTCATCAGCAGAAGGATCCCCATGGTCCGTAAACCAGCTGAAGAAGGTCTTTTGTTCCACTGCACGTTTACGTCCTTTACTCGAATTTCGATCTTTTGGTTTCTTTGTTAGATCATTTCCTTCTTTCCATCTAATAGGCGTACTTTGAGAAGCAGGGTTTCCTGTGATGATGTGAAACATATTAAAATCAGCTATATTCTTACCACTTCACATGCATAACTCATGAAATAACTCAATACCAGTAGATCCCAAGTGGAACTCTTTCGTTAAGATATCGTTCTCAAAGTACGGGTTGTCTTCGAAATGGAAATTGATCCTAAAACAGAAAAGTACATATTAAGAGGTGGAATATAACATTAGGTTACATAACAGAACTCACCTTCCTTCGTACGTGAAACCATAGCTACAAACTAGGAGGATACTGGTCAAGCAGGATACTAATAAACAAAGAGGGGAATACCTCTACCACAACTGTATAGCTCACAAAATTACCGTACCACTCTGCATATAGTCTCCCCCCTACTGACTTTTGGAGTTTTTTTTCGGAAATTTTATACTAAAATACAAAGCAGCACTTGCAAACATTGTTTCAGTTCCCAATATGGAGAATCAAGTGAATATGGGTTGCAAAATTTCACCTTATCAAGCTGACCAGCCATTATATTCAGGGAAACTATCTTACCTTAATAAGGTAAATGGAGAAGTGAGATACGTAAAGGAGAAATCAGGATTTTGAAATTTAAGTGCTGCCATATGTACGTTGGGAATCATGGCGATCAAAAGTTTTTTTTACATTTCAAATGCAGTGCAGCTGTAGTTATCACTCGCATTGGTAGCAAGAAAACAAGGCTACTAGATAGAAATAAAGGATTGTTCTAAAAAGGAATGACGAGATAATTAAAGGACACAACTTCCTAAATCTCTACCTTCTTTATTGGTTTTGCTTTAAGTCACAGGCAGTTTCTTTTTTTTCAAATAAAAGCTTATACACACATTTGTGTAGGTAATCACAAAGTACATATGTGGCAGCAGCATGACATTTAACCTTCAGAGATATTCATGGGTCTATTTACCTATATTCCATACTTTTACTACAGTCCCCACTCGGAATGGTATTTTTTTTAATCCCGATTATTTTGTCTCCTCTATTGTTTGTATCAGGGGAAGAATAATGAGATCTTAAAAAGAACCTTGGTCAGTCACCTCCTTTTGCACTATGCATGGACACCCAGAATCGGAACGGGTTATTTAATGAGTCCACTTATGAAATCTCAATGGAATCTATTGGTTATTTGATAGCGATTTTTATTTATCTTTGCAGTAAAAGCACCCTCTACTGCCCAGAACATGCCTGAAAAAGAAAGGTAGGGTGCACGAGGAATTGTCCACTGCAAGCAGCTCTCCTATCACTGTGAATAACTCATCAGGCCGCAACAATAGTAGAGTTTTTTTCTTAAGAGTGCAAGACAGTGCCAGTTTAAAAACTGTTTGAAAACTTGCCGTCACTATGCCTCCGCATGCAAGGCTTTTGGAACCAGTTGAGGATAATTTTAAGTCCACATCGTTTCTTTTGGCGAGAAACTGAGAAATGTGAGGACAAAAGATATCCTCCTTATCAGCTTTTTATTTTGGTAAATACAGCAACAAACTTTTATTCAGGCATGTATCATAGGCAAGGGCACTTTTCTTGTACATACTAGAGAAATTTTCTCAGGATTTGTGATTGGCACGCATGGTACACGGGAGCTTAAAACTTGGCAACCTTAAGCAGCGTATCTATCGTGACAAAAGTCCTGTCACGTGGAGTCGCTTTTCAAAATAAATAAGTTTAAAACATCTAATTCTCTCAATTGTTAATTCATTTCACATGTGTTTAGTTTTCAAAGACAAAGAAAACCGGAAATCGGAAGTCGAAAAACCAGATGTGTTTCTGATTTCCGCAAGCTGAGGTTTTTAAAATTTGTTGTAGCATTATTTTTGACCAAGTTATCTATTTTAAACTTTGCTTCGTCAAAGATAAATATATGTTGCATATCTTATATGAAGAAAATTGAAGTAGCTTTTCTTGTTTTTCCTGAAAAGGGATTCAAAAGTTGAACTTGTTTCCCAGAACTTGAGAAAATCCTGCCTTTTTACTGGCCTGACTTTTTAATCAAAAATTGGAAATAAACAAGATTTAGCTTGATAATCTATACATTAAAATCGAATTTGCCATTTTTGAGGTATTGGCCTTTAAACTCGGGGGTTGGAATTTTACAATGGACAGGAACTGCCTTGGGCTAGAATATAGTCCCCCCCCCCCCTCCCCAAGACTTTTTCCACAAAGATTTTTGCCATAAATGGAGGGACTATATACGGAGATATACAGTAAGCTGATAGGCAATACATGAAATCACATGGGCCAGAACATTAAACCACAGCTTTGAATTCCTAGAAACAATTTCACATTATAAAATCCTGGGAGCAATAAGAAATTGGGCTCAATATAATTCGGGTCGTAAACCAAGCAGAAAAAAAGTTTCTAGTGTTGATTCTAAGAAAGAACAAAGATTCTACGAACATCAGTAACAACAATGAAACTAACCTGTAACCTGACTTTATATCATCAAATTCTTCTACCTCAAGTTTGCTAAGAAAATGCAGACAATCCTCTTCATCTTCTTCCAAAATAGCCATTATCTGAGGATGGTTGACAAACTACACAAAGTTAAGGAAAATAGAAAAAATGCTGGTTGAAAAAAACTAGGTTAGCTAATGTGATTGAATTCCATCCAGGGTATGTGCGTTGTTGTCATCTTAGGATTAAGTTTATTATTATTTAAGGATAGATTATACAATACTTCGGCAGTCAGATCACCTTAAACTTAACTCTAAAATGATTTCTCAAGAATTATTTATCAGAAACCATACGATATGACAGGCTCCTGAGCTACCATAGTAGCAAACAAAGTATTCAGCAACTGAAAACCCATCAAGCTGGCTTAATGGGTTTGCTTTGCTTTGCTTAATGCTTTTCCAAGTTATTGTCATATCTATTGGTAGAAAAGCAAGTGATGCAATGAGCAGCAATCAAGTAGTCACAAAATTGAGTATGCCTGCTGGTCGGTTAAAAATGTAAAATTATGGCTACCATAGCAATTGCGTAAAGTTGTGTTTAATCCAATGGCTGGCCAGGTCAGTGAGGATAGAGACAGAACTGTAGTGGAAGCCCCATATAAAGAAAGATCAGAAATAATGAGGGATGGCTTAGGGACCATTCATTACTGCATGATTTGCTCATAAAATAAATTGTGATTCCTAATAATCCAGAGAATATTCCATGCACAACTATTGCTATCAATGACTATTGATTGCTATTATGTGTATACAGTAGAGTGGCGATTATTCAGCATTGGATTATCCGTCTATCAGTCCCTCCCCCACTCTTCCTTTTTTAACTTCCCCCCCCCACTTCTGTTCGCTCTGGTAAACAGTGGTCGGACACGTTTAAGTCCACAATATTGCTGCTTAGCCCACAGAAAAGGTAATTATGCACAAGACAACGTTGTATCACTTTGGCAGCCGTTTCATACATGATAAAATCCAGTCGGAAATGTAAAGGACTCAAAATATCTAATTCTTCACTAAATAGCAGGGCTTGCAAGAAAAGGGAACAAACCTTCACCCTGAAATTTTCATCTCGTCCTGCAAATTTTTCTGTCAAAATATTTTTGTCTTCCCTCACCCCAAGGCCAATATTCTTGATTTCAGTATTCATCATGATTTTTTACCCCCACCAATTTTTTAAATATTACAATAAAATCAATAAGAAATTCATCTTCTCTGCATATGCCTTTGATCTTTCATCAGTTTATCTAAAGCTGGCCCAATGGGTTGGTCTTAGTTTCTCATTAGAAGCGTGAAATTTTAAAAGGACTTTGTGCCACTTCAGACCACATCTTACTCCTGAAATTTTAGTTTTTCTCGTTCCACAAAATATTTCGACCCATTATTGTCATCCCCACCATTGTCTCATTCCAAAATTTTTTCTTTCTGAAATTCTCATCCCAAAATTTCCATCCTTGCAAAATCCTCGTCTTTGGGACGACTGTTTCTCTCTCGTCTCAAATTGCTTCAAGCCCTGCTAAATAGACATTCATGTGGAGTTAACTGATGACGCCACACAACTACTTCAATGGATTAGGTGCAAAAGACGTGGAGAAAGTATGGCACTGAAATCAATGTCACTACTAGGAAAATGATCATCATGAACGGATTATACGTCTGGACTACCACCTGTGTTAGCACCGATATTCGGTGCTCTACTGTAACTCTGATTTCTGATGATATTGTATTGGATATATGCTACTAATGGTTGCAAGATTAAGTTAGCTGTTTTCCGAGATGAATGTATAGCAACTGAAAGTGATCTCCATTTCTTCACCTACCCAGGCTAACTGCCTGGTGTTTAAAAGGAACTATATCCTGCTAGAACATGCCATTACCGAACATTCTTGCAACTAATTTCTCTAACCCTATCATATTTTTTGAACTCCTTAGAGAGGTGGTGTGTGAATATGAAAATTTTTCTAGTTTCCCCCATTTTTGCAGATAATATTCCACCACATTGCTTGATTCCCTGACGTATTTGGAACTTGGAAAATACAGTAATGATCAGTAGTAAGCGTCAAAAGATGACTTCCAAAAGATATTCCAAATGATGACATATATCATATTTTAATGATCATTGCCAGTAAACTGAAGGTCAATGAAGTATACAAAAATATTAATTCAATACCTATATTAATGGAATCTTCAGGCCATTCACCCAAAACATACACAATATTTGGTTAACTGGATTTAAGACATAGCAATTGGCTGTGGAATAACAATTTAAACATCTTTGGCGATAATGCAAGATCGAGATAGCAGGTGATTTTTAGGCTTGCAGGAGCTCTCATTATGTAGAGCTTCTACAGTACTAACTAAGCCCAACGATGTGTGAACGTCACCCAAGGCAGAGGGACCAGTCCCTCTCCCTGTACCACCTGCAGATCCCCAGAATCAATTAGCTGCCAGAAAATAAACCCACTTGGATTTATTTTTTGGTATACATCCAACGGCTACCCCCAGTTGGCATGCCAATCTCTACTGGGCTATCACACTCAACCAAAAAAAGATGATATAATTTCAATAAGGTGATCAGAAGTAACCTAGAAATAATCGCAGGAAATGACTAGGGTTGACAAATATACAAGATATATAAAAGCAAAAAAAATGTTCAAGTGCCCATTACAGATGTGTGTAGCTAGTGCATGCAAAATATGACATTCTAGCAATATTCCAAGTTTCAATAATGGGATTCCAGCAGGAGCGTCTTCCAGTATACTTAAAATAGAAAAGCATCAACCGGCTCGCAGCACAAAAACTGTGACTAGTACTGTGAAGCTGTGTATACATTCCACACTGCATTACCTCTTTATACCTATATTCCTTCTCTTTGACGGAGTCATTGACTTTCCCATTAAAGAGGATCACCCAACGCAGAGTGTGGCAGAAAGAGATGCGTTTATCATGATTCTTGTTTTTCTGTTACCCCTTTCGTCTACCAGAGATCCCCACAGTGGTGGAGTCCTGAATGGAAGTGGGGCCCTTGAGCGAGCATTGTTTTGTGCATTAGGGACTTCAGCAGGACGTGTCTCTCTCCACCACGGCCTCTTGGCACACCGCCATAAGCACGCTGAGCGCCATGTTTGTATCGCATCTTGTGCCATCAGCTATGTACAAATAGACATTTGGAGTTCCCTTGGTTGCTCGATTTTTTATTATCGCTAGGGAATCAGGGGTGTGGGACCGGCAACTGTTACGTCCCCCCACACATAGCATATAATATTAGACTGATATGAAGATCACATACAATGAAAAAAAATAACTTCAAGACCAGGCAATTTATCATAAAAAACGAAGTGGTGGATGTTTATTTTTCTTTTGATAACATCTAAATAGTTGAGTACCACCACAGTGAACATCAAGAGAAAGACTTTTATCAGGCTTGTGCTGAAATAACACCACAAAATATTGCAGTCAAACTGGGGTACATGACTAAATATGTTCAGCCAAAACAAGGCTTTTCTCCAGATAATTGAGTATGCCTGAGTAATTCCTTAGAATAAAAATAAATACTTGAGGAACATTTTCGATGGTATCCACCAGCTACGCCTGAGCTTATCCCCCACTAACTAACCCCTGCCATTTGACATTCCCGCACGGGAAATCTACCTGTGGGTTTACCCTCTCCATTGAAAGCATCAATAGAGAGAGTAAGACCAAGGTAGAATTGAAGAAAAACAAACGCCATTATTGCGTATCATTGAACATGAGACATCAATCCCATGCAAAACGTGAGCCCCCTATGAAATCTGAGATTTCTACTAGATGAAACATTAAATCATATTACTGATGCTCACCACCTCATGTTGAGCGCGAAAGGATTTCCTTCTCCATATCGTACGACCGTACGTAGACTATTACGTAGAAGTCAGCAGTTCGTTACAACTACCCGGCATATTACCCGTAATATATAAAAACAATTAGAACTGCCAATAACAATTGATCATACATCATGGGTCACCGCCATAAACCTAAAGCATAACGCTTCCTAATTCAAGATTCTACTGAAGTAGACCGGTAAAGAGTTGATGAAGATAACTGGATAAGATGGCACCGGTACCAGCAATTTGATACAATAAGAGATATGGAATTGAAAATATATAAGAATCGATTAATTTTACCTTAAGCAAGTCACAGGTAAATCCCCAAATTACGTTGTATATAACTACAGATAAACCCTACTAGGGTTGTTTTGTTCCACAATTCAAGCAAACATTTTATGTAATCAAAATCTAAATGTGCCACATTTGAGTACAACATTTTGGCTCTGGGTACAAATATGTATTATGGCCGCTTTAGACGATACAATTGAATGTATGTACAAACATTTGTATAAACTGAAAAGAAATTGCATGTTTGTCTGAATGGAATTAGAACAGGTTCTATTTCACGTTCAGTCATTCACACAATCACACAAGCATTCGTACAATTTGCCGCTTTACATGGTACAATTACTTCATACAAGAGTTTGTAGAAGAAATTGTACAAAAAAATCGTACAGTGTAAAGTGGCCTTTACGTTACACAGCGAAGTTATTATGTGGGCATGTGACCCGGTGAATGCTTCAATGCTACATAACAGGTCTCGGCGGAAATAATTCAAATTTCCAACAAATTAACTGCTCAAACGGGCAATTACTCCTGGCAGACACTTAAATTACAACCCCATTACCTAACTCCCATACATGAATTCGTATTATGAATGTACTCTTAGGCGGGAGTGATGGCGCCTCAACAGTCTTTTGTTAAATATCCAGGCTTCACGTGCAAAATTAACAGTAAATACAGAACAATCTGCCAAGAAAGGTTGATGTAGAAATGTTATACCCACATGTCAAAGCCACTGCATCATTTTAGCTATCCTCGAAAACACAGTTGGGGACCAAAACAATAATTCATAACATACTAAAAGACCCGCGTGGGAAACAACATGGCGGCGAAAGCAAAACACGTTCCCGCACAAATGCATATTACTACTTCAATTTTAAATATAAGTATAGAAGGATACTGTTGTCACCCAAAAATTCGGGATCCGCTTAATGATGTCGTTCCGTTTCTCAAAAAATGGTTTCCTCAATTTGTTGTATTTTTGCTCGACTTTGAGGATCTCCTCACTAGCCCTTTCATTCAAGGCATCGATTTCATTCTGACAAGCGTCAATTTCTTCTAAGGCATTTTGCGTCTCGGCATCGTAATCCCTGCCCTCTTCGCCATCCCCGGAGCCGTCCAGCTTCTTCATTTTTCTTGGTGTCGCACCCGACGCGGACATTTCAACCACGATTCTATTACACGTAGTTCACAACTGTACGTCTCTTCAACAACTCCTACCTTTTCAAACCGGCCTGATGAGGGACACTCTACCTCCCGAAATTCATGTTGAATGCATTTTTCTGATTCGCCTTTGGTGAGCCTAGTGGACCAATTGTCGCGGAACGCGGCTGACTCCAGCCAATGAAATGATCCGATACAGACTTGTTGCGCGCACATCCGGGCTGTGGGAACAAAGCAATTCAACATGGAATCCGAGAGCATGAGAAGTTCCATACAAAGTAATCCTCACGATGTACGTGATGTGTTAAACGTAAATTTGGAAGTTTCGAATGGAGGGAGCAATGGTTCAAAATATGCGACTTTTCTTGGCATCTCTCAAAAAATTTTGGAAAAACGCGAGATGAACAGCTATCGCAATCTTCCTGGATTATTGTCAACGGCGTCATCTGATGCAGCGTTGGGTTTGCGGAAGATAGATATAAATGACGAGGTTATTATGGACTGTGGCAGTATTTTGAGAGTTGATGACGTTGGAAACTCTGACCCTGGGAAAAGGAAGAGACTTCAGCACGATTACAGGAAACTGTCGAATTCTGGATATGTTGATGACACCATCGGTAGGCTCTACACATCTAATACTGCCAGTGAAAGTGATAGCACGTCTCCCAAAACATGTCATATGAAGTCTAACACAGTTCATGCCGTTAGTGGATCGTGTGATGTTTTACCTACCAAAGTCGCGTTAATCAACGGAGGTGCCAGCGTTGACGGAAAACATTTTTGTAAGTATTTGGACAGTTTTTGAGAATTTTTCTTGTGCCATGATTTATATCAGCCGTGAAGTTCATGATAGTGCAACGCGAAGTTTGAATTGCCTGTGGACTATATCTATTCTGCAGCAAAATTTCCGAGGCAATTCATGAAGTAAAGTGTAATTACATTCATATGTTTAATCAACCGAGGTGACCCAATCGAAGTGCAGTATTGTTGAGGCATTTAAAAAGTATTTTTCTTGATGATTATTTTGTATCCGATTCCCGGGAGGAACCACATGTTTGCTAAATATTTACTACGGAAAACCATCCCTCATGACTGAAGTTCTATCGCGTAGAATTCATTTCGATCATTGTGTTGTGTGAATTTGAGCCGTCTAATGGTGTTCATGATGTATTCCGCTTTTAGGAATTATAATTGTATTCCCTTTTAGCTGATTTCCTGGGGTGAAAAATGTCAGAACGCCATCTAGAGTGAACTATTGTGACCTCAGATCGTTGGAACCGTAATTTAAATGGATACTTTAAAAAAAATTAGCGTAAGATCGCATGGCGTGATTTGCTTAGTTTTCTCATTGCCGGTTTACCTATCATAATAGTGGTAGTAGCACGTTTTAAAATATTTCGTTTATCAAATCGAGGTGCATTTTTTTCATGCCTTGTAAATATACCTAATGTATTATCTCACTCTTGTATGCTGTTCAGCAGCTAATAACATAACGACATTAGGAATTCTGTAGAATCCTGTCTACTGTTGCACTAGTTGTCCATTCCTTCGTTATGGTTATCGCACTATATAGGCCATTTTACACGGGATTTTTTTCACAAACGAAACCATGAAACTGAACGAAATTGTATGCTGGTCTGAATGGAATTAGAACAGGTTCTATTTTCTGTTCAGACATTCATACACTCGCACAAGCGTTCGCAAAATTTGCCGTTTTACACGGTACTATTTCCTAATACAACCGTTCACGCAATAGATTGTGCAAATAAATGTACAGTGTAAAACGGCCTTAAGAACCCCTTGTTTACGTTTAATATTTCATTGGTACTATGCACCACTAGAATTTTGATGTCTATGTACTAGAATTTTGATGCAGAGAGTGAGTGTATGTCGTACAATAGTTCTGTAATTATATTTCAATACAACGTCAGGGACACCGGAGGAGGAGTAACTTCTTTTTGCGGTTAGAAATTGCAAGAGAAAACTACATGTCATACTTGTTTCCTCGTTAGTCTTGAATATTTAGTTAAATGAATAATACGCACAAATATGATTTGGGGTGATGTTATTCATTTCACAAATACGGTTGCATTCTCGCTTACACAAATAGGTGGTTAGCAGCAATGTTATCGTTGTCTAGGACAGGGATGCATACAGCTAAAGGCATTCTTTAAACACGGGAGTATGACACTTGTAAATTGGTCAAGTTTGTAATTTAAATTAAAATCAACACACATTTCCATTTCGTTTAATGACAACTGCTGATGTTTACGGATTGCGGTTTCAGAACAGTTAAAATTTTTGTGCTAAGTTCTCTGTCTCTTTGTCATTTAAATTCCTTGGACGTTGTTTCCCTGTCAGTAGTTCAACTTGTATATCCTTAAGTATTAATTTATGCTCGTAACTGAGTTATGTAGCCTTTGATGAGGGGAATAATGCGATTTATCGCGTGCGTATGTGCATTACCAGCACTTATACCGGGTACTCATTAGTATTCGTCATCAGGCTGGTATAGTGTGTGTGTAACCTCCTAAGATGCTGTTTTCGTGCCGACATGTCATTATTTCAATGTTACCGAACAATTTTGCTCTTCGCAGCAATCACCACGACCTTTTATTGGCCTTCATCGCTGTCGTAATGTTAGAAGCATGTTGTGCTTGTAATTCGTCGTGTTGTCTACCTATCATTCTGTAATTCGTGCCTTAGGGATTGAAGTGAAGTGCCCATGGTAATCTGCCTTTTAATAGCAAATATTTCACTCATCCATTTTTATTTCATTTATGGCAATCACCTTCGTCAGAAGCCCTTACCGCGGTTAGAAAAATATTGTGTTGTGTGTCCAGGAAAACATCTGCTACGTCCCACCCTGCTTTTATTTCGAGGGTTTAGTTATTTTTGAGCCAGATACTAGGTATGCACTTCGGTGTCTCCTTTGCGGTGGAGGCATTGTGTACGAGGAGTGCTTCGAACTTTGATAATCCTTTTTGTATGGGGTCATGTTTTTTATTTCAAATTTACATATGCTGTGCAATTATCAGAGGTGGTAATTGGAAATTTCCAGGAGATGTACACCAGTTCGGTGATTTTCTATTTATAGTTCAACACAGTAACAGCGTTACTTGTATAATTCAGTTCACGATCCGTCACTCCCCCGATACGAATAATTCAAATTGCGAAGTCGATTTGGTTTTCGTTCCCAAGGGCACTTGCATGCTCTCTGCCCCTTATTTTCCATGTTGTACCTTGAGTTTTGAGGATCAGGGGTTTGTACAATTGAGGTAATAATAAGAAATGTGCTTTTGGAGCGATGTTAAGAGAAAATAGCCTCCTGATCCACGTAACCCCTGGAGTAAGACGAGCACTGACGTAATTTTTGTTTTTATGCTCACAGGGTTGATTGTTTATCTTCAGGTATGATGGATTTGGATTTTGGCGACTATTATCGTAGCTCACCACTAAAGGATACATTTCCATGGCATGCATTGGTATCTATTCTTTGAGTATTACTAACGGTATTAAGTCAGGGAAGTCTGCCGACAGCTAAGATAATTTGCGTCAATTATAATCGGTGAAAATTGCGGTATGGATAGGAATTTTCAGGTAACAGCCCCTAGGGGACCATGATTATCGTCCCATCCGTGGTACTGCACACCGATGAGTGTGGGCCGGTTAACTAACTCCAGTCTGTACCACATCATTCCGTACCGCTCACGGCATGCATTTTTTTATTGCTGTTGATCTTTGACGTATCTGTACCACATCATTCCGTACCGCTCACGGCATGCATTTTTTTTATTGCTGTTGGTCTTAGACGTATAATGCGATTGTTCCCGAGGTATGGCCATTGTATCCCATTATTTTTCACGAGGCACTGTGAATTGCTCATGAGTATTTGATTTTGTTTTAATTTAACTTGTCTGTTATCAGGAAATATTATTCGGCGTCTGTAGTAGGTATATGCTTATGCGATCTTGATTTATTGACAACATTTATATTTATAGATTATTTAATTATTAGCATTACGCTTCAGTGCTGATGTACTCGACCTGCTGTTGTTGAAGATTGAGTTGAACTTTGTTGAGATTACCAGGGTATGTCGTTAAGCCGTGTACTTTTCGGTGTCATATGAACCGAGAATGCTCATGCGTACCCCTTCGTAGTTCTTCCTGTTGGGGTGGTTTCGAGTTTCGACTGTCACGTTTCTTATGTGCTGCATGCTCGTAAAATGTATTAATGACACTTCAGATGGTATTCATTGCCACTTCTGGCTACTGATTTTCCCTTAGCAGTTAAACATGGGCAATATTTTATTGGAGGTAGCACTAAATTTTTGGACCCTATACCCTTTTATCTGAAACGGTACTAAGTCATGGTTGAGGAAATAAAAATTATATTATGTAACTATAGTTATAGTAAAGTTGGTGTGGTATTAGTGGCGGATGTGATTGTGACAAACTTTCATTTCATTTTTTATCTTTACTTATCCATCCTTAAGCATCACTGAATTCATAACAGGAAGGTAGGCATTTGCTAACTGTCGTGTTGCCCAAAGGACGGAACAAAAGGAAAATTTCTCACTATACATGTTAGTGGCTCATAAGTCAATGATTATAAGGATTAAAACATAATTTAAGAAAAGGCTAGGTCCTCACATATGGAGCATCACAATTTGTTACCTCTGTATTACTTTTCTGGCCTATTCTGGTGATGTTAGCAAAACCTAATACTTAAAATTTAGCCATAACTTTCATTTTCAGTGCCTGTTATAAATTGTGTTTGATTAATGGAAGGGAATGTACGCGGTTTTGAATTAATTATCTGTGTGTTCCAGGTGGTATCATTACTTGTATTTTAAAATATTTTTGTGTCATAGGTGCTGCAAGAAATGGAGAGGAAGAGGCATTCCAAAAACAACACAAGAAGAAAAAGTATAAAGATCGTCCGAAGGATGAGAAGGGGGAGACCTGGTGTAGTTCTGATAGCAAAAGACGTGGAAAGTTCTGGATTACTCAGGTTAGACGGTCACTTGTTAATTGTAATGTAATTTGGTCTATGGATTGCAAGCTGGGATGTTTGGATTTAAATTCTGTGGCTAAACACATAACTCTCCTTAGATGTTACTCCATTAAGGTAAATTGTTAAGCTGTGAATTCTTTGCGGGTTTTCCACCGGGTCAGGTTTTCTGCTGCCGACGTTTCAATGGCTAACTCCGCCATCGTCCTCTGGGCGTTTGAATTCACAGCATCAGTTTGCCGGTAAAGAACCAAGTCCTAAAAAATTGTTAAAACTTTATTTATGTGTGTGGTCCAACACAAACATTTTTATCATTTGCAAGGGGATGAAACTAAGCTTTCTCTTAATCATAACAGTATACAGGGTTGCTATAGACCTGGGAAACCAGGAAGATTCAGGGAATTTAAAAATGGTCATGGAAGTCGGGGAATTTTTTAATGCGACCTGGAAATTTGTAAAAACTTCAACCCTATCAATGTCATTTTTATAATCCCGTGATTCATATTACGATGTCATTAACATACATATAAACGATTTGCTATGATCACGTATCAAGCACAAATAATGGCATCTTACCATTTAATTGAAAAATGTGTTAGCGAAGCTGCATTGCCATATATCTTGCTACAGTTTGAGCTATGTGCATTATTTCTCGACTTAGGGGTCGTGCGGAAGCTACAATACTGTTTTCGGTGCTTTTTGAACCTCCTCTCCCCCTTCATTGAAAAGCCTTTTCCCAATTCCTCTCCACCCTCCGTCAAGTAACATAGCTTCTACAAACGAAACTTTATACAGTTGAGCACCCTTAATCCCGTAATCGGGGAACACCCATGCCATGACCACCTACCCTGTACTTTATGGAAAATGCAGAAAAAATTTTTACAGAAACATTGCTTCACAAACTGCTGAGATATTATCCCATTCCATTCTTAACGTTTATTTTCTCATTCTGAGAATCAGAGTAATTTAAAAGCATACATTTCTGTTACTTCGTTTACATTACAAATTGAACTAAATATGCAAAATTGAAGACATATCTGCGACAGACCACGACTAATTTACAGATCGGCCACTTACAATGGTGTGCACATTTTTGATTGACCACTTTAATTTGATAAAATTATTTGTTATCTGCTTATGTTTCTCCCTAATTATGTCTATCCTATAAAGTTGTGACAACAGAAGAGGAGTGAGGCATCAGTACTAAACGTTAACAATGGCTGAAAAAGTGCAATTTGTGAACAAGCTTGACGCCGTTGCATCGTCTGTGTAAAGCATTCATCTAAAACACACTGCGTGGGATCTTTGACAATAGATTTATTTAATTTATTTATTTATAAATGTAAAAGATGTTGTGTGGAACTTTTCGCATGCGTGGAATAGTAATTCACAGTCAGTTCTAAAACATGCGTGTTTTAAATTGTGGACTGCTCGAAGGTTTGATGTAGACAAAATATGTGGGGATTTCAAAGGCTTTCATCTTTTTGAGGATAAACATATTATGGTGGAGTTGGATGACTGTGCAAAGAGCATCTATAACCCTGAGTTAAAGGAAATGGATTTGTTAAATTTAGAGGAATTAGCTGGCATCCATGATTCTCTCACCAAACAACATTTCACAGATGATGAAATCACTGAAATGGTAATTAATAACAGTAAATTTGAATGGGGATGATGATAATGAGCGTGAAATTGTTGAAGGAAGACTGCTATTGATGATGGTTGTTACAGAACCTTCCAGTCTGGTCGCCCACGGCATAGTGATGGGAGGCCGTGCAGACGACACCCACACGTTGACATTGGGCTGAGTCAGCTGATAACAAATCAAGCGCGGTAGGAAATATGTTGGGCAAAGCACAGCATAAGGAATATTACATTTATTCACCCTTTTCACATAGTAATATCTTTTAATGTGCAGCATTATGATGCACACGATGCTAATCTTATGTTATATCACCCACTGTGCAACTTCGATAATTTTAAGTATTAAGTTTGTGAATCAATAAACCATTTTTTTTCTGATTATTCTCAGTGACTCACTTTAAAATCATGTTCAGTAAATGACAATCAAACATAATATGTTATAAATAATTAAATCCTTTCAAAAAAAAACATCCCGGCGTCAAAAATAAATAGACTAGTTGCCATGCATGGTCCATAGTCCGGCAAAATCCCTAATCCGGCATCACTTCGGTCCTGACTGTGCCGGATTAAAGATGCTGATTAAAGATTGCGAGGCCACTATTTAACCTGCGGGAGGGTAAAAATGTAAGTGATTTGAAGGTACAAAGATTTGCAACATTGCAGAGGAAATGGTTCAATTGCATTGAGTTAAAGTAGAAGCTTGTGGTGTAAGAAACACCCCATGTGGCCTTTCTCATGCTCCACTCTGTATTATGGATGGCATGATGTGGACGAGTAAGAAACTTAAACAGGGTAGGTTTTTACGTGACCTTCTCCCCATAAATTGGTAATGTAGTTTATGCACGGCCCTATACAAAGATGAATGTTCACCATTGTCATGACCATGTTCAATCACCACCAAGATCAATTTATCTCTGATTCGCATTATCTGGCAACTCTGATCATGACTAGATGCCCAGTTGGATGTCAATATAGTGAAGACACAGTCTCCAAAGTATATGGGTCATTCCATGTCAATGCGACTAGGTGTTTGCTCTTTAGGGTAATCAATTTTGACCAAATTTGGCAGAACATCATCTTTTGATAGGAAAATAAAAACCCAAAAGTCGTTTTTCAATGTATGCAACCATTTATGAGAAATTTCAACATTGCAAAATTCGAATTTTGCACAAGAGGCTACACATTTTACCATATATCTCAGAGACTTTGAAGCTCCAGACGTGCAAAAGGGCTTATTTTAAAGGTACAAGTGTAATAAGGGATTACATTATGAAATTAAATAATGTTGGTTTCTGACAATACATTTAAATCTTCGATTTTGCTCATTTTTTTATATCTGTTAGATACAACCCTCCTGTACAAATTAAAAAAGATTTACACGAGATAAAATTTAATTTAAGAAAAAAATATTTTTGTAGGCGTAAAGCTGCTGGTCAATGTGCGCGCCATCCAAATGTTACTCAGGTGTATTCAGAATTCAGCACACTAGTGACAGGAAAAAAGTAACTAATTGTCACTTTTGTATTCGTTACTCACTCGGACCCGAACTAATGATTACTCAACTTGAGTAAGCTGAATACGAGTACTCGTTTGAATACCTACTACAGGGATAAGATCTTCCATGGTAGAATTCACCCAGTATTCACTGATTCACCCATATTTGGGTGTATCGAATTCTACCATGGGTGTACCGAAAAGTAACCGAAGTCAGTTTCAGTATACCCATATATGGGTGTACCAAAAAGGAAAAGAGTAACTACTCCAAAGTAATGATTACTTTGCGAGAAAAGAACAAGTACTACCGATTACTGAAAAGAACCTATAAAGCCCATCACTACATTGAAGGCATTGTGGTTATAGTCCCCCCCCCCCTTCTGCCCCTAAAATCCCTTTCCTACTCTATGCTCCCGCTACTGTTTATTCATAATGACAGTAATAGGCCTTGTGTCAATGCGCACATAATTGCTACCTTTTGTCCACACGAATGTTTCTTTTTCTGCAGCAGGGAATCCAATTACGCACATGACAACATTGTGCATATTATGGCGTCTCCTCAATTACTGCTCACCATTTGTGCTTTCCCATGCGGGTGAGTTTATATTACTTGTGTGGCCATTTTGTATTTGATAATTTTTAGTCGGAAGTAATTGTAATCGATTCAAAATATCTAGTTTTTCGCTAAATAGCAGGGCTTGCAACAAAAGTGAGCAAGCTTTTGTCCCAAAATTTTCATCTCTCCTCGTCCTGAAAATTTTTTCATCTCGTACTGTACCCAAAATTTAGCCGCCTCCAATTTCACTTCTACCTTTATATCCAGTACAGTTTTTTTCATTTTCGACTAATTGTCTTGAATTCGTTTTTCATAAATTTTTTTTTTACAGTAAATGATTTTAAATTTCACAATAAAAGCACTAATAAATTCATCTTTACTTCTGATGTCGTTGATGTTTCCTCTGCTCATCTAAAGCTGGCCCAATGGTTATCTTTTTTTCTTTTTCTCAGTATAGTTGTGAAAATTTAAAAGGACCTGTACTGCTTTTTTCTCGTGCAATGTTTCTTCATCGTCAAATCTTGTCTCATCTCGTCCGAGGATTTCTCTCCATTCCAAAATTCTACCCCAGCAAAATCTTCATCTCTGAGGCGGTTCTTTTTATCTAGTCCCAAATCGTTCTAAGCCTTAAATAGGAAGCGTGTCATATTAGACATTTCCAAGAAGTTAACTTATGATGCCACAAACGTTGTCACGCTTAAGCACATGATGTGCACATTCTATAGCGCCTGTGGCATCATGTGTGGGAATTGGGCCGGTCTGCAATCTTGACTTGTTTGCTTCGAGATCGAGCTGAGTTAGCACCAGGGTTAGGGAACTCGGAATTCTCAAGAAGCAAGTTGGTAGTATACTAAAGGTCTCAACAACGTCTATTTTTTGCTTCCCCTCATCAGTGGCTTGGAAAATTGCTAATTTAGTTTGTCATCACCAGCTGCTTTTTTACGATTTGTCATGTCCATAATGGGCCTAAAATTAATCATGTAATTTATGCTCATGTTCATTTTTATTAGCTAAGTATTTAATACATGACAGAAAATTATCAAATTAAATATAACTAAGGATATTCATAAAACATGACAGAAAATAATGGGTAAGAACATTTATAATATGTATAAGGCCATCCAATAAATAAATGGCTAACTTGATGCAGAAGTTAGTCATATTTCACTGACCAATGTGTTCAATTCCAAAGTTGTGACTTGAATAGCAAACTATGTTGCATGTGAGGGGACAGCAATAATTGCTACAATGAATGGTGAAGTTACATTCCCTGCAAAAATATACAGAAACAACAAATGACTGCCATGAGGCACAAGCATGGAAATAAATGTAATATGCATAATGCTAAGGTTATGGTCGCAATAACATAAAGATTTAATGGGGAATTGAAAATAAGGTGAGGTCAGAATAGGCCAAATTCTCTTTAAAAGATCATTTGAATGCTAAAATATAACAAATCCTCTGATGCTGGTATAAGAGCATAAGAGCATGATGTTAATCTTGTGCGTGGGTGTGAAGGGATTCTTCTGAGAGGTTTATGTCAGTTTGCCAGTTTTATTTAGACTGGAGATTAGTTTTACTATACTTTTTGCAAGCATAATAGCTGAGTTTTTTATTCCATGGAGGCAGTTCACTTGTCATGGGGATATATTTTCAGTACGAAGTGCAGAGATTTTTCGAAAATATAGAGGAGTAATAGGAAGAGGTTTCTCCATATAAGTGAACACAAAGTTTGGCAGGACCTAGATGAAAAATTGAGTTTTACGATATGAAGAGGTCCACTAGGTAGAGGTTTTACTGTATTACCTAATTGTAACTGTATTGTTGTGAGTCTGACAATTACTGGTTTCTATTCGTATACTACATCGTCGTCGACTACGCGTATTCTATTTGTTTTGTTGGGTAGAATGGTAATTCTAAGTACTAGTCCATCTGGCACTATTAAATCACATGAATGCAAAGTAATCTTTTCCCTTTTTATTTCTTCATATTTTCATTCTTTTTTTCCAATGTTCTGCCTTTATCAGTAGAGCTAAAGGAATGAGCTACGCTTTTCATTGCACCTTGTTTTTGTAACTACAATCTTTCGTTGATCCCTTCTATCTCCTGCACATTCCTTATCTCTCTCTACCACTCATTTCCTCCTCCCCCTAATTAATTCCATGGCTATATAATGCCTGTTCTTGTTTTTACCTGATGATTGCATCTGAGGTGGAAACAGGTTGTGGTATTTTTTTATAAAATTTTGTGGACTTGCCCAATGTTTCATTTTAACCCTTAACTGGTGACGTGCGGTCTGAGAGACCGCTGCGTTTTTAAAATTATGAATATTTTCAAAATGACTATTTTAAAATGTCTATAATTCTCGTTAGCTTCATATTTTTGTATAATAAGGAGATAACACTCTTAAAATTTAACGTTTGTATTATTTATTTCTGTACGTTTGCAACTGAATTCGATTAGCGGTCTGAGAGACCGCACGTCACTAAATTGGAAAAAATCAGTAAACGTGATGCTGGTGGACATGATTCAAAAAGTTGTTAAAAACAATTCATAGTGATTTTTCAAGTATAAGAATAATTAATAACTTGTTAGGAAGCATTTTTAGCTACACAACTTGGATAATAAAGTACTTAATTTTTCTAAAATACATTGAGTAAGAATAAATGACTATTCAAGTCGTTGCTGAAGGCGAACGCAAAACAAATGAAATCCGGTTTTTATTGGAAATATTACATATTTTGTTCTTTAAATGTTAAGCTTCTTATAGATTTTATAAATAATTGCAATAAAACAGTTGTTAATTTCTCTACCCCTTGCAGGCAGTACGCATGTAATGTATTTTGTAAAAATGACGGAACCCATTGAACCCCGAAATTTCATGCACCCACGCCTGGAGTGCAACATTCATTTGTGCCTTTCTTTTGGCTGTCGGTCTCCCTTTACGTATTTGGGGACAGAACATCTAAGCATCGAGTTTTACCGCCAGAAGAAATAAAGGGACCGATGCCGTTTCAAAATGTATATTCCTAGCAAGCCCGCCAAGTGTGGTTTGAAAATGATGTGTTTGCCTGACGCCGAACACAGTTACCTGTTTAACGCATATTTGTACGCATGGAAAGACACAGATGGGATAGGTTTGTCAGAGAAAGACAAAAAGCTATCAAAATCAACCCAGTCAGTTCTTCGTCTCTCTGAGCCAATCATGGGGTCCCACAGGAATATCACAGCGAATAATTGGTTCACATCTATTGAACTGGTACAAAAATTAAAAGAAAAATGGCTGACGTACGTTGGTAAAATCAGGAAAAATAAAAGGGAAATACCTAATGATTTTGCGCCATCCAAAGGGCGCAAAGTGGGCTCTTCACTTTACGGATTCTCGACCAACATGACTCTAGTATCCCATGTCCCCAAAAGAAATAAGGTTGTTTGCTTAGTTTCATCGATGCATTACAAGGTGAGTGACGATATAGAGTCAGCGAAACCAGAGGTTATTGCATTTCACAACGCGACTAAGGGTGGCGTAGATACTTTAGACAAAATGTGCTGTAGCTACACATCCGGCCGAAGGACAAGGAGGTGGCCAATGGCAGTATTTTTCAGAATATTAGGCATTTCCTTTGTCAACTCTTTTGTGCTTCAGCATTCTACGAAAGATAAGAAAGATATGACACGATTTAATTTCATTAAATCGATAGCTGCAGATCTTGTTAGACCGCATATAAGAAGGAGAATGTCAAATCTTAGACTCCTGAGACAGGTACGATTAAGTATTGTGCAAATTCTCCATCTATCGTTAGAAGAGGCTGAAGAAGTAGAAAGGCTCGGGAAGCGGACAACGTGTAGACTGTGTCCGCCATAAAAAAAACGGAAAACCTCTTTCTTATGTTTCCGATGTAAAAAGCCTGTGTATTTGGAATGCATGAAGAAAATTTGTAAAGACTGTGTGAAAACTGAGATATGAGAGCCATTGTGAAAAAATGTAATTTTAATCACCTGCAGAATGCATCAAGAAAAGGAATAAACGAGATAAATTCAATTGTTTCTTATTATTTAGCCATCGTACTATAACATTTAAGGCCTGGCCAAACGTTTACATCTGGCCAAATATTGATACTTAAAAACGATAATTATAACTCAAGTGTTTTTGACATAAGTTTTTTGATCCTGTTTCAAATAACTATTTTTACCTAAAAATTGGTTCGAATTGGTAATGCATAAAATTAAATATAAGTTTTAGAATAGTTAAGCAGATAAAGGAACATTAAACTAAGCATTAAAAATAGCGTTGCAACATTTTATGAATATTTGATTTATTGCGGTCTCCCAGACCGCACGTCACTGGTTGTGTAACAGAAATTGCACGTCACTGGTTAAGGGTTAATAATGAATCAGTTGTGCTGAGTCACACCTAAGACTACAAATTTGTTGAGAAAGTTGGGTAAAGTTATGCCAAAATAACAAAAAAATCATGGAAATTCTTATTGTCTTTTGATAACCACTGTTTTTAAAAATTTGTAGTAAAACCTCCCAAATCACATTACCTCCTGGTTGCTTGAGACATTTTTTCTGAACATTGTTTAGACTTTTGCAGGTGAACGTTGTATGAGAAATTTTTGCACCCCCATTCCTGTCTTTTTCTGTCCTATAAATTGAAGAACTTAGCTCCTTTTCTGTTGGTCATGGCCTTCCTTGCATTAAACTGATTGTTTCTATGGATGTATTGAATAGGGATTAAAACCATGTACTTTATGTTTCTGTTGGTATGTTTTGATTATTAATCTAATGAGTAGTGATGGGGCGAATCCAAATCCTGTTTTTTATTGAATCCAACTCTCGAATCCTAATCCCAAATCCTAATCGTCCTCAATTTTATTAAATTTAAGTCTTTCTTTTATCAGTAAATTGTTAAATAATGCTTGCTTTCTCGTGAATTCTCTAATTAAATTCGATCAAAGCTGAATCTTATTTCTTAAAGTAAATAATAAATAAATAATGGACATATAGTCCCAACTCACTGAAATTTGACATCTTCGAAGGCAAATATTAAGAATATATGATTTCTAAAGTAAATCAAAGTTTTATTGAATTGAAAATGATAATTCAATGAAAGCATATTACAAGTTTTTTTTAGAAAATGCAGCATTTTCACTCTGTCAGGATCTAATCGATTTCTTTTTTATCAACCAAATTTCCAGCTGTACTAAAGTGTCTTTCTGAAAATACTGTTGCTGGAAGAATGCAGAGGAACCTTTTTGTTAAAGTACTCAAATTGGGGAATTCATATTCATACGTGGACAAGAAGTATTAGCTTACAATATTCTGCATAAACATTTCCTATCTTGTTATTTACGATTTAAAAGCAATTAGAATAGGTCCTTGGCTTACACAGATCCAGAGTTACGCAGATGTTCACTTAGGCCGGTGACATGCTTGCGTTTCTGTTGCCGCGTCCGATTGAACTGCGGGAGAATCCACGACTCATTGCCTATATAATGTCTTACACTACAGTTGGTGTTCCGAACACCCGTAGTTTGGCATCAACTCTTGCACACTAGGCAATAGGTTATGGGTTTTCACGCGGTTCAATCTGTTGTGGCAACGGAAATGCGGAGAAACGCAAGCATGTCACCGGCCTAAATGAACATCCACGTAACTCAGAATCCATATATCTCAGATCCACGTGAGTCGAGGACTTACTGTAGTGCTCTGCCACTGTTACAGAGAATCGGCACGACTGGTATTCAAATCTTGAATCCATTGATTCAATGAAATCTTTTAACCATGGATTCGATCGAATCTCGAATCCATGGATTTGACAGGATTCAACTCAATCTTCGAATCCCTGCCCCAACCCTTCTTAAGAGTTATCACATAGGTAATTAACCCATTGGCCTACAAAGACAGCGATTCACCAGTCTCCTAATCCAATATTTTTCAAGCGATGTTATAATATTGATATAGCATCACTTAATAATTATCGATAATTGTTGATAAAATACTTACCTATATTTGATTGTAAAAAATAAATATGTTGGTATTGTTGGGGGTAAGCCTTAAAAAAAATGGTGAGTCATTGGGGTAACATTTAACAATGAATTGTGTTACTTGCTCTCCTTGTTGATCCTACTCTTGTAGAATTCCATTGGTTACGAAGAAGTTGTACTTAGTCACCTTTCACTCGAAATCAATATCGATTATGGCCAATAGGAAAAAACATTAAAATTGGAATCTAGCATGTTGTGAATCTGGCAACAAAGCCTGTGAAAGTTCACAGAGATAGCATCTGCCTGTTGAAAATTTATTTCTTTACTGGCTCTCCATCCTTAAGTCATTGTACTACAATTATGTCAATATTTTGTGGTTGCCGACTCAGTTTCATTTACGGAAAGCCTTTTTGATAAAAAGAGAAAGCTTTCTACTGATTGTTAAAGTAAAGCTTTGTTTCAGTGCTTCACAATCCATCAGCCAATCAGCAAATTACATTTCCCAACTGCCCATCAGCCGGAGTTTTGTCTTACATTGTAAAACGCTTGGGGTTTAAATAGTTTCATCTGAAGGCTTAGGACCCAGGTTCCCTGTCATGTTTTTCTTTGTTCCTTCGCAGATGAATGAAAGATAAATTCCTTTTTCAATATGGGATTCTCATCACCTAATTTGAAGTGGTAAACTGTTTTAATATCATGAGTAAATCATGGCATAGCTGTATCGCTACTGTCTCAAGGATGGTGTTCTTACTCAGGAAAAGAGCATTCATAATTCTCTTTATTTTCTGGGAATGAAATTTAAAAGTGAGAAGTTCAAACGTATATTCCAGCTGACATAAATAAATCCAACTTGATATTTTCTGGGAATGAAATTTAAAATGTGAGAAGTTCAAACGTATATCCCAGTTGGCATAAAAAATCCAACTTCATATAAGGAGCTAAATATGATTTCACTAGAAAGCAAGAATAATATGAATGCACAAAGGAGGGTGTCTATTGTAACCTGTCATCTGTCAATCACTCTCCAGTGTGGCTGTAAGCTTGTGACAGCACATGTATCACATCACATTATTAATTTTTGATTTGCATTTCTTATGTTGTGATTCGCTATTCAAACCTGCTGTATGCTGGTGGCATTTAATTTTGATGTATTTTGGAAGAGACTAAATTAAGGTGCAGTAATATAGTTTTTTGGCTTCATCATATTTTGTATACAATGCTTTTTTGGTAAATGAGAGTGAAATCTTTCTCTCATCTCACTTAAGAAGTCTACTCGTGAATTCGCCTAGATTAAATGTTTTGGTGGTTGCCATTTTACATTTGTAATTTAAATAGGTGTTTGTATTATTGCTGTTTTTCAAAAGATTATTATGCAATTTTTTATTGAATTAAATTTTCACTTATTGCACCACATGCTTCCTTGTGCTTTATCATATGAAAATGACCAAAGTAAACTCCAAATTTATGCATTGTTCATACAGCTCAAGGATTCAGTTTTTATGCCAAAATTATCACATAACAATTTATAGATCTTACTTACACCTTGCACTAAATTCAATATTGGTGTTGGTGGCCTGGGTTTGGATTAATTGCCTGTACAAGTTCTATTCAGATGATTAAACAGTCATACTTACAACTGTTAATATTTCATCAAATTATTGTCCTATCAGTTATGGTAGGTTCTTATCAGTTCCATGCCTAGCTGGTCCTCACCTCATAGTTAAGCTTTCTTACTTTTAGGTAGCCTTGTTATGTCCTCCTTCATGTCTTTCGTATCCACATACGTCGTCAGTATTTTCCGTCTTTTGTTTTATTCTCCAACCATTACACTCTATGGTTTCCTCTTCACCCTTTCTCGGTCAGATCTCTATGCAATTTGTCCATCCACCTCAGCTTTGGTCTTCCTCTTCTTCTCTTCCTTGTCTCACCAGAATCACATATCCTCTGGTACTCCTAATTTTTCCACTCTACATGCCCAAAGCACCTCAGTCTTCTTTGTTGCTCTTTTGTATTAATAGACCCAACCTTAACTTTTCCTCTGATATAGTCAAACCTCATCAGTCATCCACCTCAACATTTGTCTTTCAGCCACAACCAACTTCCTCTCTTGTACCTTTGTGATCACCCAATCTCCCATTCGTCGTATCACTGAAGGTCTTGCCGCTGTCTTATTCATCTAGCCCTTCATTTTACAGATCACCTCTCTATTGTACAATCCCCACTCTTCTTCTTTCAATTCCTCCAGCTACACAGGAATCTATGACTCATCTCATCCTCTTGCCCTCCATCTCTGTTGGCTATTGAACAAAAATATTTGAACACTAACACATATGGTAACAATTCTTCTTTGACCATTCATTGCCATGTACTCTGTATTAGGTCTACTGATCCTCATTCCTCTGTCCTTGAACACCGCCCTCTATTGTTCTACTCTAGTGGCTTGAAACCAGTGGCTTCAACAAAGAGCAAGGTTCCTTTATCGTATTTCATAATTTAAAGTTTTTTGGTTTTGTACTGTGATAAGAGAATTTTTTTAAATGCCATTAAATGATAGAAAAACTATTTCTGATATCCGAAATAGAGCAACATTCACACCCTATAGTAATAAATATTACTTCCTACCACAATATCACACCCATCTCTTTATATGACTGTGCTCTTGACTGTGTATGAGTGGATGACTGTGCTCTCCAAAACTCCTGACTGCGCATGACCCCCCTGCCATGCCATTTTCTCGTGCTAGTGTATAAGATATCAGATTTTATGTAAACATCCTTTACCTTTTCTGTATCATCATCTTATCCATTTCGTGAGATGGTAGCTCTGTGCCCACGAATCTCTCACAATGGGACGTAATGCATGGAGGGCCTCTAATCCAGTCTGAATTATAGGGTCGTTAGCTATAACTTACAAAAGTGAGGTTATAACGCAGTCATTTTTGAGGACATGGCTAGTGATAAGAATCCTCTTTTCTTCACGTAAAAGTAAAATAAAATACTATGTATATTCCACACCATTTTTAATTCACCGACCCGGGTTTTGTCTACTCCGTAGACATTTTCTGGGTCTACGGAGTAGACGAAACCCGGGTCGGTGAATTAAAAATAGTGTGGAATATACATTTTATTTTACTTTTACGTAAACATGCAGTTCCACCAAGTTACGCCTGAAACTGTGGAGTTTACCTCTTTTCTTCCTTAGTAATTTTAGTATAGGTACTCTATGTTTTCTTTTGCTGAAGAAGCCAGTCGAAGGTTGTGGTAGCTGGTAGTGTGGATAACAGTAGATGTGGCTTTCAATCAAATGAGCATTATAAATGCATGTTGTGTTGAAATGTTTGTAAACATTTCTTTGCATTATACTTTGCTTCCATAAACCTTGTCTCACTTCCTCTTTCTCAACAAGGGCTTCATAAAAGTAGCTGAAAATACTTGATGGCACATTGAATCCTCTTTATGTGTATTGTTTTGATTCTATAACTCTTGAAATGTTAATATCTTGATAGCAGTAGAGATATGAGATGAAACAACCTTTTCTGAAATATTGCAACGTTGCAAAATATTAATTTTGCAAAATTTACTACACATTTTACGGTATATCTCCGAGACTATTTTAGCTACAAGCATGCTTAAGAGCTTATTTTAAAGTCCTTGAATGGGAAAAATATTATAACAGATTATTATTGTTAAATTTAAACAATTTTGTAATGTTTATAACAATTTTAAAGTTTCAAATCTATTTTTACGATGTACCTACACCTTTGATTTTGCTCATTTTTTTCTATGTTGTAGACACAACCTTCCTCTACAAATTAAAAAAGTTTTCCAGAGGTAATATTTCATTTAAGAAAGAAAAATATTTTTGAGTGAAGGCGTGAAGCCCGTCGGTACCTGCGGCACCCGCCTACCGGCCGATGTTATGGTACTCTGGTGTCTTCAGATCTCTCTAACTTTCTCATTCATCTTTTTCTCACCAAATTTTAACTGTATACCAACTCTCTGCCCATGGATTCTGCTATTTGCTTCACCCAGGTGCGACCACAGCCATAGAATTTATGAAGAGCGGCACCTGGGCTCAGAGAACAGTTGACGAACCTTGTCCCGTCCTCGTCTTCCAGTACTGCTCTCCTCACATACTCTTTTAGCATGTTCTTCGAAACCTCTTTCTCAGTTCTTTTTCAAAGAAACTGTTGCACTATTCCGTCGCCCACCGTCTCGCATTCGAATTATACTCTCGGGAAAAACAATGAGGAAGGCAGAGCGCTACCCATATCATCTAAACGGAAGTTCTCTTCCCATACGATAGCCTCCTAGGCTAAGGCAACACCCTGAGATCCCATAGTTCTGCTCTCATACCTTTTTAAATTACTGCACTAATCACCCTTAACTCATGTTTTAAACATTTTCCCATCGTGACTTCACACATACGACTGCTGTAAGTCTCTGGAATCAGTGAAAAAATAAATTTGTCGTGTAAATTAATGTCTCAATATACAATTTCACATCGGAAATATACTAACCTTCTAACTTTACCTTCAAACACTCATGTTCTCTTCCGAACTCTCCTAATCTTATTTGTACCACAAAATTCAAAATTTTGTTTTTGGATTACTGAGAAAGGTTCTTCAATAGCAAGTCTTCCTTTGATTGTGGAAGGCGTAGGTATGAATACACTCCACAGCAGGTGTATCTCGGAGTCTTCTCGTTAGGCTCTTCTTTTCTCCTTCACTTGCTCGTTGGTTACAAACTTAAAGTTTTCCTAAGTGTTAAACTCCTTTCAAGTTCAATGTGGCCCATTTGTACCTCGAGAGTCTGAATTTGTTACTTATAATTGATCTTCAGACTGAGACGTGTGGCTTGTCTTCAGTGTCCCTTCAAATCCATCGTATCCTTTCCCTGAGATGTAGTATAGAAATGCCATTCAGCATCAACTCCAAAATCTTGGCAATGCCACAATTTCAACATTTTTTAGCGGTTCTTATATTGAGTCTCCGCAATGTCAAAAAAGTAAAATTTTTGGGTAGGTTTAGTACACTTGTTACACTATAGAGCAGCGTCCTTTGAAATATGGGGTTATGCTTCATACAGTCTGAAATAATAACTACAATGAGGGGCACACACTTCATCATTCATATTTCTATTGCAACGTATAATCAGCTGAACCCTAGCCTTGCAGTTACTTCAGTGCACACCTTTTACTGAATCTTGGTACAGAAAAGAAAATGTCTCGGAAAAATCGCCCACAAAGAAAACTTCACATGAGATCAGGTTGTCTCTGACTTCCAAGTAATATACAATTTGTATTCGAGCAATATAGCCATGCCATCGTTCTCATATAATAGCCTCAGGGAAAACCCCGCAGAACATTTTTAGAAACTTAATCTGAGTTGTTTAAATGCAGAAATTTTCCTGAGTTAATTGTTTGAAACATTTTTCATCAGCCTCCACCATTCATTTCATGTAAAATGGGTGTTAGAATATTCAACAAGGCGAAAAAGATTGCTTAGGTAACAGGTCAGTAATAGTGTATGAGTTAATAATAGTCAGTTCATACCTCCGAGGAAAACTACCAGAGAACCATTTATGGTGCAGCTGCACCTTCATAGGGTGCTATTTTACCAAATGCATCTTAAGGGTCTCAGTTAAAGGCATGTATTAGTGCCGCTAAAGAAAGCAGGACTAATGAAATCTTGAAAAGAAAACTGGGAGTCGGTACGTCCAGGAAAAGTCATTAAGCAGTTTGAAGAAGACTTTGAAATCGTTGGATCAAACATCTACTATTGTTAAAAATGCATGTATCAAATAAATATCAATTTAAGAAAACGTAAAAACAATGAGTAGCATTGGAAGCCAGCAAACAAGACAAGGTTTGCCTATTGTTCTCTGAGACTGACCGCTATAAAACTAGGTGCCCCTCTTCATAGATTCTAAGGCTGTGGTCACACCTGAGCGAAGCAAATAGCGATGTGCACGGGCAAAGAGTTGGTGTACGGTTAAAATTTGGTGAGAAGAAGATGATTGAGGAAGTTACAGAGATCTGAGGACACCAAAGCACATTAGCGTCGGGTGCCGCAGTGACTGGTGGGCGTCACACCTTCACTCAAAAATATTTTTCTTTCTTGAATGAAATATTACCCCTGGCAAACTTTTTTGATTTATAGAGGAGGGTTTTGTCTACAACAGATAAAAAGATGAGCAAAATCAAAGGTGTAGGTACATCGTCAAAAATATATTTGAAACTTAAAAATTGTTATAAAAATATAAAATTGTTTATATTTCACAATATACTCCCTTATTATATTTGTCCAATTCAAATTCAAGGCCTCTAAAATAAGCCCTTAATCACATCTGTAGCTTAAATAGTCTTGGAGATATACCGTAAAATGTGTAGTAAATTTTGCAAAATTAATATTTTGCAACGTTGCAATATTTCAGAAAAGGTTGCTTTTTTTTGCAAAACGACTTCAGGTTTTTCATTTTTTTTATCAATGTAGCCGTTATGCCATATTTTGTCAAAATCGTTGACCCTAAGGGCAATTGCCTGGTCGATTTGGTGTGGAAAGACCCATATATATTTGACTTTTGTTAACAAAGTGAAATGACCGGATGTATTTCAATTTTCGGTAGTTTATAATTACCTATGCAGGAGAAAAAGAAGTCCGGGGTAGACTATAATTGGAGAAAAGGTGTGACATAATTGTGTTTGTTATTGTGGAATCAGTGGAATGGTATTATTGACTTTGTTGTCATTGCTTCTTGCTTGTTTTAGTTTCTTTGGTTGTTGCATCAGAAAATGGCAGACATGTTTATTTAATTTAGGAAGCATTAAATCTTGTAAAGAAACCCTGGAAAGTGTTATTGATTAACAAGAATAATAACAGAAGATAAAATGAATCCATTTGAAGTGAATGATGAGAGATTTATTAACCGTTTTTGTGTGTTAAAGGAAGTGACAATGTTTGTAGTGAACTGGCTTGATTAAAACTTACGCAGAGAGAAATTCGTTAGATTCCTTGGCTCTCTGATGCATAAATAATAATATATCATCATTGCAAGCAGGGGATAAGTCACGTGTGATGTGCGATATACCTGATAGCAAAGGCATTTTATGAATGTGATCATATTTACAGTTTATAGTACCTTTGATTAGTTACTGACTTTCACAATGCATAGCACTATGTCTCCTCCTGACAACCCTCTCCATTTCATTGTTTATTTACAAAGTCTCCATGAGGTGTTCTTCATTATAATAAGTATATTATATCAGAGGTGTGCGAATACTACCCTCAAATACTAGGAAGTATTTGATATCCGAGACTTCGAATATTTTATATGTTTATTCTTGAATATTTGGTGTGTTGATGAACTATATTAAATAGATTCATAACAGGACAGAATATGGTCAAGGAACAAAACTTTCTGCTCACTTATTAAAACTTATAAAAGTTAATGTGTTCAACAGTCCATCATTGGTAGAAAAATATTTTCTTATATGTATTTGACATTTTAAAACTATTTTTTTTATTTGATCAACTTTTAGCTTTTTAACAGGCAACACATTAATTTGCAGAATAATCTTATCAATTGAAATTCTAGTATTTGAGGAATCTGCTATTCGCCTTATCTCTATATTATAGTATAGTTATAATATTATTAACTTTAGTTACGCTTGTGTCTAAACGATTTTGATTTCAGCTTTAATTATATACAAACAATAGTGATTTATTGAAATCTGAGTATGCTATGTCAGAAGTGAGAAAAAGACCCCTATCCACTGATAGTTATCCGTTGCTGTAGTGTTTAATATGGTTGAGAAATTAATGCCATTCTCCTTATGAAATAACCAAGGGAGTTAACAGTACTGAAACGATTTCTTGTTCAACGTGAGTCAGCTGTTGGTATGGCACATGTGTGAAAGGTATGAGAGTCATATTGATAAATTTGGCATTCAAAAATCTCTTCAGTGATAAGATAAAAATTCCAATGACATAGGTACCTCAAGAAGACTGTTTTTGAACTAAGGTGATTGCCTTCCTCATTCCATTTGAGCTTTTATTATAGCCATGGTATTTTCATTTACAATTCAATTGATATGTTCCATCCGACAATTCTCCAGTGTTAGTGCAAGAAATTTTACCCACATAGCAATATTGTGAACACAAACAATATTCCTGAAGGGTACGGAAACCACAAGGATTTCCATTCTATGAATATGCTAATTGTAAAGTTATGAAACTTTGATCTTTTATGATGATAAATAGTGTTTTCATACAAGTACTCAAGCCTCCATAGTAACACATTTATTGTTTATCTACACCATTCACTGTCTCTGACAAATAAAAAAGTAATTATTCTAAGTCCATTGTTTGAGATTTGTAATCAGGTTATGCTAGTTCTACATGCTAGGATGAGTGGCCCGCATCTGCCAACATAACGGCTGATCCCACCGTGTAGAGGTGCCACCATTGTTCAGCGGAGGGGTAGGCTCAGCAAGCCTCGGGACCCCAGCTTAAGTAATACGCTTTGTTTTTGTTCGGATTAAACAACTCATGTGGCGCGAAAACGCAGTTGCTGTTTAAAACCTGGATAAATAAGATTCTTAATCCAATGGAAGGAAACAGGGAAAAAGTTCCGGAAAGTACCGAAGGTAATAGAAAGTGATTATATACTGTAACGATCCGGTTGCTCAGTGGGTAACTAGTCCTTAGCCTCGGGGCGAGAGTGACGTCGTAGCGGTGAATTGAGGGACAAAAGGACAGATAGGTGGTTGAAAGGGAAGAGGGTTGGGGAAGCGATTCGGCACGGGAATGACAGCAAATGGATGGATTTAACTGAACACATTTATTAGCGATATGATACGATAAGCAATGGCAAGGAACACAGTATGCACTCTTACTGACTAATGAGGGATGAATGGGATGATTGGTGGAACATTGATGAGAAATTATGAGGCCTTTTTTTCACATGAGATTGATGAACTACATGAGCTCCTCATCCTCCTGCTTCCAATCGAGGCAGCAACTTCGCTCGCACGCAATACGAAACAAATAGTCACTACCAGTTCTCAAACAATTAACCCTGGCATCACTAAGCACAAAAATAAACTATAACTAATAAACAATGCAAGAAACACGGGACCCCATAATCACTTTGCCATTACTTATTAACTAAACATGTAAGAAAAGGGGAAGGGGGGAAGCACCGCCGTTACAATACCTGTAGAATTATCTCATTCTCTCAATAATTTTCTATTCCAGTCATGTTGAGTGTTTACAATGGACTGCGAAGTGTCGATTTAAGTGCTTCGTGTAGAAAGGAAGGCGGCTCAACGTTCAGGCTGAGCCAAATACGCTGAGTGCAGGCGGACGTTTAGAAGAGGCATTAGATGAATGACTGTGATTGCTAACCCCTGATTGGAGCATTACCAATTCAATATTAGCAAATAAATAATCCTAAACCTATTAATAAACGCCACATAAATGTTGATAATGAATACATTTCTAAATGGAAGACCTCATTTTTGGCTCCATTTTTTTAAGCATAAAAATAGCAAAATTAAGTTTATCTTTCCTAGGTATAGCTTAAAGGTTTTGAATGAAGAATATGCATATACCTGGAACAAATTTTACTAGTGCATGGCAGTTTCATAGGTAAATGTAAGCAGGAGAGTTACTTAAGTTAACCATGTTTGCTCTAATGATACAATTAATCTGGATGAATACGCAAATTTTCCTCTGGGGGAAATAAATGTTGTATGTGTATTTTAATACATTAATATAAGCTATTCACTGGCCATGGTGAAAGACGTGAAGTGTGCTGTGAATCTGTCCCAGAAGAATGTAAACATTGTTTGGCATTGTATGTTCACGGTTGGGATTGTGAAACGTGCTGTTTTAATCGTACATATACTTGCGTTTATTTGCATTATTTGTGCAATATTACTATTTTATATGTTTCGTTGTGGTTTTGGAATCCTACGACGGTGAAGTGTACGGTGGTAAAACAAAATTAGACAGGTAAATAACATGCCTATTTCATTCTTTACCTTGGCGTACTACTAGGTTTCAAGTTAAATCCCTTCCCATTTCTTCGTAACTGTTATCAAATACTATATATATTTTCTTTGGGTTTGTATGTGTATTTCGCCAGCATTCTTTATCTCCGGGAAAACTTGAAAGCTGTATTTCTTTTAGTTTCTATTTCTTTTAGTTTCTGTATCTCTTTTAGTTTCTGTATCTCTTTTAGTTTCATTGTGATTCACTTTGTATTCGTGGTTTAATGGCTGCCGAGAACATTTTGAATTAAGAAAACCTCAGTAGCGTTATTAGTATGCAGTGTTGCTCTCGTAGAACCAAATGAAGTTCCCAACTTAAGTGAACATACAGATACCTTTTAGTGACTTCGGTGACGCTGATAAAAATTAAATTTAGTGCTTAAGTTTTATGTGACGAAGCCAGTGCATAAGGCTCGGCGAAAGTTGCCCTGGCGAGTAACTTTTCTATCCAAGCATGTGTATGAATAAGGTATATTGTATAACATTACGCATTTTAGCAGAGCAAGTTTGAAATAGAAAAATACACAGAAAAATTAAATAAATCAAAAACATGTGTGACGTAGGTATGTTTTTTTCTCTGAGCGGTTTGTATTTGAGTATCACAATTACAATGCTGATAAGAAAAAAACTGGAACAATGAGTAACTAACACATGTTACTCATTGTCCCAAAAGCGTACGCTTTTGAGTAATTAATGTAAAAATAAAAGTGATGCAACGAAACGGCAAAATGTTACAAAACGTAGCAAAAGTTGTGTTCCGTGCCTAAACTATAATCCTATTTAGATTGTTTCATTCGAATTGTGGTGGTAAGTGTATAGCAGGTAGGCAATGGAATATTATTAGTTGAATTAGAAAAACATTGAGTAAAAACGTTAAATGAGTCAACGTATTCAAAACACATCTCCGATTTCTCCGCACTACGTGTTCTCGTTGGATCACTCTCATGACGTCATAGAAGTGAGTGTCAGCCTGTATGTTGAAACGGTCTTGTTATTGCTCATGAGTTGTGTTACATATGTGCTCAGAAGACTCGAAAAGTGAAATAAATGGAAGACATTGACTTGGTTTCGCGGCGTGATGAGCCTTAAATTTATTACCTAATGGATAATGTGGGTAAATAAAATTCTTATCATAAGGATAATGTGGGCAAATAAATCATCACAATCATTAAAATATCTCATGCAATAATAGTAATGACACCAGTTTAAAAAATGGCACAACTTAGCTGACCTCTCAGGCGAGTTTTTATTGTTTTGTCATGTAATTAGTCACTTACTGCCTTAGATAATCCAGATTCGTGGGCTTTAGCCTGGGTGACATGTGCAATGTTAAACCTGTAACATATATCAAGGATGTTTGAAAATATGTCGTATTCTGATAGTTTGCTTATACTGGCAGGTGTCAAGAAATTCCCTGCAGCCACGAAAATAGAAGTGGATAGAGTGACAAGGGATTGGCTGAGGCACAGTAGCAATAGGAAAAAAAACTGTTCAAGCTGCAGCTGTACATGTTGTTTAAGGATAATTTACTGAATAAATTTTTTAATTACGTAATTATTCTCTTTTATGATCACACTGCATATGGGTTGCATCTGTAGTTCCCAAAAAACTGAAATACTTGCCTACATCCTTTCCAAATCCTTAAATGGACATCCATAGGATGTCCATTGGACGTCAAATGGATGACCATGGCTGTTAGTAACATCCATGCGGGACATCCAATGGGCGTCATTGCAATGGCTGGGTTCTTCATTCAATGGTCATATTAATGCAAAAAAAACTCTTTGTAGTGCGAAATACGAGTTTTTCTTGATAAATTTGTTTGGTTTTTATTCTATATCATCATACTAATGGACAATCATTTATTTTGTTGTAAGATTCACTGTCCTCGGCGTTTTCAAGAAAGTGTTATGTACAGAGTTATAATACACAGCCGGTTCCGAATTCATTACGTGCATACATTACCGTATTCCTTCCTCGTTTGACTTGTTCATTTCCTGAGTCCGTAATCATTATCGGTTTACTGTGAATTACTATTCTGCTTTATTCATCGTACCTACCCTCCCGTTTCTCGTGTAAGTTTCACATTCTTTCGGAGCGGTCTTATAATTCCTGCCGGTACCTATTTAATAAGTAAAGGAACTGAAAATGAAAACCAATACAGGCTGATTTAAAGGTACAAAATTGGCCTCTCGCCGCTTGAATTGGCATTTAAATTAGTATTGTCTTTACCCCTTCAGGAAGCAATGGTATGTCAGAATTCCAACTCCCGTGCTCCGTTATTCGTGTGAGTGTAAAAGATTTCTTTGATAGCTTAAAGAACCTGTTGCCCGTATCGCCATGTTCGAACTTATTGGTGTAACCTTGGATTTGGACTCTGTAATATAGATGAACGATGTTTGTTTACCATGGACTTGCCTTCTCAGAGAAGATAAAGTTGAAGTGCGATACTTGGCGTCGAAGATATAGCCAAGGGTTTGCGAGTTACAGTTGAGGAGGAAAAGGATGTTCTCGAAGTGTGAAGCATGGCGTGATGTGAATCCTTTCGAGGCATAGCCGCAGTTCTCGGGAAAAGCGCAGACGCCACCATTTTATCTGCGCGGGAAACCGAGAAGCCTTTCTCCGGCCAAGGCCTTGGCCCTCGCGGGAAATGCCTTCTCCCAGATTGCTCAGTTTCTTAGATGACGTTTTGTAATCCATTCGGTATGAGATTGAAGCTATCTTCAGTTGCGTATTAGCGGCTCTCACGAGATTGCTGAGTGATAGAAATAGTGGTTTTACGCTGTGTGTACTCCGTTGCGGTGGAGTGCAGTAGCGCAATCAGTCTTCGGCCTTATGCAGTCTTTGCCATTATGCCGTCTTTGCCATTATGCCGTCCTCCGAACTTGCGCTGATGACGTAATATTTTGTGCGAGGGATCACGGAAGGTACGCGTGCGTGTGTCATGTGCGTGTATTTGTTTTTTTCCCTTTTAAGTGTGAAGGCTTAATAATGGCGGTACCATGGTTTTAGTTAATCCATGATAGCTTATGAAAGTATATGAAAAGTTCCTAGGATTCAGGATTTCAAAGCTTTTAGCGTGAGGAAAGTGAGATTATAGGGTAGTAGACAGTGCGAAGAAATTCGAGAACCGCCGAATGTAATCCTTAAGAAGTTAGTTATCAATAGGTGGTTGCACGGCCGGTTGTAGGTGAACAGTAGGAGGTGGGTGTTGTGTGGGTAATTTGAGGGTAGTCATGTAATCGTCATCGAGGCCATCAAATTCCTTGAACGTAATGAAACTTTCGTCGCCAGGAGCCCATTCATGAGTGACTTCTTTCGTACTACGGAATATTTCTTCGTTTCTCAATTTCTGCCGGTGGTTTTCACGCACCCAGTCCATTTCGGAAACCTTTCGTTCATGATATCTGAATTAATGCTCAATGATGAAATTCATTTTTGTTCATGACGTTCCATGTAAAGATCCTTAACAACTCATTATTTATATTTTAGTTAAAATGAATTAATGGATGACGGCGATACTTCGTGAAAGTTACGAACGTCAAACATTATAAAAGAAACAAATTTGTACACTCCACTTTCAGCTTTATATGTTCCCCGATCCATTTCGACGACTCGGCGTCATTTTCAAGGACAGACAAAAAATTTCAAACCAAGGCATTATATAGTTACACTGAGGAGTGGGGGAAGGACCCAAAATTAGGGGAGGAAGAGTTTTGGATGGGAGTGAGGGGGGTGGTGGTGTGAGTGAGGGAGTTGGGTACCGATAAGGACAGCAGTGGGGTCACAATGGGGTTGTTTACCGCATTTTTTTACTGCCGAATCTAAGTTTGTAAAATATAAAGACCCGTATTTTTCCGTTTTTTGATCCGTCAATTATTTCCCGAGTTATAAGCGGCGAAAAACTGATGTTTTTAACCCTTTCGGAAAAGTGGGCGTGGTGAAACCTCCGACGTATATCGACTTCGTCCAATCACAACTGAGCCCGCGAAGCTACTTTGCCTTATCACAAAGGGGGGGGACACAGCTGACTCGGCCAATGGGAGCGATTGCGACAGCATCTATGCGAGGAGGCCTTCCGAGAATCTCCCTCCACTCCCTTCCCCTCCCCTAAAAGCAATGAAGGACGGGATGAAAATGACGTCAATATTATCACAGCAGCATTTTCGGCGGGCGTCACCTTTTGCTTATTTAAATTTTTGATTTATGAGTGAATGTTTGTGGTTAGAAGATTAATTTTTTCACTGAAATTCGTTTTTCGTTTCCATCTAACGATTTAGTGCACAAAATCGCGATTTCGGTTCCGAGTAAACGCCGCCATTAGTGGTGAGGGTATTGTGGCGGGAATTAGGGTAGGCGAGCAAGTCAGATTTTAAAACTGTTAAAAACATCTGCGAGGATTTAAAATTTGTGAAGTCGTTTAAAATACATACATTAGGTGAAATGGAAAGCCTTAAAATTTCTATGATTTCTAAATAATTTAACTTGCTACTTTTTTCACATTTATGCAAAAAAAATTTACGTTACATTCACTTTTATGGCCAGTCTCGAGGAGATGTTTGGCGAAATATGATTTGCAATGGCGATGGTTCACACTTAGTTTATGCTCGTTGATTCGGGTTTTTAATTTCCCACAGAATCTGCTCACATATTCCGAAGGACAAGTATCGAGTGTGTTTTTACTCTCCGACAACCATAGGGAAAGTGCTTTTTAATTCTAAAGACCCAGTGGAAGTGTTAGACAAAAGTGGAGTTTATGCTCTTCATTGTGGCGAGTGCAACGGAGTGTATATGGGACAAATGGGTAGGAAATTTAAAACCCGAATCAACGAGCATAAACTAAGTGTGAACCATTGCGATTGCAAATCATATTTCGCCAAACATCTCCTCGAGACTGGCCATAAAAGTGAATTTAACGTAAAAATAAACATACTTGTTGACTTATTTGAGACTCTAATAGAGTGTTTCCCTGTTCTTTGCTTTGTGTTGAGCATTTAAAATCTGGTTTCCTATGTGTTAAAAGTGGTTTTAGTCCTTATAAACTGGTTTCTTAGTACTATTGCTTGTGTAGCTTGTTGGCGTGATTTAATTTGTAGCTCTCTTTACAAATGAGAAAATTAATTTTGAACCTTCATTTATTATAGCAGCAGTAACCATTGCTTGTACATCATGTCTGCAAGGTCTGAAATAAATCTGATCACTGGAAATCACTGGAACTTAAATTTATCACTGATTTTTTAACTCTCTTTCTTTGCCCAAATCTCACTGGAACTTTTCTTTCCTTTCAGTTGCCAGTGGATCAAGATTTTCCTAAGGATACCTCTGACGAAGCTACCACCTCTTGTGAGTTCATGGAGGAAATAGATGAAAGTGTTGATACGTCTAAGATGCCGGTTCCTAATATTTCGGGACAGGTATTGGAAGGCTCCTCTGAATCAATATCAGAGCACAGTTCTTTCCTAGAGAGAAGGACATCACCTGGTGAACCACTCGTGGTCCCTACATTATCAAAGTGTGCTGTAATGGAAATAAGCAATACTGGTGACCAGAGTGATGATGTGAAAGTGCCACTTTTGTCAGGAAACAGTGGAGTTTTAAATTCAGGTGTTGTTGCCAATAAAACCTCAGTGAATGATAAGAGTTTATGCAAAGGCCATTCTGCTTTGGGGGATGTGCATGAAGGTGAAGATAAAATGGACTTATCAGTAGACAATCAACCTACTTCATTGAACGAAGTTGGGTACAATTACCCCGTGACTATTTATGAACAAATAGAAGTTGTTATTGGTAATGATTCAGATTCTGAAAAAAATTCAGCATTGGATCCAAGGGTCAGAATTAGTTCATCCAATTCATCTGTTGACATTAATAGCTGTGGCCTCTATTCCTCAAATGATAAAGTTGTTAAAGTCAGTGATCCTGTTTCTATAACCTGTGTTACCAAAAGTTCTTCAGTGAAAGAAGTGCAGAAGGACTGCCTGAAAACTAATGAAAAAGAAAATTCCTCCTCACTTGCAAAAATTGCATGTAAGTTGTCAAGTTTTCAAGGTAGTCGTTCATCTGGGAAGGGTGTTTCCCTGGAGAAGCCCCCCCTTGATCAGGAAATGAAAGCTGAAGAACAGTTCATAGAAAGTCCTGGTACTCCCTTGATGGATGAATCTCCCTATTCTCCCTCTGTTATGATTGATGCAAAAACTGAATCAAGTGGCAGTGAGGCGATTCCAAATAAGTCTAAGATGCTAGTGAATGTGTGCAAACCATCCAAAACTGAAGATGCCTTTAAAAAAGATAATACTTCATTGTTACATCCTCATCATGCTGACTCATCTGTTTCAGTGACAAAGTCAACATTGCACTCGGAGAGTTGTAGACTGATGAAAGTTACTGGAAATCAGAGTAAAGATGTCCCTAAAGAATCATGTGATTGTGCTAAGCATATTGTTGTTGTTAAAGGTGACTGTGTAATTAAAAAGGATACATCTGAAGAATCACCAGGGAGTAATGACAATAAGCCTATAGTGGGGAAAGATGTATGTTTAAATGAGAAAGTGAAAGGTGTGAGTGGGAAAATTTTGGAGGACTCAAGTAGTAGCACTGTTGCGGCTATTTCTGTACCTGAAGGTGCCTTGTTACCAGAGAAGCAAAGTACCAAGGAGAATTTAAGAGAAATCTCAGTTGATGAAGTTGTTCCGAAGGAAAATGATCGGAAGGAAGATCAAATGTCATCTTCGTCAACGGACTATTCAGAGGTGTTTGAGAAGAAGGGTGTGTGTTATACAGCCCACTCCCCATGTACAATTCCTGAGGGACAATCTAATAATCCTAAGCCTGCAATACCTTTTGATGCTGAAGTGATGGAGTCTTCTAAAGTTGCCTTGTCTACAGAAATTAATCATAATTTGTCACCTGTTGCTGAGAATATTGTGAGTCTGACTGCAAAAAATATTCCAAATACTGACAGTTGTGTGAAGAAGTCATCTTGGTTATCTAATATTGATGAGCCAATAGTTTTATCTCCTACGCAAGTGGCAGTATCAAATGAGAAATTTGATTTCTCTGGACAATCTCTCGGGAAGGGGCCTGTTGATGGGAGACCTGCTCCAGCTGTTACATCTGTTTCTATCTCATCCCCCAAAGAAATTGCTGAAGCTAAAGTGTTAGCTTGTTCTGATGCTGAGAAACTGACTGCATCTACAGAAATACATGATCACATAGTGATTAAAAATGAGCTACCTATGGAAGGAGTTGAGTTTTCCCATTTAGAAGAAGTTGAGCACAAAATGTTGACGGTCAAGCCTCAGAGGACTGATTCACTTGGGCGTGAGTCAGACTGTGTAAAAATTGAGGCATCTAATAATTTATCTGGTGAAAGTGCCACAATGAGGAGAAATAGTGATATACTCAGTAGTTCATGCTCTGATAAGACCAAGCATGATTGCCTTTTAAGTGGGAAAAAGAATGTGGAATCGAATGAACCCCGCCGGGAGAGTCATTCATCTGGTTATAAATCAAAAGACAAGAAAAGTGGAGTCGATAGGAAAGAGTCATCTGACAGAAAAGAAAGGTGTAGAAGCTCTTCGACATCAGAAAAGAAGTATTTCTGTTCCAAGTGCTATGCAAGATCTAAAATAAAGCGTGCTAGTATTGGTGTGCAATGCCGTCGGGACAAAACCTTGGAGAAATACGTTTCCCTACCATCGAATGCTTTGGCGACAAAAAGTTGTTCTCAGACAAGACATCTTCCCATGTCCAGACCTTTATCCTACTCCTCTGGTGGCCTGGAGCATTTGAAATATGGCCGCTTCATCCATATTGAAACCTACCCCAATGGAGGTGCCAGTGTTGTACATATGTATCAAGAAGAAATTGATGTTTTGAACAAAGAGCAAATGGCTGAGTTGGCTGAAGAGTATTTCAAGGTGAGTTTATTGGCTTTGTAATTTTTTGTGTTTGGACTATACTTAATTTAGCACTTGACATTATTTAAGGCTCCTCAGTTTTTTATCTGTTGTGCTTGAATTAATATATTACAATTTATGGAAAGGAAAGAAAACAAACACATGTAAATTCCACAAATTTATTACTTAAACCACTTATTTATTACTTAGGTTTCAATACATGGTGTCATCTTCAGGTAGAAAAAACGCAATGTTGAATATGCCTTCTCCTTACCTTCACACAAGGTGGGGGAGGGTGGAACTTTGTTCACAGAAGGCAGGGGAGGGAGAGTGGGGGTGTGTGAGAGAAGGAGGGGTATAGATTTGTCCCAGCCCCTTTAGTGAAGTTGGGAAGTGCCCAGCATGAGGTGGGGTGGGGAAGAGCGAAGGCAAAACTGATTGTCATACTAGAAATAGTGGTAGATACTGGTGAAGTAGTCAATTTATGATTGATATTTAATATTTCGATAACAGCATTATGGATCATCAGTAAAAAATGAGAATGTGTAAGAAAATGAATCCAATTTGTCAAAAATCTTAGGTAATTTCATCTGGGCCGTAGTGTGTTCTGAAAGTAAACCATACCAAGTGTAAACCAAATTTTATAACATTAAACTCCCTAGCCTTGTGCTCAGTAAGTGTACAACTACATTACATTGTGGTAATATCAAGGTGTTTACACACATCAGGAATATATGTTTTAATTGTAGGGCACTGTGTTTTGGGATATTCAAGGCTTAAAATTTTACGGGGTTATTTTTACTTTATATGAGTAAATTACTCAGTGTCATTGACCATTTCAGTAGCCTTCTTGTAAATTTCTAAGATAAAGTTAAATATTTTTCTACTTATAATACTCCAGCCTTATCGGTGTGCAACTTACTGTAATGCATGTGTAAAAGAATTCCTAGTGAAGAATGAAATTCCAGGTGTTGTAGAAAACCCAGCATTTCATCTACCAAATGGGTGTGAAAAGTTAAATGACATTTTAGCTAGGCATTGTGCAATGTTTGTGTCTTAAAGATATGAATTATGGCTTTGTTGATCTGCAAATGACTTGTGATTAAACTTGATCCATGAACTTCTGTGAATAATCCTTTTAAGTTTTAATTATTGTTTACCTTGAAAACTCAACATCTGTAATATTTCCATTTAGATGGTAGTTATTGCATTCATTTCTATATGTGAAAATTGATAGTAAGAGTTGTGTCATTTCAGTGAGAGCGTAAATGGTGCCATGGATATTCAGAAAAGTTCATGTGCTCTGAACTGTGTAACTTAAAGTGTTCACTATCATTAATTAGGAATTAATATTTATCAATTCTATCTCGTACAGCGTTGGTCTTATTAGGGTCTAATCTTATGGTTTAGATTTCACATTAACTGCCACCTGAACAAATCTACCTGGACCGGGAACCGAAGCATGGTCCTTTGGCTTTCCAGGCCACTGTGCAGACCAGGATCAGTTATTCACATGGCAATTTTACCGAGGTTCAAGGCGCTAGGTTTTGAGTGAATTTTTCATGTGGCAATTAAAGTGAATTTCACCGCCGTTCATGCGGCAGTTCAAAAATATACCACATTATTGTTTGGATGTTTAGAAATTAATTTTTGTAACATGTTATCAATGTATAGGTTACGTAGGTCATTATTCAACTCTGGCCATGGCTTTCACGTACAGTTATTGTCCATCCTTCACTAGCATAGTAAAATTCTTTTGTATTAGTTGTTTTGAATCATATGTAGGTTCTTTCTCAATCAGCAGAAATGTGTAAAACAACATGCAGTCTTTATGGCAGCCCATACTTAATGATCATCAGAGTAAGAGCTGTCAGATGCATTGATACTTATGCTTAACTGGTTTAGCTTGTCTAGTAAAGAAGCTTCATTGTTTTGGTTTCTTGCTAATTTTTTGTTTGATATTCCTTTGGTGATAGGCCTTTTGTCTCCATGCTTAGCACTGCTTTATCATCACCTCATGATGATTTTGTTTTCTACCGCTGCTGACCCTGTTTTTGAAGTTACTCTCAAGAGTAACTCTCTCGTGACATTGCCGAGTTGAATGTCCCTCGTTTTCTGGAGAAATTAATAGTATTATAAAGTATCATAGGACTTAGGCATTGACCGTGATATCCAGTTGAAGCTTGGTGGTGGAAATGAGATAAATATGGTGTTACTTAACATAAGAGTTTCATTATTATTAGTTAACATTATTGCTACTTCAAGTGTTGACTCATAGTCAAAGTGGTGGGTGATCAGAAAATAGTACATCAACTGATGTTTTTCCACCAATTTTTATTGTAAAATGTGTGGCGCATGTGCTACACCTTCTTCATTTCCAGTTGGGTTATTCATTCATGTAGTCTCACTGATTTGGCAGCTTTTGTTCTCTGATAATTTGAGGCTGTTAGGCCAATTATTGCTGGTCAATTATTGAAATTTATATTGTTTGTATTTTAAATCAACTCTGGCTTTGACACCAGAATGAATTTGGCATCAACATTTATTTACCTCATCCAGCTTATCAAGTTTCAACGAAACCAAAGAGGTCAAATATTTGTTTACTCCCAGTCCAGAGTAATAGCACATGCATTTGGGGGTGGTGGCCTGAAACCAAGCAGTCCTTAAACATTGCTGGTAATATGGGTGGCAAATGCTTGCTTGAAGTGAATTTCATAATTGACTCCATGTTAGTCAGCCTCAACTGCACTATTATGATGGATAGGGAGTTTCAAGAAGGCAATCAGAATCCTAGCAACCTTGGTACCAATAGTAGTCGATATTTGCTTTCAGCATTAATTGGATCTGTAATTACTGTTTAACCAACTCTTATCTCTTTGGAGGGTTAACCATTCCACCAAGGCTGAAAGCTTTTCAGACTGTTTGGTGATGGCAGTACACTGACGTTCTTCACATGTTGTTTCTTCGCTCCTGGGTGGTGGAGAAGACTATCCCAATGATGTTGCTACATATTCATGGAACTGAAGATGTCATAAATGGTGTAATGGTGTCATTGATGGTGTATAATATGTCCATTTTAAAGTTTTTGATTGGAAGAAGTAATGCTCATTATTTGCTTTCCAAGCATTTAGGGAGTTGCATCATATTTTCTTATTGTCGCTAAGGATTAGAGGAGTATGTTTCATATGGACATATTAGACTCCTTGCTCTGTTTTCACAATCCTGTTGGAGAGAAGCTGGCTGTTGTCATGTGTTGTCTTTTAGTTATTTACCCCAGGTAACAGCTGGTGATAGCAAATGAAGCACTTTCTGACAGCAGTATGGGTGTCCTCATGCATTTACTAATAGGAAATGGATTCCATATGGCCTGGACCAGCTTGTCATCCGGGATCCATGAGGGCCATTGAAATGAGATCAATTGCAATCCTTGAACAGAAGTTGTCTGCATGAAATTTCTTTTAATTTTTAGGAGTCACTTATGTGGTTTTTATTATATTGTCGTGTTAGCATGAAGCATTTATTATTAGATATTATTGATTGTTAGAGTTAAACTAGTTGTAGACTTTTAGTATCTGTCTCTCATTTGCCTCCCTTTGCCCTTTTTTGAAGCACTATGGGTCATGCATTTTTATCTGGTCTAAAATATTATTAATGTTATCCTGTGTTCTTTTTAAGGTCTCAATATAGATATATATTAGTTTCTTGGCTTTTCTTGGTTTGTGTTAGTTTTTGTCCTTCAATACCAGCATATTTTGAGGTTTTTATCATGTCTCTATCATAGCCAATTTAGTTTAGCATTTGGGTTATCTAATACTCTGCTTTTTTATGAATATTTCCGATGCAATTTTCTCTATGCCTTAAGATGAGAATTAAATTTTAGTAATGGAAAATCCCTCATAGATGGTATCGTGATCATGAATCATGCAAGTATGGGTTCCTTTCTTTGTATTCCTCATTGCATTTGGAAAATATGTATACAGTATGTGAAGATCAACTAATTTTGATCATTTTAGTAAGTCCTCATAGCCCAGTAAAACAGATTCTCAAACATTTGATTTTTATTGTTTGCTAATTTAGATGGCTTCATATGATCTTTAATCACTTAACCAGTATTTTTGTGCGTTGAATATATTAGTTAGAGCATGATTACTTACACAATTTTTATGCATTAAAAAGTTTGAATGCATGATGAGACATTATTAGAATATTCCATGCAGTATTTCTGAGACTTTTCTTTATCTCCCCAATGGAATCGGGAATATATTACTTAACTATCATTCACACACTACTCAAATCTACTGAGTAGATAGATGAGGGAATTTTAAATTATCCCCAAGATCATGAATTTGATAGGTCCTAAGGGCTAGTTCATTTCCATAAGCCACTTGCTGTTTCCAATGAAATTCCAGTTGAATCTTTTCATATCATCAGTGAAGTGCTTATAAATTCATTTTAGTGTATGTACCATGTCACTGTATATATTTTTCATGGTGTTTTTGGGAATAATTTAATGCGACCTGATTTCATAGTTCAGAGTATATACTGTTATATCTGTGTATTTCAGTTTTAATGATGTCATTCTTATCCTTCTCTGCAGACTTATTTAGAGGATTTCAATATCAGTTAAAAGTTTCAGATCAATTTATCATATTTACTGTTCTGAGGTATGTACAAAACCTTGCACTACTGCATAGGTAATTGAGAATGATTTATTCACATAATTATTAACAGATTATATGAAAATATAATTACTAGTTCAGTTGTAAAATCTTGGTCATGATGTAGTACGAAAAGCAATTTGAATGTTAAATATTTTGATGTTGGATTTTAAATTAGCTGCACATGGAGAGTTTAATGTCTTGCCATTTCTGATACTTTCTTTATATATAAAATGCTGTGAGGTAGATTGAGAATATTTGCATTTTAATAACTCTTTGATTACATTCTTGATTCAGGGTTTTAATCCTAAGCACTGTGATTTTTTTCATTACTGAGTTGAGCTGTGTCAAGTGTCACTTCATACCCGTGTGGAAAGGTCAACCGCATACTGGCAGGGCCAAATGCTAATGCTGTCTGAGTCAATTACATTTGCCAAAATTCATTAATCATAACGGTTAAGCTAACTTTAAAACTTGGTGTGTGGCATGGAGAAAAATCTATTTTTAGCCAGTTACTTTTTTATTATCTATACTGAGATGAATAATATTTGATTTTCTATTAAAACCATGGGAAGAAAAAATTTTCCAACCATGCTGTCTATTATAACATTTGAAGATATGTATTTTGAATCCGTAAAGACTTAATATGGATGGTATATTAGCATTGATTGATTAAGTTCAAGGTTACATGGAATACAGTGGACTCTCGTTAGCACATTTATGTAGGGACTCAAAATTCTGAACCTGGTAATGAGGAAAGCATGCAAAACAGGTTATGCCTTCTAGGGTAAGTTGAAGACGTCTTTGTGGGTTGCATAACTTGTAGGGGACAATATGCTTGCAAATCATTTTAGTTCATAGCTGGTGATCAAATACTGTAACAGAGTTTCATTTACACTTATTATTCATACCAACAAATGTGTATGATGCCTTACATTGAGGTGCACTGAATAATTAATAATGATGATGATAATTACCAAACAGCTCTTTTTGTGTACAGTAGACTCTCGTTATTACGAAGTTCACAGGACCAAAAACTCAGAGGTTCATGGGAACAAACTTTGTGAGACCGTTTTTTTAGGAAGCATTGCATAAAACATGCCTTGTCTTGTTTTCTTGCCAGTTCAATCTTTCGTACTTAAATGATCATGCTGTGGATTAACTTCAGATGTGTATGTATAATTTGTGATTAAATTACGCACAAAGATATGAAGCCAAGCATCTTCGTAATAACATTGTTGTAAAACGAGTCTTCTGTATACTGTCCACTCAAAAAGTATACAGACTCAAGTTTGAGGCTTTATATCTATAGGAAGAAACTATATTCATACTGAGCATATCAGTGTGTTGATAAGTTAGTCCTACATTTAATACCGGTATTGCATTTTTTTAAATAATTGCTTTGAGGCATGTTTTTGCTGTGAGAATGAAAAATGGTGCCAAGTCGCAGGTGGTAGTGTCACTTTGACAGTTTGTAAAAACAATATGAAACACAAATGAAAGAAAATTTTAATTATGTATGGGATGAATTTATTCTATTTACAAAGCCAGGTTTTCTCTACAAGTATGTGACTTGAAAGCACACATCAGTCACTCTCAAGGCTTCTTTTTAAAATTTCTAATGCAAATCAATGTTAGAGCATTTAGCATGCCTCAATACTAAATCTTTGTTGAAAACTAGTTCAGAGTGCAAGAATTAAACATCTTAAGAGATATCCATCATCAAATTAACTTATGCAGTGGTTATTTTCCTGGAACAAATTTGGTTTGATCTTCCTCGTAACATGCTAAAGACGTAACCAAAATATGCTAACCAGAATTGATTACATGCTCTGACTTGGACATGAGGTAATGCACATGAAAACAAGGAAAATGTGCCATCCAGGAACGTCCTAACAAGTGTCCACTGTATGTGAGAATCAATCAAAAACCTGTTTGAGATTCATGACTATCTCTAAAAGAGAATGCAAATTGTCATCCCATTTCCTTAAGTAAATTTAAATAAGTAATTATAGTAAGTTAATTTTTTTGAGTTATTTACTTAATATTAGAATGGTGAAGAGTTACCTTATTAAGGATATTAGTATTTAGGCGCAAATCAAACAGCTATTACTCTTTTGGTGCCACTATATTGTGGTTACCCTTCTGGAAACCTGTTTATGCAGTAGTTTTTTAATAATGATTAAAATATTCCAGTGTTACACAAAGAGAGCCATATTTTCATGATAAGTATATCTTGTACTTACATCTGGTGGATTTTCAATTTTAATTTGAATACTGATGAATAAAATATTTTAATATGGCTGGCTATGATAACGCAAACTGCACATAATTTGTGGTTAGTGGCAATGGGGTCGTTTACCATATTTTTACTGCTGAATGTGGTAGAGTTTGTAAAATAAAAAGAAATATTTTTCTGTTCTTCGATTCGTGAATTAGGTAGTTCTCAAGTTATAAACTGTGAAAAACTGATATGTTAAACCCTTTCCCGTGAGTAGGGGTAAGAAAGATTTGTGTATTATCCCTTTGTCCAGTCGCAACTGAGACCACACAGCTCCTTTTCCCAACCACAATGGGGGACTCGCAGCTGATTCTGCTGATGAAAGTTGTGGTTAGACTCCATGCCGGGTATTTTGAAAGGAATTGCATATTTGACTACATGCATCGTAATTTGCGTAAAAGTATATAAACTTCAGTACACATTTGTTCACTCCATAATATACACGAAAAGTACTTAAGTGTCAGTGTAGTAAGTATTTAGTGTTTCAGTTATTTTGGGTTATGTACTGGATGCGCAGGAGCTTTGTACACAGGCCTCCTCTCTCCACCTCCACTTCAGGGTTCCAAACAGTCAGGGAAGTCATGAAAATGTCAGGGAAATGAGATTCTGGTCAGGGAAAAACTCAAGGCACAGCAAAAAGATGAAAATCGTGGTTGAACGTATGGAGCGTTTCTGCGCTCGAGTGGCAAGGGGTGCATTTTGTTGCCGTCCTGGCTGGGTGGCACGGGGTTGTGCCAACTTGGAGGCTCACTTGGGAGCTGGCTGCTTGGTCTGCTCGTCCATTGTTTTGTTTTTGAATTTTGACTGAAATTTTACTTTCCTAGAATAAATAAATTTTATCTCACAATATACCTTGTTGCATTTTTCCATAAAATCCCTATATACGACTGCTGTGCCATTGATATTAAGCCAGGGATATTTCAAAAATTGTGACTGGAAATCAGGGAAAAGTCAGGGAAGTTGAAAATGGAAAGTTGGTATGAACCCTGTACTTCCCCTAAAGTGTTCACACTGAAAATATCAAAGAGGGGAAGTGAATGACTTACAAGGGGAGTGTCCGAGTTCCGGGTCTAGGATTTTGACGAAATTTGCCAGGCAGGTAGTCCTTGATGAGTTATTTACGAATCACCCCCCATATAGGGTTATATATCCAGAAACTTCGTCAATAAACGAGTTTGAAATATTTGATTGCAAATATAAAGCCAATAATTAGCCATGTTTAATTAGTGCAGTTTGGGTTAGAGGTAAAGTACTCGCTTCACGATGTCGACGTCCCAAGTTAGAGACTCTTTGAGTCCAATTTTTTTTTCATCGCAATTTCATCGTACGACTTTCCCTGGTTTTAGATATTTTTAATCTGTTTACCCGGGATGCATTTTAACTATTTTACGTACTAATTATGTAATTTTAGCAAATAACGTAATTAGTACGTAAAATAGTTAATTACGTTATTTACCTAAATCACGTAATTAGTACGTGGCGGAATTACTTCCGCACGCCCTGTCGTTTTCTTGCATGAAATTAACGGAAGAGCATAAAGCGTGATCGTGATTTTGAATTTCCGTATCTTTGGCCACGCAGTCCCGACGCACGTACAACACTTATTCTAATTTGCCTGGTGCCGTTATTGTCCAGCGCTGCGCTTTTTTGGAAAAACTAATCGCAAGAGAAAAAAAGAATTTAGGTTTTGTAATCATATAATTGTAAATGTCTACCGAAATGTTCGGGTGATTCTAACATTCTGCTGAAAAGGTGCAATACATTAATTCTTCAAAATTAATTGTTACCGCTGGTTTTTTATCAATTTCCAAGCGACGTCCTTGATTCGAAACTCTCTCCCACCCGAATATTTCGCCCGATCACCCGAACATTTCGGTAGACACTTACAATTATATGATTACAGAGCTTAAGTTCTTTTTTTCTCTTGCGATTAGTTTTTCCAAAAAAGCACAGCGCTGGAAAATCACGGCACCAGGCGAATTAGAACAAGTGTTGTACGTGCTTCGGGACTGCGTGGCCAAAGATACGGAAATTCAAAATCACGATCACACTTGCTCTTCCGTTAATTTCATACAAAAAAACGACAGGGCGTGCGGAAGTAATTCCGCCGCGTACTAATTATGTGATTTAGGTAAATAACGTAATTAACTATTTCACGTACTAATTACGTAATTTTAGCAAATTACGTAATTATTACGTAAAATAGTTAAAATGCATCCCGGGTAAACATTAAAAATATGTAAAACCAGGGAAAGTCGTACGACGAAATTGCGATGAAAAAAAAAATTGGACTCGAAGAGTCTCGAACATGGGACATCGACATTGTGAAGCGAGTACTTTACCCCTAACCCAAACTGCACTGACTAAACATGGCTAATTATTGGCTTTATATTTGCAATCAAATATTTCAAACCCGTTTATTGACGAAGTTTCTGGATATATAACCCTATATGGGGGGTGATTCGTAAATAACTCATCAAGGACTACCTGCCTGGCAAATTTCGTCAAAATCCTAGACCCGGAACTCGGACACTCCCCTTGTTAGAAGTCTTTAGTGCGGCTCTTTCAGTAAGCTTCTCCTATTGGGTGTTTTAATTTTAATATATGAGCGAATGCTCTGGTAAGAAGATAAATTTTTTCACAAAGTTCATTTTTCGTTTCCATCTAACATTTTTGTGTATTAAAAAGCAATTTCAGGACAGTAATTCAGTTCTGTATTCCATCCTCTCTTATGGCACTAAACTTAATTTTTTTTTCCTTTCGTCGCTTTAACATTTGTCCCCTCAATATTCCTTTTTTATGAAATGATGTGGCGCTCTTACTTTCAATGTTTTTGCTATCATACACGATTTTAAAACAAACTAATCCATATTTTCACCGTAATTTTTGCCATGAGAAAATGAGTTGGTAAGGGGCATTTTAAATATTTATTTAAAATTTTAGGGGCAAGTTATAATTCAGTACCTCAATGCTTAAGTGATGTTGTTTGTTAGTTTTTTTTACACAGGATGCTTTTATCTGCATGTGTTAATTGAGATGGGGAGATGCAGGTTATTTATTTGTCTCAAACATCTTTGTCTCTCCTATTCTGTCATAAGTTTTCCCCTTTTCTACTTCTCTTTCCTCTAGGATGTTTTGCGTGTGGGAAATGTGATGTAAAATTAACTGGTACTGTAGATGATTTTTCTCATTGCCATTTGTGTGCTTACTTGAAAAGGAAATTTGACAGCCTGAACTTGTGGGTAAAGGAAAATGGTTTCCCATGGATTTACTCAGTATGTTCATCACTTCATCATGTGTTCTTCACAAACCAATTAAATTTTATGAAGTTAATTTTTGTTCGTTCGTTACTGTTGTCAAGCGAAGTCAACATACATGGAGTAATCCCGAAAGAAATGCAGAGCCATTCATTTTTGTTTCCTGTATAAAACCATGATATATATATTTGTTCAGTAAGATTGTAACTTGCCTAGTTTATAATGCATGGAACAGTTCATAATAGCCCAAGGTTTCAATTAATTTTTTTGGACATTTCGCAGGTCGTGTTTGCAGAAGATGAAAATGGAGTTGCTCACCATGTCATGGGAATTGTACATAATTCAGCTGCATATTTACCTGATTTACTAGACTATATGGCTGACAACTATCCATCTCTTACTGTGAAAAACGGTGTTCTTGGAAGGAATTCAGACATAGAAACCACTACAATGGCAAAGTATCGAGAACAGGTATCTAATGCTCTGCTCCCTATCCTATGCCTGTATGTAAAGAACTCAGTGTATCAATTTGATGTATGATGGCCCAAGAGTATGTCTGGCACCTTGGAGTTGGCGTTCAGGGAATAAGGAATGCCATGTTATGTCAAAAATTCACCTAGCACCAAATTTATGTGACATTTTCAGCAACGTAAATTGTCCATGTGGTTCTTAAAGGGACCACATAATGTTTCTACGAATGGCTGAGCAGCCCCTTAAGGGACCACCAAGACATTCCTTGTTTCAAATCAGCTCATTATTATTTTTGTTGCTGAGATAGTTGATATTTTCTCAGGTACTTGGGGGTGACCATCCCGCTAGGGTCAAAACAATGTATCATACATGCCATTTGGTATACATCCATCATCACCTTCAAAATCAGTCTATTGTTGTCACAATTCTCTCTCCTCGGTTTCTCAAACATAAAGTCTCAATGCCCTCTTATGCATCATCCTATCCTTTTGTGTTGGACATAAGCACTTCTGGGTGTCCCAAGCATCGCCAGTCTAGGTGTGTGGTCAGCTCTTTTCCTCGCCATATAAAAAAGATAGCAAAGAGACTCCTCAGTGATATTCATTCCTTAAGTTTTGTGCTGGGAGCCTTTCTGTACGTATGCCTCTGAAAATTGTGCTTTTACTAAGGAGGGTGGATTTAATTTAATTTAAACACACACCATGGGTAGAATAAGGAATATGGCTAGGTAACACACTAAAGGACGAACACAAAGATGGTGAAGATGGAATCAAGCCACATCCCAACGGAAAAAAGTTTGACTCAGCCAGGAAGTATTATAAGTATTTTTTCTTGATCTGTTGGAACATTCAGTGTAGAACCCATGTGTTCTGTACTGGAAGACTAGTGGATGGAAAATGGAGTATTTTCGTCTACCCCTTAAAAAATCATATTAATTCAAATTATTTAAAGGTACAATTTGTAGAGGGTATTATCGGCCGTGACGTGGTGGAAACGATTCATTATAATAAGAATGAATAAACTTGATTTTTCCACAAATTTTTATTACTTTCCACTACCCAGGTTTCGACGGTTAAGTCATCATCAGGTGAATAACAAGGAAACAGTTTTTCCACCAAGTATATATACAAACAGTGAAGAGGGGCGGGTTTAGGTTTGCTAGGAAGGATGGTGGGGGTAAGAAGGGTCAAAGGGGGGGCGGGGAAGGAGGGCGGGGGTAAGGAAAGTCAAAGGGACAGGGAGAGTGGGGGAGGGAAAGGTTTAGCGTTGAGAGACACATTGGGTCGTTATGGTGGGTCGGTGTCCCTGAACAGTGAGAGGTCTAGGAGGGGTGAACGGGAGGCATATAACAAATCATTGAGTAATTCACACTTCGACCCAACGGTTTTCATAATCTCTAGCTGTTCTAGAGCATCCAGGCGGAGGCCTTTCTTTTCCACATGGAGAATTTTAGGGGTGAAGTCACTCACATGTCTTTTTTCTAAGAGGTGTTTCGCGAAGTGGGAGGTGTCGTTTGAATTTTTGAAACACGCCTGATGTTCCTTTACTCTCTGTTTGAATTGCCGTCCTGTTTGGCCGATATATACGGCCGAGCATTCACATTCAAGCTGGTACACTCCGCTCTTTTCTAATAAAGGGATTTTATCCTTAGTTTTGGAAAGAAGATTCTGCAAGTTAGCTTTGTTATAGAACGCTGGTTTAATTTTTTGTTTAGGCAGGACTTTCGTGGCTGTGTGGGATAACTGGCCGAGATATCGTATTCTCTTCCACTTAGCATCCGTGTCACTTGTTGGGGAAGAGCTACTATAGATGAAGTTTATGGCTATCTTGTTGAGTTTTTTTTGGTACAATTTCTCGATTAGCTGTGGGGGATATCCGTTATTAATAGCTATGTATTTAATAGTTGCCAGTTCTTTTTGGGTGCTGTTAGGTGACATGGGTATAGTTACCAGGCGGTTAATCATGGAATGAAAGGCAGCATGTTTTTGGGAAATGTGGTGTCTTGATTTGGCGTGAATTATTTGGTCAGTGTATGTGTCCTTCCTGAAAATCGAAAATTCAAGTTTACGTTTGTTTTTGGAAATAGTGATGTCTAAAAAGTTGATGGAGGATTCCTTTTCTTTTTCCAGAGTGAAATTAACAGTTTTACTAATGGAGTTTAAAAAGTTCAAAAATCTGTCTAGTTGTCTCTCAGAGCCGGACCACACACAAAAAATGTCATCGACATATCGATGCCAGCAGAAAATATTTTTTACCAACGCATTTGAAGAGGCAAATAGATCACTTTCCACAGAGTTCATAAAAATGTCCGCTAGCAATGGAGACAAAGGAGAGCCCATGGCTAAGCCCTCTGGTTGTTTAAAATATGTTTCGTTGAATTTAAAATAGTTCTGGGAGACACAAATTTCCATGGCAGCGCACAGTTCACTAGTGATGGGGGTGGGGATTGCCTTCTGTATCAAGATGTTCTCAGCCAACTGCAGCGCTTGATCCGTGGGGACACTAGGGAATAGGTTATAAACGTCGAAAGCAAAACTGGTGCAAATGAACCCCTCAGCTCCCCTGTTTTATGGTCTCCCAAAAGTGCACAAGCCCAACATTCCTATAAGACCTATTGTATCCAATGTAACGGCCCCTAACCACCTCTTAGCTAAGAGAGTCAACGAAATATTCAGGCAACATTCCCAGTTCTCCCCAAAATACGGTGTAAAAAATTCCTCAGAACTAGCCAGTGAACTCTCCAAGTTAGTTCTCCCCCAAATGTGCATCCTGGTCTCTTTCGACGTTTATAACCTATTCCCTAGTGTCCCCACGGATCAAGCGCTGCAGTTGGCTGAGAACATCTTGATACAGAAGGCAATCCCCACCCCCATCACTAGTGAACTGTGCGCTGCCATGGAAATTTGTGTCTCCCAGAACTATTTTAAATTCAACGAAACATATTTTAAACAACCAGAGGGCTTAGCCATGGGCTCTCCTTTGTCTCCATTGCTAGCGGACATTTTTATGAACTCTGTGGAAAGTGATCTATTTGCCTCTTCAAATGCGTTGGTAAAAAATATTTTCTGCTGGCATCGATATGTCGATGACATTTTTTGTGTGTGGTCCGGCTCTGAGAGACAACTAGACAGATTTTTGAACTTTTTAAACTCCATTAGTAAAACTGTTAATTTCACTCTGGAAAAAGAAAAGGAATCCTCCATCAACTTTTTAGACATCACTATTTCCAAAAACAAACGTAAACTTGAATTTTCGATTTTCAGGAAGGACACATACACTGACCAAATAATTCACGCCAAATCAAGACACCACATTTCCCAAAAACATGCTGCCTTTCATTCCATGATTAACCGCCTGGTAACTATACCCATGTCACCTAACAGCACCCAAAAAGAACTGGCAACTATTAAATACATAGCTATTAATAACGGATATCCCCCACAGCTAATCGAGAAATTGTACCAAAAAAAACTCAACAAGATAGCCATAAACTTCATCTATAGTAGCTCTTCCCCAACAAGTGACACGGATGCTAAGTGGAAGAGAATACGATATCTCGGCCAGTTATCCCACACAGCCACGAAAGTCCTGCCTAAACAAAAAATTAAACCAGCGTTCTATAACAAAGCTAACTTGCAGAATCTTCTTTCCAAAACTAAGGATAAAATCCCTTTATTAGAAAAGAGCGGAGTGTACCAGCTTGAATGTGAATGCTCGGCCGTATATATCGGCCAAACAGGACGGCAATTCAAACAGAGAGTAAAGGAACATCAGGCGTGTTTCAAAAATTCAAACGACACCTCCCACTTCGCGAAACACCTCTTAGAAAAAAGACATGTGAGTGACTTCACCCCTAAAATTCTCCATGTGGAAAAGAAAGGCCTCCGCCTGGATGCTCTAGAACAGCTAGAGATTATGAAAACCGTTGGGTCGAAGTGTGAATTACTCAATGATTTGTTATATGCCTCCCGTTCACCCCTCCTAGACCTCTCACTGTTCAGGGACACCGACCCACCATAACGACCCAATGTGTCTCTCAACGCTAAACCTTTCCCTCCCCCACTCTCCCTGTCCCTTTGACTTTCCTTACCCCCGCCCTCCTTCCCCGCCCCCTTTGACCCTTCTTACCCCCACCATCCTTCCTAGCAAACCTAAACCCGCCCCTCTTCACTGTTTGTATATATACTTGGTGGAAAAACTGTTTCCTTGTTATTCACCTGATGATGACTTAACCGTCGAAACCTGGGTAGTGGAAAGTAATAAAAATTTGTGGAAAAATCAAGTTTATTCATTCTTATTATAAGGTACAATTTATTAAACCTTTCAACCTTCAAAGGTGGTTTTACAAATGGGGCATGTAAAAAAGGTGAATGGTGCTTTGTTAATTATTCATCATTGACCCTTTGCAAACTTCGTAATGTGAAATTTGTAGAGAAATTGAGACTGTAATGCATGATTGGTTTATCAGAAAATCTGTACTAGTTTTTTAGAAAATCAGGAAGTGTTATTAAAGACTGCAAAAAATATCTTCAAATGCTCCTGGACGCTCAATATCTAGTATTTATGGGGTAAGAAAGGAAGCATATAGTAATAAATTGTCAGTATTGACATCTTATAACTGATTTAGTTGTCCTTAAGTCACCTAAGTTGGCAGCTGAGGGTAATTTGTCTGTCAAATTAAACAAAGAGCATTCAGTGTTGCTAGTTAATTTTCGGTCATTGTTAGTTGAATCACAACTTTGCCACCAGTTTTGCACTATACTAATGTGCAAAAGTAGAACTGTATATGACTCCTTAGATTCTTGGAAAACTGGACAATTTTACCTCCAAAAAAAGGTGATATGTGATAGTATTTGAGTTGAAACCCTGATTTCTGTTTTGCCATAATTGTTTTAATTTTTATCTCAATTTTATTGCTAATGACATTACAACATTTTTGGCTGAGTTGGGTCATTTATTTTATTCATTTCTTATTCAAGGTTGATTGTGAACTCATTTGCACCTTTTTATTTAGGTGTACAAACATTATGCCCATGGAACTGTAAGGTATGGACCCCTTCATCAAATAAGTTTGGTTGGAACTGTTCACGAGGAAGTTGGGGGTTACTTTCCTGAAGTTCTTGGCCGGTTGGAGGAAAATATATTCCTTAAAATGGTGTGTAAACATTGAGTTGCTTGCTTGTAAATTGTCCTCATTGCATGTGTTTTCTGAAGAACTTACTTCAGAATGATTAATAAATGTGTCAACTGCTTTGATAGCAATGTATTTTTTGTTAAGGATTTAATTTCATCTAAATAAATAGTTGCTACTTTTTGTCGTAGTCTTAACAGGATAATTTGTTGATAGTTTTCCACTTTGGTATTGAAAATTTCATTTTTCTACGTTCAATCACTCCAGTCTGCAATTTTGGCTGACTAGTGAGGTTGTTTAGAATTAATTTATTTTTATTAATAATCGAAATTGTTGTATAAGTGTATCTTCTGTTATAAAATCTCAATGGCTGTTTTGGGGTTTTATTTTTTCCAAGTGGGTGAAAATTTTATATTGATTTTTAAAAATGAAATGTTGCACCTACTTTTTCGCAGTATTCAAAAAATGTTGATGCTAATATATAAACTACAAAATTTTTGAGTGCCCTCTTGATATAGATAGTACAATCTGATGTGTACACAATAGATGTGCTGTATAAACTTATCATAAAATCCACAGGATTGAAAACTCAGTGGTTCATAGTATCAAATTTTGTAATAATGATTTTTTTCTCAAACTAAGTGATCATATGAACCAAGCGAACTCGTATTTACTCTTATTTTCTTGTTTGTTGGCAGCAGAATGAGGGAAGGGTAATGCTTGCTTACAAATAGGATATTCTTCCTCGGTGACTACATATAAACACTCAATGAGGACAGTAAATGAAACCTTATTCTTTCAATTAGCACTATTGTCAGCCAGAATAATTAGGCTGTGGAGTAAGGTTGGGTAGTCAGTCTGAAATATGTTGGGAGAAAAACGCTTCCTTGTGTGATATGCATGACTGAATTTACCACTCAAACACCATAGAATTTCTTCCAATGCCTGTCAAAACTTTTTTGAGAGCACGCACACAGTGAATGATATCTGTACTAGGAATACCCTTCATGGATATCCCATTTTATGTTTGGGGAAAACTGGCAGCAAAAAATGCCAGGGATCATGAGAGGAAAATGCTGGTAGTAGTGATTAGTTTTTCCCAGTGAGTGTATCTGTACTTGACTAATTTACGTTTTTTTTTTTACTCATTCTTGGTATCCCTGGACTTGTGGAAACAAAGCCGAATGCATTTTTAATACGTGATACCAAAACAAACTCCACTTACGATTTTGAAAAGACAAATACGCCGCCCACCTTACGGCAGCTTATATGATACAATGTAGATTCAAATACATATCAGTGCTACAATGTGTTGTCCTATGTATGATCTATACACGATAAATCTATTGCTTTGTCAAGTGGTGTTTCTGATCTAGCATTTCTTTAAGTACCGTTTTACACTCTGACTTTGCTAAACACGGATTTTTAGTATTAATTACTTTGAAATTTCAGAATACTGTACAATGTACGATTTACTACTAGACCATAGTTTCCAATTAACGTCGATATGTTCATAAAATGCGAAACTTAGGAGAAAAAACAGGAATTTGAGGAAAAATCGAGTGCCGCTTACATGAAAATCTGGAGGAATTCATGTAAGCTGCGCAACCCCATTTTTTCACCGGCGTTTCGGGAAAAAATGTGCGTGGCTTGCACGAGTAAATACGGTATTTCATATGCGAGGATTAGAATGCAGAGACAGGAGACTAATCCAAATGTTTTGTATGGGTCAGAATGTATCGAGTTCCTGATATGGAGTTAATCAGGTATAAGGGAGGGGGTTGAACAGAGCTGTCTGTTATCATTGATACACTTTAACATACATTTGAATGAAATGGTGAGGGAAGCATGGAATGATGCAGGAGTTAAGGTAGTGGTAAAGTAAATAAATTCAGTGATGTTTGTTGGTGGTCAAGGGATATTCAGCCTAGGGATGACAAAAATTGCATATGCTATGTGCTATGCATACAAAATGAAAATACTCCATAATAAAATGGAATAAATGAGATTTTTCAAGAGAAAAAACATCTAGGTAATTGAAAAGTAGGTGATCTCAAACTGGAGCATGTGGGGCATTTGCTTCACATTTCATTCACTGTTCTCAATCATTTTACATGATTAGTGGATAGTGTTCAACATGGATATAGAAATCTCAAGTCCTTCACTTTCAAGTGGTATGAAGGCGAATACATTAGCTTTTATGTTCAGGCACATGAAGCTTCATGAGAGTCCACTTTAAATTTTTTTTTTCAATTTTTTCTTCAATCTGCAAAATTTTATTTCTTTCCCAATCATGGGACACCTTGCTGCTAAAGTGCAAGTTGCCCTCTGATTGGGTTCTGGGAGATGTTTTTCATTCTGGTGATTCCCAATGGGTGGTTTAGCACTTCTCATTGTTAAGGAGAGATTGTCTATTTCTTTGTTGTGAATTTTTAAGGGTTCTTCATGATCCATCATCTTTGTTTAAAATTGAGGGTTCTTTGTGATTTTAATTGCCAAGAGAAATGTTTGCAACATAAGTGTGAAATGCAGGGATTTATATTATATTGTACTAACATTTTAAATGTATTTTGAATTTACTAGACAATGCCATGGGGCTCATTGTCAGCTGTAAAAATGGATACAGCCCAGGAATCAAATGATGGTCCAATTCTTTGGATAAGACCTGGAGAGCAGTTGATTCCCACTGCTGAAATGGCTAAATCTCCTCATAAAAGAAGAAGGTAAGTTACTAATTTCTTTCCTTATTAATTGAAGCCTGAATGAGTTGTCACTGCAAATAAAAATATGTTGTGTGAAGTCTTACTCAATTATGTTTGCTAAGGAATGTCGTAATTTACCCTATTCACCCAAGCATTAGACAACCTTTTTTGATAATGTTTTCGGCTGAAAATATCTCGACTCATTTTGCATTAGAATTTGAAGTGTGCCTACATGTTTAAGTTATGCTGTATACTAATTATGTAATGTATGACTAAATAATTCATAAGAATGTATTTCATGAGGTAACAAATCAAAGCCAATAATTAATAACTATCAAAATATTATTATTGTGGGATAATAATAGTTTCAACTTATAATGTTCATCTATGATGACAGTATGTCAATGTAGCATGTAATATAGTAAAACAAAAACAAATGACTGCTGAAATCATTTTTACTTTCAGCGATTTTACATTTATGAATAAGCGATTCATGTATAATCGGAGAATTCATGATTGATCTCAATTATTTAACCCTGAAAAAAATGACATGATATAAAAATATGAGCTTAACATGTGTACGGTGTGAGTACAAAGACCAAGTTATGGAAAGGAAGTAAATATTACGATGCAGATGTTAACTCTACTCTTAAGTGAGAAGCAAGAAGGAAAATCAGTGTATTTTCAGCTAAAGCACACAAAAATAAATCTGTAAATGGAAAAATAGAGCAAGCTACAACTACCAGAAAGTCATTCAGTGGTCCAATATTAAGCCGATTCCGTGATGTAGAACAAGAAGCAGTGAGCAAATTGAAGGACAGCGAACTGGCCGCAAGAACCTTAACGGCATTACTCGCTGAAATTGCACAGTAGCAGACATTCCAGAGAGGAAAAAAATATCCCGGTCAAGGCGAATGATTTTTTCTCTGTGGAATTTCTGCTACTAAGAAGCAGTGAAGTTAGGGTGTACAAAGCGGCATATTCACATGCCCATTTCAATGGATGTCATGACTCAGAAAACTCGTAGTTGGTTGAAAATGTAACATATGAATACTTGGATTTAAATCTAGCTGAGACTGATGCCAAAGTCTGATGCGTGAATTAACTTTTCTCTGTATCATGGCCATACCATGGCACCAAACTTCTCTGGAAAATGGGGAAAAGTTAGGAAATTTTAAAATAGTAATGAAAAATGTGGAAAATTCAGGGATATTTTAATGCGACCTGGAAAGTTGTTAAAGTTTCAACCTTATCCACTTAATTTTTAAATCCCATTATTTATATTCGAGATGGGTTGAATCCAGTTTTTCTGGAATCCAAATCTTAAATTCACCCTCAAATGTTATTTCAAATCCAAATACTATTTTTTACCATTAATCCTAAATTTTATCTTAACTCTAAATGTTACCATTTCTTTGAATTAGTAGTATAATTTCAAAGTCAAATCTTAATATTCTCAGTGTTATATTTTATTTTGAATTCTAATGTTAATTTTATGCTAACAATTGAATTAAACAGTCCACTAACCTGAAAACATTTTATTGCTTTACTTTAAAAAAAAATAAGTGTTTGAACACATTCCGGATCAAACCAATTCCTCATTTTATCACAAATAATGCCAGTCGTGCCGGAATAGTCTCTCTGAGTCCAGTGTTGCCAGTGGTACTGAATTGTACTTCCCAGCCAGCTTCTACATAATGATAGCTCTCAGAATCCAAAAATAACCACTTGAACTATTGAGATCTCGTTACTACCTTAATAATCATTCCACAGCCAGCCCTCAAAAATTGTACTCATTACCAATATTGTGGGTATTGTGAGTTATGGCCAAAAGATATTATCAAGATAGCTATTAGAAATGATATTTTCACTCGCTTCATTAACCCCCGGTTGTATTACTATCCATGACATTAAATTTCATTTTATATATAATTACTTGTAATGCAAAATGTATATTTTGCACACTTACACCCGCACATAACCATCCAGTCTTGAGCTCTAAATGTGTCGAGGCAACAAGTATTGTAGCAGTACAATGGACTATCATTGGAAAAAGGTGGAAACGAGAGAATTGTCATACTTATGGAACATTCTCTTGATGTTCAATCAAAATCATTATTGTTGCATATAAGGCCACACACAAACAGTTGTAACTTCCAAATTGAATTTCATCGTATTATGCATCATATCTTCTACCTTAATGACTAGCACCGTAATGCTAGCTGTGGGAGATTTTAGTAATAATGCCCTTTCACCCCACTTCTTTGGTATTTAATAACTAAACCAAGTCTGATTTCAGATTTAATGACTTACTTTTCCTAGCCTCAGAGTTAACTCTCGATGTGAACTGAACTCTGAGTAACAGAAGCATGATAAAAACAAAAAATTACCGGGAAGCGCACGAACTTTGGTGAAATCTACAAGCCCACTTACAGATATGCCCGGAATGTTGAAAATGTACACTTGACCCATTGGGTGGAAAAATTTCTTTCATTGTAATGCCAATAACAGATGTCAAGAGCACAAGCAAGTGCACACGCTATGTGTTGCATATGTTTCCAGTTGTCTCTTCTGGAAGCCTCTGGGTGTGAGCTTGGTTATCCAAAGTTTTGCATCCATCGTGGGCCGTAACATCAGGGTTAAAATAACTTGAGGGAAGTCTTGGCTATTTATTGGCTAGACCTGCCCCCTCCCTTACCATTCTTTTCCTTATGTGACATTGTTTCTCTTTGATGATTTCCCCACTCACGTCAGAAGTCAATGAGTCACCCTGGGCCCTAGGTGTTTTGGAGGACTTTCCCTCGGGTGGCAGATGAAAGAATCCATTACGTGCAGAGATGAGTTTAATGAAGTTCCATCTAAGCTTCTCTATTTCAACTGCCTCCCGTATCAGTCTTGGGTAGTAGTGAGCTTCTTTTGCTATTACCTGTGCCTTTTCTGGTAAAATATTATGTACTCCGCCTGGACCTCCAAAGGATGTGTGTTCTATGACAGCAAATTCCTTTATGCTCCCGTTGATGATTGATCTCAAGTGCTTTTTCAACCTACATGACACGGTGTCATGCCGCTGAGCACCATCAGGCAAACAGGGCTCTCGAATCCATGTTTTCGATTTTTGATCATGGGTGGTAGTGGTGGTGAAGTTAAAATGTAAAGGAATGCAAGGATTTTCATTTGCTGAGGATGAAAATGACTCTGATTTTTAAGGATTCAGAATCGAGTTGAAACTCAATGAATTCGAGGATTCAAAGAAAAAGGCATTATTCAAGGAATTAAAAGATTGAAAATTTCCCATCCCTAATTTATATTATGATTTGTCAAATGGTTGAAATTAGTGTATAAATGATTTACTATGATCGCTTATTGAGCATAAATAATGGTGTCTTCCCGTTTAATTGAAAAACTGCATTGCTGTACATCTTGTAACATTGAGCTAAGTGCATTGCTTCTCGAATTAGAGGTTGTGCATAAGCTACGATACCATTTTCGGTGTTTTTCAACCCTCTCTCCCACTTCGTTGACAAGCGTAGTCCCAATCCCTGCCACCCTCCACCAAGTAACATAGTCTCTTCAAATGAAACTTTCAATTCAAAAGTATTTTCTCAAGTTTTGAATAAGTTTATTCTCTCCCATCCTCATTTCTGACTGCTGCCTCTAAAAAACATTGTCATGAGGTCGCTATTTAACACACAAGATGGTTAAACTGTAAGCTATTTTATGGTATAAAGACTTGCTACATTGCCGAGGTTCCAAACTCTACAAATCTGTACCACAAAAGTGGAAATTTGTACCTTTGGATGCCTGGGAACAGATTTTCAATAGCAAATCTTCCTTCTATTGTGGGATTGCCAGAAGGTAGGAAGGGATACACTCCACAGCAGGGGCCTCCTGGAATCTTCTCACCAGCCTATTCTTTCCTCCTTCACTTGCTTGTCGGTAACAAACTAGAATTTCATTCCTTTCGTGCTCGATTTGCCCCATTTCGTAAATTGCTCAACAGTCTGAATGTGTCCATACAATTGAATTGCAGACTGGCACGTGTAGTTAATCTCTTAAGCATCAACTCTGAAATCTTCTTGTCGATGCAACATATTGTAGTGAATCTTGTATTGAGTCACAGTCAAAAAAATTAATTTGTATCTATTTTTATCATTTATTGAATGTATTATTTTGAGATTTATTGTCCAGAAGGAAAGCCTAAGTTTCTTTTCCTGGTATCAAATTATTTATTTTTAAATTCCACTCATTTCTTACTCATTCTCTTTAAATTTTACTGTGGTATTTTCAAAAGTCTTTCAGAGTATTTCCAATGACTTAAAGTTGTGAGAAAGCCTTCTGGAATTTCCACGTTATCATGTAATTTTAAAATACCTAATGAAAAGCAATTTTACTAGTTATCAAGAGTTTCTTTTTACCTAAATTTTCCTTTAAAACTCCTAAGTAGTGATAAAGGCATAAAGAAATGTTAGATTAATATAGAGGAAGGTAGTGTCTTGTATCAAAAACACATCACGCCCCCACAGGATAATTACTGCTATCTAATTTTGCTGTTTTTCTAATACTATTAATTTTTGAAAAGTTGAGGGAGAAAGTTGTTAAACACCTGGAAAACCTAGAAAAGTCAGGGAATATAAAAATTCAGATATTGTAACTACCATGTTATACTGTTCGTGCAAAAATTACCTATATAGACTTGAGTTTCAGGTTTTATATCTCAAAAACAGAAGATGATTCTTTAATACAAAGCATTTCAGCATGTAGATAATTAAGTCCTTCATTGAATGCAGCTAATAGAATCATTTTATAAATACTTTGTTGCATGTTTTGCTGTGAAAATGAAAATTTGCCTCATTTATTAAGAGTCATGGAGGGTAGTGTCACTAACACATTTTGTAATAATTCGCAATGCAAAACAATGAAATGGACAAACAAAAATGAATTTTGATAGAATATGAGTCCTACTTTTTAATTGATATCCTTGATGTTTCAAATATTTTACTTTATTCATTTTTCATTATTCTATTCACGTTCACGAATCCTGGTTCCCTCCATAAGTGTACGACTTGGAGGTATGCAACAAACGCTTCGATCTTTTCTAAATGTTTTATTGATAATCAATCAATGTCATAACTTACTGCAATACTTTATTTGAATGTTATAATATTTTTGTAACCCGTATGGAGGTAAGGCAGAAATGCCAAACAGCAAGTGCAGAGTTGTTGTTCTTTAATCCGAACACTAGTTTCATATTGACAGTAAAACTTTCAGTTTGCCACTATTTCAACAAACTTCATAGGTGAGGCAGTCTACTTCCCAGAGAAGGTTGAGGTTTTCAATTGATATTTTGCTTTTCCATGGCTAAGCATTTGTCTCACATTTTATGTCACAGAGTACTGGTAGTCACTAAGTTTTGATCTGGAGCATAAGTAAAACAAACGAACATTGCTCTAAAATGATTGATTTGTGGGTGCCTTTTACTTCTGCATAAACATTACCATAATATGCCTATCTAAATAATATTGTAAACGAGAGTTGTTTTTAATGTGAAAATAAAACCTTATGAGAGATATCAATGGTCAAATTAACCAATAGGGTGGCTATTTTCCTGGGGCAATTATGGTGTCGTCCTCCAAACATACTAAAGAGGTAAGCGAAATGTGCTATCTAGGAATGTGCTGATAGGAGTCCACTGTATTAGGAATAGTGTTAAATTTTGTCTTGTTGCATACATACTGTCATTGTCTGTTTGTTATGTGCTATTTATAATTAATTGTATTTATTGTTTTCCTTCTAGTAATTATTCACCATTGCTTTCATTTCAGAACTGGCATAAATGAGTTGCGCAACTTGCAGTATCTACCAAGACTGTCAGAAGCAAGAGAGATCATGTTTGAGGACCGTACTAAGGCCCATGCTGATCATGTCGGCCATGGTCTTGATAGACTGACAACAGCTGCTGTTGGTATGTAGAAGTAATACCTTAAATTATAATTGTCGTACACCTTTTTTCTGCTATATTCTGATTGTACAGCTCTCTTGAAAGAATGTGCAGAATGCTATGTCACGTAGGGGTGAAATTATTATATATTCACCTGGTGAAATGGCTGGAAAAAAAGCAAAGGAATGGATGTGTGGTTGATGGAGGGGAGCAGAATACTAGTTAATCAGTAGACCGTTCTTAAGCAATAACCACTGAAGTCATTATCACTACAGTTATGGCCCAAAATTTAGGTATATGCTGAACATGAGCTTCATTTGCCTGCATCTAAACTCCTGTTATTTGCATCGGGGGCAGAATAGTATTTTGAGAAACATTTCGTCGAGAAAAATAGACTACATGTCTGCTGTTTCAGTTAAAACACATACTTTATTTACTTCCTCTTCTAATTAGTGACACCATCTCTTCAAAATCAATGGATTTTTGCCTAAACATGATAGATTTTGGGATCGTAAAAGGACCTTGGTCAGTCTCCCCCATTTGCACGATGCTTGAACACCCGGAATCCGAATGGGTTATTTCCAACATCCATGAACACTAGTTAAGAATGACTGAACAATGAATTTTTCATTCACGGATGAATATGCGCAGGTATTTGAATCTTCAAAGTTGATCACCTTATATGCTTCTTGTGTATTATTCTCTATGAAATTTTCTTCAGCTCTCAGCATGATTGAGTTGAAATATGCCTTTTCAGGGTGGTGATCGTCAGGGAAAACTGGGAAAACGTGGAATTGTCAGGGAATTTGGGATTTCAGGAAAAGACATGGAATTCTCATAAGTCAGGGAGAAACTAGGATAGGAAATTCTTGTTATTTTTCTACCATTATGTTTATCGGCCTGTCTTTTCCACCCTTAATTTCACTGTGTCTAGTGTCCGTCGTGAACATGCATAGAATAACCCAAATCAATTCTTTGAACATTCATTTGTGAATCACATGCATTGTATCCCTATTGTATATCCTCAATGTGATATTTGCCTAGTAGTGTTCAAATTCATGATCACAATATATTCCGCTCATCACGAGGAATCCAAGGCTATGATGTTCAGAAAATTTTACCTTGCGTTTTTTTGTAACTTCTGAGTCAGGTCGAGAGGTAGAGAGTAAATTCGTGCTTGGAGTTCTAAAAATACGAGACGATGATTATTAAAATGGTACAGTAAACTCTAGATAATATGAAGTCAGCGGGACCAAAAAATCGGCACTTCTTAGTTTCGAATTTCGTAATTTCAAACATTATAAAAAAGCTTTCCAACTCTTGTTCTCTTCAGCATCATTGTTTATCTTTTGTGGTCATTCATGAAAGCATTCTTTAAAGACGCAGGTCTTAAAAGATAGTAAAATAAGAACCTGCTATGTCAATGCTATTAAGTCAGCGATCGTAGTGTTGACAAAATTTCGTCCCGGTGCGAAATGCATATAGAAAACAAAAGTTGAACATTTTGTAATAAGAATTTTATTTTTGGAATAGTCAGAGACGGGAATCTAGTATGAACACTAAAAATAGACATTTGCTTCAAACATCTACGCTGTTATGATGGCAGCTGGCCCTACCACTCTCTAGTTGTCTCCTATCGCCCAATCATAGCTATAAAAAAGCACGGAACTAAGCCCGTTTCCAGTGTATCTTTATCTGTCTTGCTGAGCTTGAAGGGGGTGGGGGAATAGCATCGTGGAACTTATGTGATGTTCCTTCCTCTTCTTCTGGACAACATTGGGGGATGCGTGCAGTTGGTAACGGGTGGATCTTCGAGGGATATCGGGGGGGGAAGGGAGGGAAGTGAAGGGGATGGTCTAGGGGTGTCAGAGTGTGAGAGGAGGGGTCAAATACCCTCCTGCTAAAAGGACGCCGCATCCCGGACCCTCCCCATTCCACTCAACACCCGGAGCGTTTCCAATCAGCTACCGCCACGCGCCACCCTGGGTTGCCCAGAAGAAGAAGAAGGAACCTCACAGACGATCCATGACGCCATCCACCCACCCCCTCCCCTCCTTCAAGCTCAGCAAGAGAGATAAGGATACTGGAGGCCTGCACATAGGCGTAAAATAAGGGTGAGGGTCGCCCGCCTGTGTGTGAGAGATAAAGAGAGGCTCAACCTGAAGACATTCGATGGACTTTTCCGAAGTATCACGAATGTGACCTAACAGAGAACTTGCCGACTAGGTGGTCACCTGTCGGCTGGGCTGGTGACTACCTTGAGGCCAGGCAACCACCCTAAGATCATCATCGCATATCTTTCTGAAGGGTCTTTATCATTTGCAATATTTTTCGCTCACTCTTTTACCACCCATCTCCTCAGTTTGTGTGAGCAACCTGGGCACCCACCTAGGATGCGGGCTCCCGGGGTGAACGTGCACGGTCAGGTGTCTACGTCACACGGATGGAAGCAAACATGGGTTATGACACCTGGCACGGGTAGGCGAAGGTCTCCCGGATATGTTGCCCATTAACAGGCCTCTTAAAAGTTGCGCCTGCAACTGGGACCCTCCCTCTCCACAATCAGACCCTTTCCCCCCCCACACACTGTAAACCCAAACTCCCCGGCTGTCATAATCCTTACCCCCACCAACACAACCTGCCCAAATTTCCTAACGGCATCACCCATCCTCACTTAACCCATCCATGCTACAACATTTTGGTGTGGACATCCCCTTCACAGAGAGCTGAGCTTGCTCGCCTTAAAGGACGAGGTAGGATTCACGGAGAATTTGACTTCCATAATTCCAGGCGCATGGCAGCGATAATGGTATGTGCCGTCACACGTAAGCTTTAATTAAAATAGAACCGTGGACATTATGGAAATGCTGGTAACAGGTAAAACATGAAACAGACAGGATAAGTAATGGCATTAACTATGATATGTAGTAGGTGAGTGCACTACTATTCACGCATTTCACTTTTGGTGCACCTTAATTACCAACACTGATTTATTAGATGTCTACGCAGTCAATAATAGTTTGCAGAAGCAGTTTTTTCGCCGAGGTTCGCAAAAACAAATTCCTTTTGTTCCTGGGGACCAGGCCTGAAGTTCATAATTTCGAAAAATTTGAATTTTCGAAACTTGGTATTTTCGAACATTGCCATGTTTTTACTATAGGATTTTCGTCAGGACCGGCCGTTTTGCTTCGTATAATCAAAATTTCATATTATCATGTTTCGATTATCGAGAGTTTCCTGTAATACAAGTACGATCACATCTGTAAACAAAATCTTATGTAAGATCATCTTCAAATCCAATACCCCCTTCAGGAGACAGTAAGAAGAGTCCTTCTCCCCCCCCCCCCCCACCTTTCACGCTCGACGTAATTATTGAATGGCCACCCTCCCTCTTGAAGTAATTTAGTCAGGTCACAAACCACCTCAAATATGATATTCCCGAATATGATTCTGCTGTTGCTAATTGCCTCCTGTTTTTGCTCGCAGTGGCGCGCTTACGTTTTGTTTATACAAATATTTTTGTATTTTTGGTTCCCTATTGCAATCAATGGGTTATAATATGTTAATCAAATTGTTTTTCATTTCTAAAGGTCACTTGTTCTATCCCATTTTGATCTAGCGCAACAACTTGGCTTTGATTTGTCTTTTTCGCACACCTTAGTGATACCTGTGCCGGAGTCCGCCAGTAAATTGTCATTAACTATCCCTTCGATGCCTTTTCAGTAATCCTCAACTTCCCAGAACTGTTGCAACATGCTACCTCTTTCTTGAAGAGTTAAACATGTCAATTTTTAATTTTGCCGAAGGAAACATATGCGGCCGCAGAAGCTAGCTTGCCTGGGTCGCCCCAATGCTCGCAATTTTTCAGGGGACTCACCGTAATGTAACACTGTTATACAGAAGAATTTCGATTCACTTAAAATTTGATTTTGCAAAAGTGAATGAATGGCCCCGGATGACTACTTGAGTATTCTTATGGAATCATTATTTGAATTCACGTGAATTCGATGTCACAATTGTATGTAAGGCTATTTTCGCCCACGGTGGAGGTATCGATTCGATTTTACTAAATTAAACAGCAAATCTTACAGTAATTTAAAATCGGGCAGATTCTTCCCCATCTTTAAAGGAAACCTTCAATTTAATACCATACTACTGTGAAATTCAACTGTAACTAATCAATGCATGGAATTTGGTGCATGGTACATGGCAGTCGGCATCATCAGTATGAATACAGGCTAAAAATTTAGTTGTATTCTGCTTTCTTTCAATAATTTGCCCTTTGCACTCATGCCACACCTATAACGCTCTTATTTTAAAACTATCAGTATTTTTTTCATGGTTACGTATGCACATCATAGAACTATGAATTCTCCACTTATTGATATATAAATGTAAAAGTCCAAAAATGAAACTGCAAAACATTTCAGTATTCTTTTATTTTTGTTTAAATTTTGTATATTACGAGCTAATTTGAAATACTGTGGCCATTAAGAATCATCATTTGTTGTAACCTAAGAAATTATTATTATTTTCAATAATTATATTTGGAAGGTTATTATTGATTATTTGCTGGTTTGTCATCTTTTGAAAAGTGTTTTTATGAATTACTTGTCCTTACGTTACATAATCAGTGCACAGCACTGCTTATAAGCGTAGGTTTATTTCATATTTGAATCTAAGATGAGTCGTGATATTTTCAGCTTAAATGTTAGAAAATCAGAGGCAATAGCATTTATGTAAGGTGAAAAAGAGAGGTAAAATTATAAACTAGGTGCGCATTGCAATAAGTTCAGTCGCAATTAAATTACTAAGTATGGTAACACAAGTGGGGCAGAATGGGGTCATTTACCATATTATTTTTATTGCCAAATCTGATCTATCTATCTGCCAAATCTAAAAAAAAAGACCTAGTAGGTATTTTTCGTTCTTCAATCTATCAATTATGTAGTTGTAGTATGCTGTGCATGATGTAGAACACAAAGTAGTGAAGTTTGTGCGTTCTCAGCGGCAGAATGACATACCCATTTGGATAGGACTCGCAAAGCTCTGAAAGTTAGTAGAGGATGTCAGAATCAATACACAGATTTAAATCAAAGTAAGACTTAAATTTAACTAAAATTTAAATAAGACTTAATAAAAGCCTTATGTAGCAAAATAATGTTTCTCTAAGACACGTTGGGAGCATAGCGCAGCACCAAAATTCACTGTGTAAGAAATTTCAAGACTTGCTGCAGAAGGCAAATCACTTACGCGATTGCTTAAACAAGAAGTCCAATTAAATATTTATAGTAAATACTATAAATATGTAACTTAAGGTTCTGCTATCTTACAGTGAATATTTTCAAACGTGTTTGTATTTTAAATGGTTTCAAAGTTAGTACTGAGGAAATTATTATTAAGAAAAGTGGAGAAAATAATAGATATTGACAAAGGGCATAATTATTACAAAGATAATGTTAATTTTGTGATTTTGTTTTCGCAAGTGCTCCAATACTAGGCATCGTCGTATATTCAGGGTTGCCTTAGACCTATTTGAATACAGTATGTAACTATGTTAATTGCTTCATTATTTCTGTGTAGTTTTGGTGTCTGATTTCAGTTTCAGGATTTGTAACTCCAGGAAAAAGGGTTTTAATGGTGTTTCAAAATAAATTTGCAACACCGGTGAATAAATTTTATAGAAATTCTTCATCTTTTCTAGTTATGAATGTAAATCAAGGACTATCTATCCATTTAATGATAATGGTGATCAATCCATCGATAAAGCTTCTACTTTCTAGTACCAAATGGTTTTGCGGACCTGGTCTCTCCCAAAAAAACGCCACTATCATGGCCTTATAGAATGATGTTGTTTTTCTCATATTTTGTCTCTTTATGCTTTTATATAGGCATACTGAAGTCAGTACATGGTGGGCAATCAAGTGAATATAACAGGATAACCAAAGATGTCGTCGCATTTTATGCAGGAGATTTTCAGGAGTTAGTTGAAAAGCTCCAACTTGACTTGCACGAGCCACCTATTTCTCAAGTAAGGTTTTGTTTTTGTTAGTTTTGTATTCTTTATTATTTTTTTAGGATAAGTTACTTAAATGATATTTGTAATATTATTCAAGTGTGTGCAGTGGATTGAGGATGCCAAGCTGAATCAGCTCCGACGAGAAGGGATTCGCTATGCAAGAATTCAACTCCTTGATAATGACATCTACTTCTTGCCGCGAAATATTATTCATCAGTTCCGTACTATAACTGCTGTTACCAGCATTGGTGAGTTTTCCCACAACAATTTTCAATGGTAAAGCATTGTCCTAAAAATACTTTTTTAGGACTTTAAAACCTAAAATAAAATGTTAATTTTGGATACCAAGCTGGAATTTTGAGTTTTTCTTGGTATGTTTTTTCATGCATGGAATTAACTTCGAAGATACCTTTACAGCAACAAAATATGCTGGTAACCATCATAATTGCATATTTTAATGCTTAAGGAGATAAATGCTGCATTATTTAATAGACACATCCACAATTTGTATAATTTATCCCTCGGCATTTTCATTTTTGTCTTGTCATTAGATATGATTTATCTGTCATGCATTTCAAATACAGTAAAATCCTTCATTTACACTTTTCTATAGATCGCTATAAGAAAGTGTAAGTAGCGGGAAAAGGAGAATTTAACAGTTTTACATGCATACTTGTGCATCGTACAGTGAAGGTAAAAATAAGAAACACTGATAAGCTGAAAAAGAGCAGCAGGATTAATAATTTCTTAAACTATATAGCTACCCTGATTTATTTTTGTACAGTATATTTTACCAATTTTTCAACTAACCCAACCAACCATTGGACGTTATCTAATACTCAATTTAGGTGATGTACAATGTTTTGGTCAGTTTGCAATAATTTGATCTATTTGGGAAATAATTGATGCTCTAGAGGTTGTGCTCTGGAGCTCTTCTAGTAGTTCTTCATCAATTTTATAAATTGATTCATAGTTGTATTCATTTAACAGCATGTATCCCATAAATTTTTCTAGCAAAGATATAATGATTGTAAGTCATTCATGTCCCCTTTACTAATGGTGCTGTGTACTGCCCCACTACATTCATATTTTTCCATTAAACTGAGCATATTAATCTTCTCTTTCGTCTTTTTGAAGTTTGTATGCACGTAATGAGGTGAAAAAGTGTTTTACATTGTCATAAACATGGCTACATGTGTTAGAAAGTGAATTTAAAAAAATATCTAATCCATTGTGGTACAAATAATTAGTAATAAATAATTTTAAAATTGCACATTCTTCAACGGACTTAGCAACGTGTTGCATAGGTGCTGCAATGCTACTGAACTCCAATTCTTCAGGCCTCATGCACCCATGTGACCAGCTCAGCAAGTACTCAAGGGTGTTTTATCATTCAGTATTCTGGTGCAATTGAGGAGTTTTCTATTGTTAGCGACGTTGTGAAGTATGACAAAAAAATATCATGGTCATGGTGTGGGAGCATTTCACAAAATCATTGGACAATTCAACCACTCAGTCCCTCCTATGCAATCCTCTGACCTATTGGCATCATGAAACTAGATTTAGAAATTAGAGACAACTTGCTTCTTTTTACAGTGGACTTTTGTTAAGATTTGTTTTGTTAACCTTTGGTTACCTCTTGAGCAATTTCAGAGGAGGACCGAACCAAATTTGTCCCTAGAAAATACCATATAGGTTGATTTAACAATGGATATCTCACAAGAGGTTTAAATCTAGCATTAAAAAGATCATTATTGCTTACAAAAATATTTAAATAGGTATGATATGGTTAAAAATGTTTAGAAGAATTAAAGGGCACCCAAAAGCCCCACATTTTATCGTGATGTTCATTTGTTTTACAAGTGTCGACTGGGCGTCAAAACTACGGAGTACTCTCGTATGGGAGCACCATTAGGTCGTGACTGTAAAAATGAGATAAGTGCTTAGAATTGGCCATAGGAAAGCCTGAGGTGATAAGAATAATATCAGTTGAAAAGGTCAACCTCCAAAAAGTAGACGTAAATCTACGTATGAAGCTTGTTGAAATAGTGGCAAAAATTGAAGTTCTCCCGTCTAATCAAGTTTGTTCTGCTCAATGCATAAGTGGTTCAGCGTGTCCTACTACGTTCCGAACTCAATTCCGAATTCAAATAAAGTATTGTGACATGGTCAATTGTTATTACATTAATGAATTCGCATTATAAATTTTAAAATGAAGATGGTGTTCACATGCCTCCAGTGTTTAATACTTATGGAGAAAACCCGACTTCATAAATTCACTAGAATAACTTAAACCAATATAAGTAAATCATTTGAAACTTAAAGTAGGGCATAGCAAAAGCTGAAATCATATTCTTTCAAAATTTCCTTCATATCTGATTTTCATTTTGTTATGACAACCTTCAAAGTGACATTGCCCTCTGCAACTCTAAAGAAAGTGCCATTTTTCATCCTCACTTCAGCAACATGCCTCAAAAGTAATCAATAAAAAAAGTCTGTTACCTACGTTAAACGAAAGGCTAAATTATCTACACTCTGATATGCTCTCTCTGAATTTTACTTCTTCCTTTTTTGAGATATCAAGTCTCAAAGTCAAGTCTTATTTACGTAGACTGTGTATACAAAACGTGCTGCTTGGTCAATATGATCATAATTAATTGCTGAGTGTGCGTCAAAGCAAGGTATTGTACGTATTTTCTTGGAGGTGTAATAATTGAAAATGAAACTTTGTTGCAGTAAATTAAAACTAGTAATCCATGGAATGAACTAACTTTATGGCCAGCATATTGTTCCCCTGAAGAAAGTCATGCAACTCATGCACACATCTTCAACTTACATGGGAAGGCCTAACCTGTTTAGCATGTTTTCCTCAGTACAATTTTCAGGATTTCAAGTCCCTTCAGAAAGTGCTAAAGAGAGTCTGCTGTATTTGGGTGTACCAGCAGGATAATTTTCTGGAAAAATTTTTTCAGAGACTGGTGCTATGGTTTCTGATAAAAGAACCCTCTTAACTGCTGAGCATGTTCAGCAGATAATATTTCTTAAAAATAATTTTCAGTATTTACAAATGCAAGAGTCTGAAATCTAATTCCAGGGATTAATTGTAAGAGTTGCCTAAGTAAAAGAGTTTTCACAATGTCATTTCTCTCATTAATTACTCAACACTTTTGATTACCAAGTTAAGTTCAAAAGAAGGAAAGCACTTATCAAATTTTTTGGGAAGAAATAAGTAAGATATCGGAAAATAATACTATCAGTATTTGCCCTTGGTATCAAGGTCGTATCATAAGAATCGTTGTAAAGTTTGTTCTTATGGACTGCCATGTTATTGAAGAAATTCTTATTTTTCTCTCCTGGAGTTAAAATAACATCAGTTATGTATATTCTCAGCGGTCATGCAAAAATTTATCCACAAAATAGTCATTTGGGAAATGCTTTAAGAGCGCAAAACACCCCAGTGGCTATCTTTTAGCAAGTTAATAATCATAATCAAATGAATGCCAGCCAGCAGCTGTATATATATGGCCTCCCAACCAGCAGTTGTTGTTTGAAAGCATTACTCAGTTGACAGGAAATAGGTTGTATAAATTAGGTGAATGATAGGATAGAAATATAGTTTAGACAGTTGTTTCTGAATGAACAAGAAAAATGACTAGTGTAATAAAATAAAATGTGCTTATATAATGTATATGAAAACTTATCACACTCTATTTGTAATAATTTTTTTTCCAATTTTGGTGCTAGATGCACTCATGCAATGTATTCTAGAGTGTTTTGTATTAACCATTCGATTGGCTACATAGAGTTCCACGTGCATATGTGCCCACAACATACATGATAATGGCAATGCGGCTGTAACGAGCTTACAATGCAATTTTTCGAACACAGAAATAGGGTTACAACGTACCCACAACACACGTACACGATGATGGCGACGTGGTTATGACACACTTAAAACCCATTTGCAAGGCGTTTACAACTGACTCTGTCCAAATTTTACAAGGTTACAATGCACTATTCAAGGTAACAGAAACACACCTTCAATGAGTTTACAACGCGGTATAGTGCGTGAAGAACAACGTACTTGAAACGCACTTCCTTCGTCAGGGCAGTCACGGGCGTATCTTTTAAGAGGCCTGCAAATGGGCACCAAATCCGGGAGACCCTTGCCCACCCGTGCTGGGTGCCCTCACCCATAATCGCCTCCGCCCATGTGACGTAGACACCCAACCATGCCCATTTGCCCTGGGTGCCCGCATTGTAGGCAGGTGCCTGGGTTGCTCGCACAAACTGAGGGGAGGGGTGGTAAAAGAGTGAACAAAAATTATTGCAAACGGCAAAGACCCTTGAGAAAGATACACAGTGGTGATGATCTTAGGACGGTCGCCCGCCCAGCCGATGTGTGGCCACAATTTCTCCGTTAGGTCACATTCATGATGCTTCGGAAAAGTCTGTCAAATGTCTTCGGGTTGAGCCTCTCTCTTTATCTCTCACACACAGGCGGGTGACCCTCGCCCTTATTTTACGCCCTAGTGCAGGCCTCTACTAGCTTTATCGCTTTTGCTGAGCTTGAAGGAGTAGAGGGGGTGGGTGAATGGCATCATGGAACGTCCGTCAGGTTCCTTTTTCTTCTGGGCAACCCTGGAGGGTGCGTGGCAGGCTGATTGGAACCACTCTGGGAGTTGAGTGGAATGGGGAGGGTCAGGGATGCGGAGTCCTTTGTTATCAGGAGGGTCTTCGATCCCTCCTCTCATACTCTGATACCTCTAGACCATCCCCTTCGCTTCCCTCTCTTCCCCCCGATATCCCTCGAAGATCCACCCGTTACCACCTGCATGCACCCCCCAGGGTTGCCCAGAAGAAGAGGAAGGAACATCACAGATGTTCCGCGACACTATTCCCCCACCCCCTTCAAGCTCGGCAAGACAGATAAAGATACACCCGCAACTGGGATCTTTCCTCTCCACAACCCCCATAAACCCAAACTCCCCGGCCATCATATAATCCTTGAGAAGACTATGCGGAAAATATGCCAAATCACGCCCCATTTGTCATCAAGGTCTTAGTAGTAGAAAAGAAACAATATTACCTCCCAAGATCAATTATTCTGCTGACGACAGACGGAAAAGACTACAAGTAACAACGAGTGTGAATGATTTTTTTCTGGAAACTGGCTTAGTTCTGTGCTTTTTTATAGTTATGATTAGGCGATAGAAGACAACTAAAGCGTGGTTGGGCCAGCTGCCATCATAACAGCCTAGATGTTTGAAGCAAATGTTTATTTTATTTTTAGCGTCCATACTAGATTCCCATCTCTACTGACTATTCCGGAAATAAAATTCTAATTACAAAATGTTCAACTTTTGTTTTCTATACATTGTCGATACTGGGATGAAATTTGCCAACACTGCGATCGTCGACTTAAAAGCATTGACATAGTAGGTACTTATTTTGTGATCTTTTAAGAATGCTTTTACGAATGACCACAAAAGTTATACAATGTTGCCAAAGAGAACGAAAGTTACAGAAAACAAAGATAAATTTTTTCATGACTTTTTTAAAATTTTCGAAATTACAAAGTGCCGATTTTCTGGTCCCACTGACTTCGTATTATCGAGAGTTTACTGTATCTTATCAGCTCACCCCTAGTATACAATAAAACATTAAAAATATGTAGGCAATATATAGTCATGATATCTAATCTAACAAAATCTGAGCTAACTGTAACTATCTTTTTGTGAAGTGTAAAAGTTAATTTTACATCTGAAGCATGCCCCCAAAGCATAAACCCATATTGGAGATGTGACTGAAAGAATGCATGGTATGAAGTACGTAAGTAGTCCTGAGTCACATCTCATTTGAGTTTCCTGATGAGAAATATGGCTCTGGCAGGTTTTTTTTTCCTAAGTGCAGAAATGTGGGCTTTCCAAGTTAGTTTAGAGTCAAGTTAGAAGCCAAGAAGTTATCAGCTTCGCTTCCAGGTGCAGCATGTTGAAAATAACATGCTAGGGATATAGTTTTGGTTGGATTCATTGAAAGTCTGTTTGCTGAAAACCAATCATTTGCTTGTGCTTAGGTGCTGACTACGATTCCGTAAGCCTGAGTTTGATTAGCAATAATTATTCAATGGCACAGAATGATCTTTTGGCTCAAATTTATGGTGTTCTTGTTGTTAATTCATGTTTTTACAAAATTGTATTTAAATGAAAATCTTTGTCAAATTTGATTAACTATTTTTAGTTTTATGGTTAGCAAAACTTTCTACTACTGAAATATTACTATGTATTTGCTTTAAAATGGCTTGAAATGTCAATGTTTAAAAATATGGCTGCATGTAGAAAAAGAGTGGCTGAAGTACATCTTTAAATAATAATGTAATATATTTATTTTCCTAGTTCACAATATATATAGTGCAGGGATAGGTTAGCTTAATACTATTCACTGTTGAAAGTTGGGCATTGTCTGTCTAGGAGTGTGCCATATGTCATCATTTTAGGTATTTGAGTACCCGTGGGTACTCAATGAATACATGGGCACCTGGATGGAAACATGGATAGTTTCATGAGAATCCTAATGAATGCAAGTTTTTTGCAGATACGAGTCTGTCTGCAACAGTCCTGATGGAGTGTTGATCACCTAAGATGTGTCACAGTACATGTTAAAGAACTAGTATTTTGAATTCAATTTCATAATTTTAAATAAAATTATAAATCCCTAAATTTTTCATGTTAAGTTTTTGACGTAACATATTAGTAATGATGCAAAATAATGTATAGCTATCGACTCACACCAAGCACCAAAACAAAAGATTAAAACTTTGTTGGGACTAGTGTCTTAAGCAGATTGATTGATTCCTAGGGAATGATTGTTTTCCTTGTTGTTATTCAATTATTTATGATAATGTGGTGCCTCATTCCAGCATGGCATGTTCGGTTGAAGCAGTACTATACAGAGGCTGCTGAAGACGCAAAGGCATCAAAGGAAATTGTGGCTGAACCAAAGGAGAGGGAGCCTGTGAGCAGTGAGAAGGTGTGTAGTGTGAGTGGGGACAAGGAGAGGAGAAGTGAGGTGGACAAGTTGCGGAGGAGCAAAGATGAGCGCAAGCGCAAGGAGGAGAGAAGGGGTGGGGAGGACGAAGAGGGGGGAAGTGGAGGCCATGGGCGCAAGGAGCACAAGGAGAGTGGGAGGGTGCGGGGCAAAGGGGAGGGCAAAGAGCACAAGGGGAAGAGGGGGGACCGAGAGGCACCCAGTGGTGAGAGGGAGTGCAAGAGGCCCAAGCTGAGTGACTGGAAGGGCCACAAAGAATCGGTTACTGAGACGAAGAAGGCTGAGGAGGTGAGTGGGAAGCATAAGGACAAGGATGATGTGAAAAGGAGAGAAGATGAAGTGAAGCGAAGGGAGAGTAAGAAGGAGTCAGTTCAGGCATTGGATGTAAAACAGCGTGCTTCGGAGTGTGCTCGGTATGACAGCAAGAGGGAAAGGAAAAGCACCAAAGAAAAGCGAGATGAGAAAGGAGTTAGGAAGGACAGTAGTTCTTGTACAAAGTCTTTACATAGCCCAGCTAAAGTTGGTGGTGGAAGTAGTGTAGATTCCAAACTAGTTTCTCCTGTTAAACTGGAGGGTGGACCTGTTGACAGTGCTTTGAAATCAGCGGGGAAGACAGATGTTATTCACAAGTGTCATATTTATCAGTCGAAAAAGGATTCTCATGGTAGTGAGGTTAGCCAAAAACCAATTTCTGTGACAAATCTCAAGAAAGAGACTTCACTTGTTGTAAAGAAAGAGACCAAAAGTGTTGAGGGTACAAACAAGCCTATACCTGTTGTGAAAAAAGAAGCTGTTTGCAAATTAGAAACACCAAAACTGCATGTAAGTCCAAAGTTGCCACAAAGCAAACCATCTGTTGACTTAGTCAGTCAAATATTGTCCAGTATGAACAGTTCTTCAAAAGTACGAGAGGAATCAGATGATTTCATGTGAACACACCTGCCTTCTGGAAAATGTATGTATAAAAGATTGTCTTAGCGTCTTGATTCACCATGCTGCAGCTAAGAAAATGCCTTGGTATTTTTTAATAATGTTATAAATTCAGGGATAAGAGTTTCTATTTAAATGAAACCCTTAAAGTTATTTTAGGTGATTTTGCATTGCTAAGCATTTCCTCTCGTTGATGCCCATCTAAAGTGTGTGTATTTGTATTTAAGTGTATATGTGTGTATGTTTGTGTATGCATGTTGAAGGTATGCACACACACACACATGTATACACTTAAACATTAATGCATACATACATATTTAAATTCATATGCATAGTACAAAGAAAGAGGTATTCCCAAACTGGTCACAAAATACTGTTAAAGGTTTGGTGCTACAAAATACTTAATTTTTGGATGAAAAATAGTATCCTATCATATATCTTCGGCAAATAACAAATCAGAAGGCTGTGATGCCTTAACCATTCTATTTTTTGTTTTATTATGGTTTTATTTCATGGGTTAAAAATACTAAACTATTTTTAAATATTTCTTTAAACATGATTTTTGCAATCATCTATTATACGAATTACTATTTTGTGTTGAGAAATGATAATGTTAAAATTAAGAATTTTTCTTCTATGCATAGTAACCGTACCATGGTAACATTAATTTAAATGTCTTAATTTTTGTTAGTTTATATAAAGATTCTTTATAACCTTGTTCTGTGTTAGGTGGTAAAATTTGTTCTTGTAATGTTGTTGATTATAAGAATTTCAAATTTCAAAATCCCAATTCCCTAAGATCTCTCCCATTCTTCATTATGACCTTTAACTATGTACACTATCTCTGGGTACCTGCCTTTCTTGTACTCAGTCTTTGAATCTTTTAATTAGATTTTTCACCTAATTCAGTACATCCTGTTGGAATAGTTTTTGCCAGTGGTCCTAGTCATCTGCTCTCTTTTTTTACCTGTAGATATACAAGCGTTTATGGTTGTGCGTGGATCACTGTCTCACTATTATTAAATTCTTCTATTTATTATATTTTATTTTGAAATGCACAGATTTATACATATTAAGGTGTGCATTTTATATTAATTAGAATTCTTATTTATCATGGTTAATGGGTCAAGTATTTCCACGGTAAACCATATCAATATGCTTCATCGTAAGCTTTTTGGCATTGAATTTCTTCATAGAAGCCTATAGTTTTCCTTGTTATTTGCTTTGATTGCTTTCTTTGTTCAATTCAAGGTTGAACTGATTTTGTCACAGCCCTTATATGGTCCTTTTGATTTATTACTAGTCATTAAAAAGAAAAGTGTAGTTTGTTTCTGGAATCATCATTGGCAATATTTGGTTTGCATTATATAAATTTCATAATGGAGTTGTTCTTCGGAGAAATTATCAAATTTGCTGCTTCGAATTGTTTTTCTTTGAATATTTTAATGTGTGTTTTTACCATAGTTGATTCATGTTTGTTTCTACAAATATTATTTAGTTGAGGTGGAGACATAGTAATGGAGTGATATTTAAGATTGTAAACACCAAATATTAATTTAATAATGGTTCAAATTGACATTAATTATCTGTGAAGTGTTTTATATTGTATGCCTGGTAGTGGTACTTTGTCTAAAATGCAGATGTTTAAATTTATATTAAAATTCTTTGAAAGTATTTTGACATATTTGTCTTCAGTGCTTATAATAGTTTCATTTTATATGTGGTATTTATTTTAAATTTTGTTGTAACCTGTAACATTTCCTATTCATGAAACATGTATCATAAGTTTAATGATTGCCTTGTTCAGAAACCGTAGGATCTGCATATCAATATTCATGACCAAGTATTATCGTGTTCTTATGCTGCATTTCTGGTGCCAATTTCCCTCTGTCATTTCATGAATCTTAAACCTTCCTTGCATGTAGGGTTCCTGCTGGTATTTTCGGTGACAATTCCTGCGTCGTAATTATTCTGGTTAAATGTTATTTTTGTATAACTACAGCAATAATTAATAACTTGCTTTGGTGTAATTAATGGTTCATTGGGTGGAAATATTGTATCCAAGGGCCTAATCTTACAGTTACATTCTGATGAAACCAACGTATATGCCATTGCAATTTTATCATTAATAAGATCTAGCAGTGCCTACATAATTTCCATGTGAAGTCTGGAGTTTAAGGTGAACCAAATAAGTTTTTAAAAACAGTACGAAAGCAGGTGTGTTACAGAATTGCTTTATTTTTAGTATTGTTTCAAATGGGTTTCCTGCTGCCTGAGAGTTGTTTCAACTACTGAATTTCATATTTGTTAGTAGACATTGCCATTGTTCTTTCATTCTTGCCTGCCAATTCATGACATTACATCTTTATTCATGGAGTGAGGAGACGTGGAAGCTTAGAAATGTAATGTCATTTAGTTCTTCGGTCTTTAATGTTTCAACCTGTAATTAGCTTCACACTATCTTTATACTTTGTCATTAAGCATTAACACCAAGCTGTGGGGTCATATTAAGAAAAGGTTATATTTCAAGTTCAAGATGTAATATTGAGAGTAAATAATTACATTTATTTTAGCTAGGAGCCATCTCTGCTGTGGGCATGGAACATTTAGTAGCTGAAAGTGTGATGATGGCAGTGAGGTCAATTTTTCAATCATTGTTTTAACTGAAGGAAGTGCCCTAATATTAATCATATCCTGTGATATGGGTTTTTCAATTTGAGTATCATAAAAAAGAAGTAATCCTCACCATGCTCTAATTTTCTGATTCCTCAATGCTCATTTTCATTGTATTACCCTAGGTGTTTAATTCGCTTCGTTATGCCTCTCAGCCATTTATCAGAAAATGGAGGTTGGATTTGTTTTCTTCACTAATAGACAATTTTAGGCCTTACTTGAAAATTACCTGAAAGTTATTTACCAAGTCAATGAAGATAACAACTGTTTTGCCTTCATAAATGATAAGAGAAAACAACTCAGCTGCTGCCCTTATGTTTATGCACTTTTCATCAAAAGCCATCACAGCTGTGATTCTATTATCATTGATACTATTTACTGCACTAAGCAGGGGTGATCTTTATTTGTAATATGAGGAGAGAGAAACTAAGATGCCCGCCCGTAGGTAAAATTCAACACATCTCACCATGTGCAATAATTCCAGAATATACTTGTAGATTAAAGAATCAGTAATTTTTTTAATGTGAAAGATGGTGCCTTTGCAGTGGAGTTGCATTCCATATCTTTTTGTATGTTATGCCCTTGTTAATTGCTAAGTTTTTTTTATTAAACAATTGATACCTAAAGCATCTTGGTATTTTGACCTTTTCATCTTTCACTGGCGGCCAGTTTTTTTGCACTATAGTTGAAGGATATACCAAGTCTCATGATTTTGATTTTATTCCATGAAAGTTTCATGTTTATTTCCTGTGGTAGAATGGTGTGTTAGTCATCCTACTTTTCCAGGCCTTTTTTGTTACTTGCGTGAATGCAATCATGTTTCAACCTCCATTGTACTTTGGTGCAGTTAATGTTAAAATTTAATATGTCCTCTGGATGACCTTAATGAAAGGAATGCTGCCCTTAGATGAAAGGAATGCTGCCCTTAGATGAAAGGAACTCTTGAATCATTTCCCAAAGCACTTATGGGGTAGTCATTGAATATGTTCCAACTGCTCAGTAGAAACGCAGCATTTATTTCTACATGCACTCGCATAAGTGAGGGTAAAGCTCCCCCAATCCAAGCCATGGGTGAGTGAAATTCATGCATTCAGAGTAGGGGGCCAGTATCTTTCCCAGGGCCACTTGTGATTTCCAACAAAGTTCTAACATCCAGGTGTCCAGATAGGCTTTATCCAATTGCACCCAGGACCCTCCAGTCCATAGCCCAGTGCTCCTCCCACTAGGCCATGGTGATCCCCTATTTTTACAAAATAACTATAAAATTTATAAAGTTGCACTTTGGCTTAAAAGCCTCTTTCACACTGTGCATTTTTTTGGGATGGATTTCTTGCTTGTAGTCTTGATGGGTGCCGTGCATGCTAGAAAACCTGACTGCCGATGGCCAACTTGCTTGATTTTGAGGTCAGGTCTGGGTCTATTTTTCTTTCCTGCCTTGTTTATGGCTGACTGTACTGGTCAATCATTGCTTTGCACCACTTGATCGAAGATGAGATTCTGCAAGGTTCTGTTACCTGGTTCTGCTTTTATATGCATTTTCTAAGCAATATTTTCCAAAAAATAGCGGAAATCTATATAGTAGGGATCAATAGAAGGTACTTATCCAGGCATAGAGGGAGAAATAGAAGAATAGAAAGAGAGAATAGAAAATCAGCACTGGCCAAAAGATCATGATTAACATTTGTGTATGTATCAATGCAGCTGTGTGTCATTGCTTGACCTCTTGTGTACTTGTTGGTAGATGGAAAACAATGAAGTAAATGTATCAAATTATATGTGGTAACCATTGCCGCATGGACAAGCTAAAAGGTCTTATCCCTACTACTTCCATTTTTTCCTGAATGGCATACTAGACGAGGGGAGTTGTCTGCTATGCACGCCTAGACATCTGGCAAAAAACTGAACTACTTTGGAATGGCAGGTTGAAAGTAAGAAGGATAGCACACTACATGTGAACAGGCACCCATTGGCAAATCCACCTTTGTGGCCAACTTCGTCATCTCCTGAGTAGTGCACATGAAGTCTAGCTAACTCACACTCAAGGAGAGATGCATCGTATGAACTCAGCTCTATTCTCTTTGCTGTCTTTTTCTTTTATTTTCATCAAATTTGCATGTGGAAACAGTATGTACCATTACCCAAATATGATTTTTTTATTGTGAGCATGTTATATAATTTATTCGGTTGCATAGCAGTATACTTTTCATTAACTATAGTTGAAAATTTACATCAAATGTAGAGTTACCTACCAATGAAAATGGTGATGTTGTAGCTGAAAAAGACATCCCCTTTGTGAGCCCCTCATCTTCTCAAATCATTTCATACTCTTAATGTATGTGAAATGCACTGTTATTCCTTAAAATGTAGAATTAGTTTTTTGCTAATTGGGTATCATTGTTAGTTTGCATGGTATCTTCTGCAGCCTTCTAGTGCTATACACTTGAGTGGTGAATGTACTCGTTAGTTCAGATGACAAAGGAAATGATCGAGATGCATATCATTATAAGGCTTTTAGAGGGAATGGAAGGAGTTAATATAGAATTAAACTGGGATTGTCCATCTAAAGTTGCAAATAAAATGGCAAACAAAGTCATTTGTATATAGTATGGCTCTCTTGTAGTCCTAAAACTCAAATTTCTCTTAAATGGTAAATTCTTAGTGAACACCAATTTTTTTACTTGGTGCTGCTATGGCCTATGCCCTCTGGGAAATATGACATTGCATTGTCATTTTCCTTTTCAGTATGATTGCCTCTTTTCCCTTCTTATGACTGTTTGCCCATCTAAAATTATGAATTTAGATAAATTGTTTGAATTTCATTTATAATGATTATTTTGCAGGTAATGGCAGCCCTTTGGAAATAAATGTTTCAATAAAAGTTTGGAATAAATCAATTGTAATGAGCCATTGTTCAGTAACAACCAACTTTCTGTTCTACCTGCCATTAAAAAATTTTTTGGTAATCATTCATTTACTATTGATAAACCTACATTTACTAAAACCCTCTTGAAAATGGCTTATTATTCTTTATGTACTAATCTTTCAAAATCCTAATAACTAGTCAGTGTGATTGGCACAATTTGCCCATTAATAGGCCCACATCAGGGAACCAAGTTGAAACATGTGACTACTGTGTCATCTTATTTCATTAGGCTTGAAAATCATAAATAAAAGTATTATTTGCTCATAACTCAGTATCTTAGTTTTTCATATGTTGCGACCTAAACATCCAGGCAAGCCCAGCGTGATGATAAATTAGGAAGCTCTGAATGCTTTATGAATTGTGCATACTTTTTCTTTCAATTTCACATGTAAACTAAGGGTTGCAGAAGAAAAATTAAATTTTTTTTTGTCTTATCGGCCGAGTAAAATATTAATTTGATATTTACTTGCAGGTGAATAACCACACTGATAAAAACTATGGAATAATTTTAATGCGTTGAAATTTAATTTTCCATGATAGCTATTCATCAAGCATACTTAGATGATAATTTAGGAATCTAACTTTTAATTTAGTGTTGGCTTTATTTTACCTTTGCAGATACAGTAAATTCCCAAGTCAAGTTTCTGAGTGCTTAGTATCACGTTGTCCTCATGTATAGCTTTGTGGAGGATAGTATACCTTAAGCCTGTAGAATGTCATATTTTAATAATTCTATGTGGACTGCCTTGTGCTCTTGTCTTCTTCTGTAGTGGGATCTGTACTCAATTTCTTCCACGTTAATTGCTCGGAGGCATCACTTCAGTTTAGTCTTGGGGGCTTAATGAATATTTTATGGTATTTTTAGACTCAAATGGTCCTATTCATCGAAACTAATGTCTTATACATAATATTTGGAATTTGTACTTAAGCATTAGTTTTACTGTAGTGAATTTTTACAGGTTACTCACAACTTTACTCAAGAATCTCACTTGGGTAATTGTGCCCTTCCTAAATACTGCCCGTGCAGCTACTTTAGTTTTCTTGCTTTGTGTTGGTAGATACATGCTATTTCATAAGTGATGTAACACCATTTTTTTTTTTTCGAAAAAATATCAGCATCAGTTAACATCATGTAAGGTGGCAAATAAGTGGCATGCATAGTTAAACATGAAAATTTTGAACAAAAATTTCATATGCTGTAGTGCTGTTCTTTAAATCTTCTCAGTCTTGTGCAACTAGAAACACTGTAGGCCAATCATCATGAGTGCTCTGTTTGAAACTAAATCCATGTTCAACTGGTGTGGGATAATTATTGCCTAATAAAGGAGCAAGAAGCTGTAAAATAGCTGTAGCTATTGCTTCAGATGTATGAAGGACATTCTTTTATGGGAGGTTAATCCTTTTTGGAAGGGTAATTGCTTATCATTTACTCATAAACTAGTAATGAATTTCGTCCTACCGTCACCTCCTAGAGATGGCTTGGATAAGAGGGTTGTCCTGGGTGCAATGCATAGAATCTGATACCGATTCATCATTTTTCAGTAAGAGATACTCCCTTTATAAGTGTAATAAATGTTTTTGACACTCATCTCTTGAAGGTATTTTTCTCTGATGAATATAATGTGAAAGGCACTCTGTTTCATTTCATATCACTTTTTCTCGTTCATCATGCGAAGCATGTCAAAAGATGTTTGTTAGGTTCATAAAAATAAAACTATAATCAAAGGGGCATCATAAAGCATTATTCTGTTTCAGACTGAATGAGACTATAATCAAGTTAATTGACAATACTTTTATTGGTTCATAACATGTGTTTGGTGCAAGCAATTGGGAAGATCTGGATCAGCAGTACCCATTTTTCGGATGATTGAATTAACTAAGTGACGACTTATCTGCTAATTAAATGAGCTATTTTTGACAGTGATGGTAATACCTAAGTAAAATTTGATTTCAAGTTGTAAAGGTTGCTTTTACCGGTGCATGTGCGAGGCTCAGTAGAACTACCAAAATTAATGCCAAGAATAGCAAAGGGTAATGTGGGCATTAATGCTTCCAATGGCATCAATTGAATAATCATCATAATAGTTAGGTCCCTACCACTTCTAATTTGTTATTTAGTAAATAATTGTATCTTCAAATGTTAGTGAATAATTCGAAATGCTTTAAAGGAATGGAACATTGTGATGGTCATGTGATGAGGGAATATGAATTGAAGGCAAATACAAACCCCTGAATTCAAGAATTATTGAAAAGGAAGATTAGGAATCTCTGTTGAGCCAATTATCCATGTCCATTCCACCAGAATTTTTTTAATTCTTTAAATACTGAGATACCCTCCTGCTTTTCGATAAGTTTATATACAACTGTTTCTAATATCCTATTGGCCACCATTAAAATATACATGACACTGTTTGAAGATATTTTTGGTAGTGTAGATACTGTACTCACTCTGGCCTTATGTCAAATCATAAAAAGTGTTTATTATCATTTTAGAAAACTTATGACCCATGATTTCATGGATATGTAATGCTATTGAGGTTCTTATGTTGTCTCACAATGATGTGGTTTAAAACTGTTGCTCTTTCAATCTTTTGTTAATGTGTGCTCCTTCAATTTTGCTAGATCTTTGTGTGGCTAATGAATTTAAACATCTGTTGTGGTGTGCCAACAGTGTTTGTCTCACCCCTATGCTCTTATACAGAAAAATAAAAGAATTGACTCGAAAAATTCAGCCAAAACATTGAGTACAAAAGTAACTATTTTGATGAGGTGATATCACTGATTGAATAATATTTGCTTAGGTAAAAGTACAAAGAATTGAAGTATTTTGTGGTATTCAATTTAGAGGAAATGAATCTACTGCAGATAGTGCTGTTATTTTTTTACAGATTTCTACGATCATTCCACATAAAGTAAATATAGTGTGAAATGAGTAAAATTTAAAAAAATATTATGGTGTACAATGAATAAGAATGAAAACATTGTAGCTTTACTGTGTATTTTAGAAGGGACGGGACATAAACTTCTTAAGAAGTGTCTCCTGTAGTAATCTCTTAAATTTTCCATATCCAATGAAGAATCATAGCTGAAATGATTTGTTAGTGGAAGCTGTGGACCTCTGTGAATTGAAATTCATTTATTGGCAAATTCTTTCTGGAAACTGCTGGTTCCTATTTTACTCTTACATCAGAAGGTCACCCAGTCACCTGAGGTTGGCAGTAACTAGCCATAATATTCAAACTGCAATGCTCTTGGCAGCCTTTTTCAATTGAACATTAAATTCTGACAGGAGTATTCTGTATGTAAATGAATGCAGCTTCAGTTGGCCAAGAATCTAAGTGATGCTGAGTTTGAATTGTAAGTTTTTTATTTACTTCAAGGATGAAGGTTTTGGTTCAGCTTGGACAGTTGCCTTCTCTCAAGTGATTTCCCAGTAGCACTGAAAAGTGATTTTATTTTCAAAGTCTATCATTCTTCACCTGTTATCCACTTACTTTATAAGTTGACATTCATGTTCATGCATGGTCAATTCAAATCTGTTAATTTGTGAATATTGTGATAAATCATGATTATTCATTTTATGGTAATGTTATCTAACTATAGCTCTAAACACTGGTGAAACAGTGATGGAGTTTTAGCTGCAGCTGTGTATATAAGATATTCTTAAATTATTAAATGCTTTTTTAGGTAGGGGGTCAACCAACATTATTGAAAAATTTAACTTAGAGAGCTAAGATGATTTCAGGATAGTGGGGTTTGCTCTATTAAACTTATGTGGAATTTATTTTTATCGTTATGTGTAGTAAAGTTTATGCTTTTTGCAGATACCCCAAATAATTATTTTGAAATAATTATATCAAGATCAGTTCAAGCAATAGATTTTCATCCAGTGACCAGGAGAACTGTTTTTGGATTTTAACTTTTGGAACTTGGAAATTACTAGTTTGAATGTAATTGTTATGGTACATTTAGAACAAAAACTAAACAATTTTTTTTTCAATAACATGTGGCACTATAATGAAGGGGATTATCAATGGCTTTCCCTCTTTTCTCTCACTGTACCTCTATGATATTCAGAAGTGCTACAACTTGTTTGATAAGGAAGATGGTTTCTCAAAAAAGCTATTTGAAGAATGAAAAAGTTCCAAAACGGCAACTGGACTGCAAGTTTTGGCAGAGCAATTTCCTGACCATATGAATAATTTTTCCAAAATCTGATCACCCATTTAAATGTGAAGAATTGATATTTCAATATTAGTATCATGAAAAGTAAGTTTCCTCATTTGTTCCCAGTTAACATTATCACTGACATTAAATACATTTAGCCCTTTATCAAAGTAATTTTAGCTTTCACCTTATTCCCATTATTTATTTTGTATTATTTATATACAGTCTAATATGTAGTTATTGTTGTGTACTTTATTCATGGTTGTTGAAGAAATATAACTTTAAAAGTTCCAGCTGTACATTGTTATAGCCAAAAGAAAGAAGTATTTTTGTTAGGAAGCGTGATTTTACAGGAAATGTAGTAGGGCGGAGCCTGTCAGAACTGTGCCTCTCATGGTGTATCTTCTTATAATACCTTTAATAACTGTATTTATATTAAACAAGGGTAGTAGTGAAGGTTTGCATTTTTGCTAAGTACTAGTGCTGCAGGATTTTTGCTAAGTAATAGTGCAAAAAATTTCGGACTTTCGAGTGTATTCATGTATATTTGAATATTATATTTCTTATACTTTCTTAATTCTCTTGTGTATTCAAAGCATGTGATTACATATTTGATGCAGCTATCTGTATTAACAAAGCTATATCATGAAATAATATTTCTACCCATTTATTTTGTGTCCCATGCTATTTGTGTGCACTGTTGATCAAAATTGTTATTCATAGGATCACAGTGTTTTGGAAGAGCAATTCTACTCTTCGGTGGAAGTAGGGTACATTGTAATTACTAACATGAGAAGCTTGTTGTGTTCCAGAAAATGAAAGCGATTGATTGACATGTATTTTCATGAAAGTAACTGCACCAAAGTGGAAATATTTCTTAGTATTGTACAAGAGAAAGTATCAGCCCATTTATTTCTGAAAATAATCAGTGTAAGCACATGTTAATTATGCATAGTGAGCAATGTGCAACTAAGGTTCTTAATGCTAGATATTAATTTTAAAATAAAAGTTACGTTCTTGTTGCATAGCCTGTGGAGTGACAGGCTTAAAGAATAATAGCTTCTATCAGCAATATTGAAAATTTCCATTTTTAGTGCTCTGTATGCATGTAATAAACTGAATTGTACAAATAGTTGTAAAATCATGAAGAAAATTAGCCTTGGAGTGATGCGAATAAAGCAAAACTGTTTATATTCAATCACTTTTTTGTTATTTAGGTTTTATTACCATATTTTACCCAGATGCATCTTTGAATAACTCCATAAAAGTCAATTGATCACAATCTCAGAGGGTCTGTGTAAAGAATTCAAGAAGCGTTACAGCACACTAACAAAAATGTGTTATTAAATGAAGGAAATTATTAGTGGATAGTGCACATATTCTCATGATCCATGTTATGGTATTAATGCTAGGAACTTGAATGAAGATGTCATTTTATTTTTAAATTCTAGGAATAAAGTTAGGTATTGAATTAATAAGTGAGGTCATGCTCCAGTCTTGTTGGATTATTTTTCACTGGTCCATCAGTCTATTAATTTATCTTACAAACTAAGTCACTCCATTGGAGTCTTGTAAATTCTTCCTAAGCATTGTGTAAAATAACTTTTCTTGGCTGAAATCTTTGCTCTACTTGCAAGTTTCATGCCATGCTTTAAATCCTTCCATTGTTTTCAGGGGTTATCTGAAACTGTTTAGAGGGAGGTATTTGGAAATAGGTATGTTTGCAAAATACTGTAGTTACCATGCTACTTAGGGTAGTGTGACTTCCCTACCCTTTGAGGGATTTCAAAGTTGTGAGGAAAACAGGTGATATCTACCCTCTTGTGTTAATCTGATCTTCAAACTGAAGACTAAAAATAGCTTCTTGGAAAATCACATAATTACACTTCATTTTAAAATATTTTTGTGTTCACCCCTATTCTCTAACATGCAAGATTTCGGAAGAGAGTCAAAGAGTGTCCATTGGGTTAAGTTTTCGCCATTGGTTTATTGGCTTCACTGATGAGAGTGATTGGATGTCATAATAAGGTAGACAATGAAACATTTTCCATCAAACTGGTTGTAAATAACTGTGCAAAAAGTAGTAGAGATGGAAAGCATGCATACTGGAGAAGAACATATTCATTTTGCATCTTTTTACTATGGGAATGCTGGAGCAATGAAGGATATAATGAACACCAGTGCAAGGCAAGGGCCTAGCTACATTGAAACTCTAGTTCATGTCAGATAACTGGAGTTAAGCAATCCAGGGGTTGGAGGGGTAATCCTCCTCCATACTTCTACCACAGTGCTGTTGCCCCATCTCCATGTGGCAGGTAGGTAAAATGTGGGTGGGCACAATGGATCCAAGTGCCTGGGGGGCTCCAGAAGGCCCCCGCCCATCCTTCCAATTTACAATTTTATAACATGAACACCAGTCATATTCAAAGCATGTCAACAGGTTAATTGGTTAAATAACTTAATACAGGATATATTCTGGACTGGGTAGTTGATGAAAACTTCACTCTTCCCAGGAATTGGGTGACTCCTCTAAATGTTTGCTGTTAATTTACAAAAATGTATCCATCAAACAGTTATATGTTTGTGAAAGGACATTTTCAAATACAGGAGATTTGTCTTTTATACAATGCTGATTAAGGGTATGGCTACCAGAATACCAGACTATGACATATGAGTAAGGTGACCATACATACCGGTTTGGCTGGGACAGTACCGGTTTTGGGGTGTTTGTCCCGGTGTCCCGAAAGACTAAACAAAAATACTAATTTGTAACCGGTCTTTGGATTTATGCTATCAAAATTATCAGTTTGTTTTTTAAATTTTGGTTTTTTTTTAACTCTTGTAAAAATAATGGTTCAAACAGCATCTTACATGAAAAATCCATATGTTTGATACAGTAACTGCAAAAACAAAAAAGAAAATTATATAGTTAAAGTACATTTTTCTATCACTCAGTAATGCATAGCCACAGCTTCAGGTCTATGGACTGTACATCTCAACTTATTAAAGCCATGTATGAAAAAGGATTCAGCTGTGCCCGTACAAAAACTGAGGCAATAGTTTTAAATGTACTTCATCCATTTATGGAAGAGGAAGTTAAAGCTGATTTGGATGAATGTAGCTTTATGTCATTATCCACAGGTACTTCAAACCATCATGATTTAAAATTGGTTCCAGTTATGGTGAAATATTTTATGCCATACAAAGGGGTTAAAATCAAGCTCTTAGAATTTACGGAGTTTCCAGGAGAAACTGCAAAATTGATCTCTAATCATTTGACAGAAGTTCTTGATCAGAATCACTCAAAACAAAGTTATTGCCTTTGGTTCAGACAACACAAATAGCATGATGGGTGGGTCAAAGCAAGGTGGTAAAAACAATGTCTTACTTTTATTTAAGGAAGATGTTGGATCAGAAGTAATAGGAATAGGATGTGTAGCACACATCATTCACAACCCTGCTCAAGCAGCAGTTGATCAGCTCCCTTATGATGTTGAGGCAATGGTTGTGAAGATATAAGTATAAACATTTTTATATTTATACTGTTCGAGTGGAAAAATTAAAAGAATTTTGTTTGTTTGCTCAAATGGGATATAAGAAACTGCGTGGATATAGCAGCACACATTGGTTAGCATTACTACCAGCAATCAAAAGAATACTTGACATATATCCTGGCTTACGTTCCCATTTTCTATCTGAAAATGCATGCCCAATTGTCATAAAGAGTTTTTTTTAATTCTACAGCCGAGTTATGGCTACACTTTTTAGTGATTCAATTGAAACTATTTAATGACACTGTTCTTAGAATTGAAGAGAAGAATATATCTTTAATGGAAATAGCTGTTATCCTGACCAATTTGAGAAACCAGTTTGTAGAAAGACAAGAAGCCAAGTTTGTTGGGACAAAGGTGTCATTGATGTTTGAATCACTTGAAGATGAAGGTGAATCAGTCTCTTTTCTGAATTCTCTAGACTTAAGAAGTGCTAAGAAGAAAAACTCGAGACAGATGAGTGGAAACAGAAGTCTTCAAGTGATAGATGGAACGAACTTTTTAAAGATTTTCAGGAAATGTTTACCCTTCCAGTTCATGAAGTTAATTGTTGAGTGTGCTTTCTGCTTACCAGGATCTAATAGTGACATTGAACGTGTATTCAGTATCATGAACAGTGTCTGGTCAGAAGAAAAGACCAGTATGAAAGTGGATAGAATAAAAGCAGAAATGAAAATTGAGTAAATTCTAAAGATAAAAGTTGTTAGTCATTTTTTGATAGAGTCCTAAAGATTAAAATTTTACTTAAAAAAATTCTTTCATCTGAAAAATATCATAGATGAAGTGATTTTTGTGAATTTGAATTGTGAATGAAAATCTCTCTGAAAAGTTTAATAAAAAATAATTTCATAAACATTAAAATGAATTAAAAATCTTTTTCCTTAATATTTGATTTCTTTTATTGTTCTAATGAATTAAAAATGCTTTATATATATACACACACTCAAGAGTGACAACTTTTCTAATGCTTCACTTGACCAAAGAACATATGTTACATGTACATGTAAAATTGCCTATGCTTCAGGAGAATGGCAGTTTGTCCCGGTTTAGCAGATCAGAAATCTGGTCACCTTACATATGAGGTAATCCATGATTTGGTTACATGCTCCACAAAATAAAAGTAATATGCTGTAAACATTGTGTATTACTCAAATTCTATTCTAATATTTAATGAAAACCTTTATTCCTCAACAATTTTACAATTTATTGCCAGGATCTATGTCAGAAGTAGATGATGTTACTCAAGCCACTGATGTTGGAATGTAGCTATTGCATATCATTCGTAATCTGCTTTGACTTTCTAAATAATTAGCGTTAAAGTTTCCAGTCTTTAGATCATTTTTATTTCCAAATATTAACTTCATCTATAATGCATGCTGACCACATCTTTTAAATGTTGAAATGAGAACTCATCTTGAAAAATGGAATGTAGAGTAGTCGAGTATGATAAACTTGGCTCAGAAAAAATTGTAGCCGATGATGTTGAGACATTATCGGTGATAACTTATTTAAATGACTGTAAATCTAAAAGTATTTATTGATATTTAGCTGAGGTGGGACCTAATCAATTCAATGAGTTAGTTTACCAATCTGTATACAAGACTGTAGTCTTCACAATTCTAGAACAATGGCATTACATTAACATCTACTTGTATGTCATTCTAGTATAAAAAAGTAAACTGAAAAGGTGCCCATGTAGCAGAGATCGTTGTCACAACATGTATGCACATACACAAGGTTACTTTGTAACGTGCACGTGCATGCAACATTGCAAGAACCTCCAAAAGCAACATCATATAGTGTACTTAACGTTGTTCAACGTGCATGCAATGTTGTCGCCGAGACTCTGCTTTACCTAAAATTTCACACATTTTTTGCACTTCATGCCACACATTCCTCTTTGCATGAAGGTTTTACTCGTTCTTTTTCGATCTCTGGCAATAACTATGTTGATAACCAGCATAACAGTTCATTACGGTGTTATTTGCATGGATTATTTTTAAGCCATTGGGATATTGTGAAAGGAGGTTTACTAATGATAGTGCTGTGCATGTCGCGCTTGGCCATGTAAGTTTGATATCATCTCATCACTTTCTCTGTGTTCAGCTTGGTATGCTGCGATTGTAATTCAAGAGTTTCAGCTGAGCAAAAACTCAAAAAGTCTAGTTATAGTGAAGGACTTGCCGAAGTGCCGAAACACTAAAGTTTTCACATCCTTTATAATCATTAAATAATTCAGTATGGACTGAAAATTTAAATAGTATTAAACTTTAAACCAAATCTATATTTAGAATGAGAAATAAAATTAATGGAATTATTAATGGGAAATAAAATTCTAGGATAAAAAAGTACATGTCTTGAAACGATTGCGTTTTCATTTTTAACGATGAAATTCAAGGACCGTTCAAACACACTAAAGTTTTGGTACGTATATAAATATAGCTCTATCATCAACTATAAATCACAACTTTAACCCGAATATTCATTTAATAGTTCGCGGGGTTCGCGGTATTTGGAATGGTATCGATAATCGCAACGCCAAGTCGATTTCTACATTCAAAATGGCAGTAATGTTCGTGAACAGGGAGTGTGTAAATTATATATTTATATAGTATCCCTGTTCGTGAATTTGATCATGAACGGCGCAGAGAAACAGAAATGGAAGTGATCTCGAAGCATATCGTTTTTATTAATTTCGTCGCCATTGAAGCTTAGTTTAAAGTGGAATTATGATTAAGGTAGGCAAATTTTTGTTTTTACAAAGCGAGTTTGCTGAAGAAAGTTCATGAACTTGTCATTGTTGTGATCTACCGTCAGTCTTGATTGAAATCGTGACGTAAGAATTGACCACGTTTATTTATTTTTACAGGCACGTTGTATCATTAACGTCTTGGGACATTAGCACAGGGGATTCAGATAGTCATTCAACGATTCAACTCTGTGATAAATGTGAAAATATTTTGTGTATTTGTGTCTTCCTCAGTGCAGTGATGACTTTCGATGGCATTTTAAATAGCTCCTTGAAAAATGCTACTTTTAATGCAGACCCTTGGTTACTGAATATCAGGATGAACCTTTTACAATGTAGTGTTGTGCTGGAAGAAAGCTCGAATGCAACTCTTGAATCTCATGCCATGTTGTATGGCATTGGCGTTAATGACGTTGGCTACTAAAGAGAATCCCGAAAATATGGAATCGTATTTCTTGTGTGCTACATAGGCAAGTGAATTATTGAAGTAACTCCAATAAATATATAAATGTACTGCTGTTTTTTGTTTAAAATCATGCATAAACTTTCGATTTATTCCCGAGTTATTATTAGGACGATTATAGGTAGTAGCCGTCACTTTGTGGAAGTCCATTTTGTAATATCAAATTAAAGAGTGCAAAACTGCTGTCTCTACTTCAACCGGTTTCTTCACACCGTAGCATCATCAGTAAGGTAATGGTACCAGTAATTGACCTCTTAAGGTTTTTTAAATCTTTCATACCTTGATAATATTTGCCAATTATATGGTTTTAACACCTCAAATTACTTACCATACTCTCTGCTAGCACACAGTCAATCAATATTTTAAAAGTACTACTCGGTCTTGTGTGTGTGGCTTTTTTAAAAAAAGACTATTTTATGTTAGTAATTGACCGTCTAAAAATATTTTTTTCTAGTATTTGACCATGCATTGTTTCAGTGGTTGACCATATGTTCATGGAGGGAAAATAAATACCAAAGACAATATTTGTTATTTTTCTCCAGTTTTATATAAATTGTTGTTATAAATAATGTTATTTTTCTCCAGTTTTATATATACCATATGGTATTAATTAGCTATTAATGACAAATTATTTTTATAGTAACTGCAAATAAGTGACAACATATTCTTACATACAAAATGACGAGTAAAAATTAATTTCTGGAATAAGGTATGGCCCAAGGCGAGAACACAATTTTGGGAGATGGATTTTCCTTTTTATCTGGTCCCTTGTGTAGTAAAGCTCATCTTCCTTAACAGGCCACTGGTATGAAGAATGGCCACTCTTTACCATAGTGGCTATCTCATAACCATCTCTCACAACTTCCACTATTTTTCCTGGAAAATAGCTCCCCTCATATTCAAATATCACAAAATCTTCCTTTTCCAGAGAATCCATATAATCCTCTTCCAAAAATTCTTTGTTCCAGTCAGAACCTTCACCATCACCCAGATCAGGAATGGAAATAGACGATTCTGAATCAGACTCTTCATAACATTTCTGTTTCTTAGCCTTCAGCTTATTACTTTCCTTCTTTTTTCTCTCTCATTCTCTTTCATTTTCTCTTCTTTTTTCTTTCCCTTTCAGCCACTCTTTCTCTTTTAAGTCTTCTCATTCTTTTTCTTTATTTTGTTTTCGAAATAGTTTTTGCCAAGTTCCCCAGACACTATAGCGGGTAATCTTTCCTTTGGCATTTTCTTCAGTGGGTTTTTCTCGCCTACAGGTGGACTGAACACATATTTTTTAAATGGAGATGGTACATTTGATAGCCCTGGGATGGCAGTGTTTTCATTGCCTTCAACCATTGGAGACTGTGCACTAGAAGATCCTGGGATGGCAGTATCTTCTTTGCCTTCGACAGTTGTATTTGATGGCCTTATGATGGCAGTGTCTTCATTACATTCAACCATGGGAAACTGTACATTTGATGGTCCTGAGAAGGTGGTATTTTCATTGCCTCCAGCTAAGAGCATGCTTCTTGTAGGAGATTGCTCAGTTGAATCACTTCCCATTGATATGTCCATTGGTCTGGAGATTGTTGTAGCTGGGTGGTGTTGTTAATTGAAGCAGTTGGTTCAGATGAGTCAATAAGGCTATTTAGTTCTAACTTAGTTTTATTCCACAGCATAAAGATTGATTGGTCAGAAAGTTCCCCTTCCCAATTACCTGTAGATCGCTCAAATAAGTCCAATTTTTCTTTCCCCGTACTCTCATTCAGAAATTGTAATCCCTGCTTGAAATGGTTCAAGCGTGCACAGAAGTCATCATTCTGCACAGTGTTATTTGGTCTGATATTGCAATCATTATGTCCTGGAACCCTAGGTAACATCAGATCCAAGGGATGGAGTCCACATTTACTGAAACCACTAGCTAACACAGAGTGAGTAACACGCTCATCCACTTCCTCTTTCAGCTGTTTAGCAAAATCTTTTTTTTTTCAAGATGGGGTCATCTAAATGGTTGATACGCCACTTAGTGGACATGTTGCTTCCAATTTTCTTTTAGAGTTCGAAACACTGCTACATCCATTGGCTTTAGTATTTGTGTAGAATTAGGATGTAAAGCTACCAATATGATACCATTTTTTTCACAGAACAGACTTGTATGCAAACTCAAATAAGAAACATGACCATCAACAAATAATAAAACAGGAAGTTTTATATGATTGTCTTTTAGCCAAGGGTGGAAGAAGTTTGCTATGAATTCATAAAATAATTCAGAGTTCACCCACCCTGAATCACATTTTCCAAGGGCCCAATCAGGAGGGAAATGAAGTATTATTTCAGGAGGCAGATGCTCATACTTATAGACTACTAAAGGAGTTACAACACTACCATTGGCATTGCCAGTAAGAAGCACTGTGAGGCATTCCTTGTCATCTGAATTAACTTGTTGGTTTATTGTCTTATCTCCTTTTTTTGCAAGAACTTTATACCCTTTTGGATTAAGGAAGAATGCAGTTTCATCACAATTAAAAATTCGTGAGGGGTCCATCAGAACTTGGAAGCAATCATTTGTTTTCAAATAATCTTCTACTTCCGCAAACCAACGAGAAATATTTGCTTGTGTCACCGATGCCCGAGATACTGTTAGGTTTTGGCTTATTCGTTGAGATATATTGCTATTTCTCTGTAAAAAGCCTTGTATCCATATCCTCCGTGGACGGTTGTCATGAAAGGGATTGTCTCTACCAAGGTCTGTCATCAGACGCTGCACACTGTCTTGAAGTTGCTTCACAGTTACTGGAAACCTTGCTACTGCCATTTTTATAACCCAATTAGCAAGAATACTTTCTTCTTCAGGACTTAGAATGGTATGGGGTCCCATTTTTCTTTCAATTGGTGACTTCCCTTCCACTTTGTATTTCAGTGTGATTCTTGGTACACCATATTTCTTTGCTGCTGTATGGACTGGTGTGTTGTTTGTCCTCACATAATGGATGGCTTCCTTCATCGTTTCCTCTGTATAACAACGAAACTGGCCTTTAATAGCAGGCATAATTAAGCTGCAATGTTTAAAATAAAATAGATTTAGAAGTTGACGCACCAATAATCTAGTAGTTGACCCCGGGTCATCTATTAGTAAAACCAAATCTGTTACACAAATAATTATATAAAACGTTTTGGTAGGCTATAAACATTACAAATGTGTCAATTATGATGAGTTTAAACAGAGGAAGGAATTAGTGAGTAGTTGACCATCTCGGTCAATTACTGAAAATTTGTACATTTCTGACTCAGAATTTGACCACCCTCATAACTGACTTTCAGATAATAGTGAAAAGATGACAAACAACTTTTTATTAATATCAAACATCCCTATATCAAAAGTAAATAACTATATTGAAATATGAAGGTACTTACCACTTTAAATCAGCCTCATCCAAAAAGGCTCCTTAGCAAATGGTGGTAGAAAACTTCAAAATAAGGCAACAGCACTGCACGTGAACACTGATTGTTAGCATCTTAATTCTACATGCCACCCATGTGCACCGTATTTTGATGTTTTACAGCCAGATGTTAGGAGTGTACTTTCCCACTATTTTTACAATATTTGAACCAGAGTAAGGCTTATTTTGACAGTTTATATCCTAAATGGTCAACTACTGGTGCATGGTCAATTACTCCCTCATTTACCTTACTGGTTTAAGTTCTTGAAAGATACTATAGTGCATCGAAACCGGTTGAAGGGTAGCGAATGACTAAAAAGGGTATATTGTAGCAGTAGATACGCAAAGTTTTTAATATTCTATTGCTATTATTATTAGGACCTCTACTTCTGAAACATTAATTGAAATGATGTTGTTGCAGCATGAACACTGGATTCCAGCTTACATCCTGGAAAAGAAAAGCAGGAATCCAGTGTTTTTGCTGTCTGGGTCATATGAGTGATTAGGAAATCGTATGTGCTCGAATACATAGTAATAGGTTATTAAAATAAAAAATTGGAGGGGTGGGCGGGGGCCTTCTGGAGCCCCCCTGGCACTTAGACCTCTTTAGATCCATTGTGCCAACCCACATTTAACCTGCCCGCCACTTGCAGACAGGGGACAAGAGCACCGCGGTAGAGGTATGGAGGAGGGTTACCCATCCAACCCCTGTCCGGGCCCAACGTTGCTTAACTTCGGTGATCTCACGGGAACCGGTGTGTCAACGTGGCTAGGCCCTTGCCTTAATAGGTTATTACCGAACGCTCAGCACAATTTTGCAGCTAGGTATGCATCGCTATAGAGTCATAATTTTCAACAAATGGAGGTTATGTGTATAAAGTATATATCCACTTGTGTATATCCATCGAGTGTATTTAGATATCCATGTTTACTGTGTGGAAAGGTACTTCTGCT